>CM021104.1:612694937-613233911 GCA_007115665.2 Sequoiadendron giganteum
GCTTCTAGATGAAACATTAGTCACCTGGAAGACTGCAGTTATCCCAGAATCTCAATTTTTCTTCGTGTCATCCAAATTTTTGATTCAAAATATATGACCATTGCACCACATAGCCTTGTGGTGTTTCACCTGCAATATGTCAAAAATGTAAAAATTATTGCAATATTGTCAATTGATAAACATATTTATTCTTGGCCAAATGTATGCAAAGAAAAAAAATCTCAACATATATATACATCAATATAATTGAAAATAATTAAATAATATGGGTGATTAATATATTTATACATATTTTTTTATCTCTTAAACCATATACTAAATCAATTTCCCTTCGTGTAACATTGGAATCTCCATTACAATGAGCTTCTTTAACCAATGAAGTCACACCTTCCCATGTTAATGCGCGACCAGATTGTTGACATTGTTCAATGAATATCGTCATCCAATCAAGATTGTTTGCGATGTACAAATGTAGTGCATCCCACTCTATACCAACTGTATCAAAAAAAAAAAAAAAATTGCAAACGAGGTATAATTAGTTAATTACCACGGTATATGACCTTAATTTATAATTGATGAATATTGAAGATTAATAATTAAATAAGTACAATATACATAAAAACCAAATTTAAAATGTATTCTAATTAATCTCCATGATCATCTTATAATTACCTGTCACTTTCCTCAATCTACCTTTCCCCATCAGGTACTCCCCTTCGAATTTGTTAATGGACATGGGATCCCAAATGCGAATTACATGGATCTTTGCTGCAAACTTAGGAAGATATTTAGTAATGTATACCATGGTCTGGTATACCATGTATCCCTCAACCAGAGAACCCTCGGGATGTGCTCTTTGTCTAACCAAAGCCTTCAAAAATTTCAAGTGCCTCTCAACCATCCACATTGACCTTGTGTGTACAAGTCCACACAATTCAATCTCCTCAACTTGGTGTATGAGGTAGTGTTCTTGTGCATTGAAAAATGTCAAAGGTAGAAAATTTTGCATTTCACACATTAGACTAGGAATTTTTCTCTTCCAATAATTTATATCTTCTTTATGGATTTCTTTAGATTATAGCCATCTACAAGTGATTCAAGGCACAAATATATTAACGAGATTTAACAAAAATATACAATAAATTGAAAAAATATCACTACTTACCTCATGTATTTTCCAAGATCATATATAACTTGCTTGACATTGTTGTCGAAGTTGTCTAGGAGAGATAGAGGTAGAATGTACTGCAACAATTATAAAATGATCTTTTCATTATTTTCCCAAAAGTAGTAAACATAATACATTGAAAAGTACATGCAGTATACAAATATATATATATTTAATATACTAGATTAATTACCTTAATGAAGGTATGTCAATCATTTGTTTTCATTCTTGGCCCAAATTCACCTTTCTTTGTTATGATATCGTTTATGTTCGCAGCAAATCCTGTGGGAAATCGATTTTTTCGTATAACTTCTTTTATAGCATTGCTTTGCTGCTCCATTAATAACCAAGGAAGGGAACTTATATTAATTTTGTCTCCATCAATATTTAATTGAATGACATTTTTCATTGCATGATTGGCTTCCTGAATGTCAGTACAAATTTTGACAATTTTTTCTTAGTCATGCCTTCCATCCAATATTTTCCATAACGTTTCTATCATGTTCTTTTCTATATGTATTGTATCAAACAAATGCACAATTTGTAGCTGCTCATAGTAGGGCAACCTACTAAATTGTCTAGGATAAATTTTTAGTCCCTGTGGAAGCTGATCATTAATGCCTTGACGACCTTCATGAAGCATATAAGTTAAAAAAATTATCAACGACAATCATTGTCAATTATAGCATGAGTAAACACAACACAGTATAAAAATATAAATTCAAAACATATCATATATGATAGATAAACAATTTGATCCAATGTATAACCTTGATGATTAATTCTATTATATTCCAACTTCCATAGGCGAGGTGTCATTCTTCGTGGTTTTGATGTGGTCTCTTCTTTCCCATTGAAAAGATATTTTTCAGTAGTTCGATACTTATGATTTTTGTGGAGGAAGTGCCTATACTCATCAAACACCTGCTTTCCTAAACTTGTTGAACGACGAGATTTCATCTTTGGACCACAAATTGGACATGTAGATTTTCCCTTTGTTTGAAGACCTACAAATTATCATATATAATTGGATTAAATATGTCAATTTTTATAATTATATATAATGAATAGATTATTTAAAAAACATGCATGATATCTACTTCATAAAATTAAATATCGTTAAAGTCATGTAGTCAAACGTTATAACATACCAAAAAATGTGTTAGCCCTGGGGCATCATGAATTGTCCATACAAGCATTGCATGGAATTCAAATTATCTTTGTCCTATTGGTCTAGATACGTCATACATAGTCACGCCATTCCATAACTTTAGTAACTCGTCAATAAGAGGCTCAATATATACATTCATATCTTTAACTTGGTACTTACTTAGTTGAATGAACATAAACATTACATAATTATTATAACCATTTTACTACAATATATATAAATTCATGTACATTGCTATTAAATGAAAAAACATATAAGTCATTATGCAACAAATAAGACAAATGAGATGCTACTACGTTAAATAAAATTAATGTAAAAAAATACCTAGAACAATCATTGCTAACATTATGTGCTCCCTCTTTATTGACATCCATGGAGGAATATTATTGTTGATAACAAAAACAGGCCACACCAAGTAAATAGATCTCAACTCTCCAAATGGATTGACACCGTCCACTGCCAATGAAAGCCTAAGATTACGAGGTCCTCCTTTAAAGTGTGGCCATTTTTCCTCCATGTCCCTAAATGCAAAACCATCCGTAGGCATTTGAAGAATGTCATCTCCACTTCTATTTCGTGCGTGGTAATCCATAGATTGTGCTAAGCTTTCGCACCTAAATAATTGTTGCATACATGGAATAATGGGAATATAACGAAGAACCTTCTGAGGCACCTTTTTTGTTAGTTGATCTGTTCAATATCTACTGATATGACATTCTGGGCATTCTGTTGTAAATTCATGTTGTTTATGATATATAATATGATCATTGGGACATGCATCTATTGCTTGATACTCCATTCCAATATCTTTCATAATTCCAGATAAATCTCGGTATGAGTAAGGTAAAATATTTGATGGTGGTAACAAAAATTCACCAATCAATCTACAAAAAAAATAAAAATTCTTAATATAAAGAATATTAATGGTACATACTTCATCCTTTATTTACTAGCGATGAACTAACAACAATTAAAATGGATGAAAAAAGATGACATATATGACATACCTTAACATCCGTGAGATAGCTATGTAGGATAAACCATTCATAACCTTCAAGTTCACCAGCAACAATACAACGGAGAGAAGAGTTGTTTGGGAGCCTTCATAAAGGGGCTCGTATGCCTTCTCAAGTATAGGTAAATCATGAACATCATCAAAGTCATCTCGATCAACATGATCAGTTGTGCCACTACATGTGTCATGGATCAATGTATTTGTACCATCATCTTCAATTGTGTTTTATGGCCCATGATCATCTTCTTCCATAGGATCATTAACTTCATCTTCAATAGTCACAGCTCCATGTTCTTCCGCTTGCAAAACCACATTCTCTAGGCTGTGATAATCCATATCATGTGCCCTAGGGTGCCCCACCTTTATAATAATGGCAAACACAAATAAAACATGATCATGATCAAGTGATTATATATATATATATCAAATGTTAAAACAATATAAACATTTACAAATTCAATCAATATAAACACATATAATAAACAACTTACCAATGGATGATAACCATGCCCCCCTTCAACGTGACCATGCTGCCTACAATGTTTCTCAGTTGTTGTGATTAAAAGTATTCTCGTCTTTAAGCCCTTGGAATTATTGCAAGGACAATAACATTTCCCATCACCCTTTCTTTTCAATCTAGCCCACAATCTATCAAGTGACTCTTCATTTTGTTCTAGACTAATATTATCTGACATGATTTTTCTTTACCAAGCTTGAATATTTAGATCTTCAAAAAATATCAAACTCACACTCCAATCATTTTTAATCATACACAAGTAACAATATATAATAATTATGATATTTTACACCAAAAAACATTTGCATGCAACCACCCCTGCAAAAGAGAAGATAGTCTGAAGTTAATGACCCCAAAAAACACTTTAAAATGCTAATTCCAGAAATGATTAAATTCTAATTTTACTATGAAATCCAACTATTAGACTCCTAAAATCAGAATATTGAACTTGCACAACAAAATCTGGAAATGAAATTCTCAAAATGTAGCTTGAGTGAGGTTATAGGTGACTATGTTCATAAGGATTTGATAAGTAGTATTGGGTTAGAATATGGATTGATGGTATTGTAAGGCAGTATTATTTGAGATTTTATATGCTATGTGTCTAGAAGATAAACTTGGTTATAAGTAAAAAACAACCAACATCTTTGATATTATCTAGCTATGGCTACCAAATCTATTAAAAATTGATCATTAGGGTTAAAATTGAAACCTTGCAAATATAATCTTTGTCCAAATCCATCAAGAATTTTTTATCAGTTATAAACAATTCCCTTATAAAGAACTTGTGAAGTCAGGTCTAAAATCTGGAAATGAAATTCTGAAAATGCACAAGACTAATAATGAAATTTGATGAGATGTGTTGCTTTAAAATAAGATTTTCAAACCTGGAAGTACAAATCTGATTTCACAAATGAATTCTGGAAAAAGACAATGACTACCCTCAACCTGGCGATATCTTCTTGAGTTTCTTCTGATTTTCCCCAAGAAAATCCTCGAGCAAAACATTGTCGCAATAAATAGTCGAGCTCATTTCAATTTATGCCCACCACAATTTAACTTTGCAGGTCCGTCAAAATTTCGGCAAAAGATCTTTGTCGAAACGTAGACAAAAAAAATGGTTCATCAAAATTCCGACGAACTTCGGGGATAAAAAATTAAAAAAAAAAAATTCGCACAAGTGCCTGATGACACATCTGATTATATAGCTTTCGTCGAAAGGTTTCATTGGAAATTGGGGTCAAATGAGTTAGTGTAAGATCTCACGAAAATACAATAAAGACACAAAGAGACAAATGCCTATGTTAAATATGCAACAAAAAGACAAGATACACAATCATATAATATCAATATTAATGAGAAGAGAAAGAGAGGATGGATCAAGCCTCAATTTTTTGTCCAATCGGTATGGATCAAGACTTATCTATTTTTCCACAAATATTTACAAGTGGAAACCTATTGTCCACTATGCAAACAAAATATACTCACATGGGCTAGTGAATTTTTTTGTCCACTAAGTGAGCCCCAAAAAGTGGCTAATGGGAAGGTCATGCTAGGTATAGGTTCCCATTTTACTAACCATACCAAAGTTATACCTACTGATAAATTTGATAAGGAACCACAAGGATAGCAAGCTACATTATGCTAGTCACTCATGAAAAAGGCTCCATTGGCAAGCAAGTTGTGTTACACTTGGTGGCCTTGATACATGCAATAGGATATTCAAAGGGGTTTTGCGTAGTTCATGAAAGGTCTCACCTTAGGGAAAATTGTGCTTAATGTCTCCAAGAGAGGACTAGTTGAGGATAAAATATTCACAACTTAGGGTATGCAATTTGTAGCATTACCACTAAGAGGAATTCCATTTGCCAAAATAGGTCACACTCTTGAAGGGCATCAAACCCAATATCACCACCAAGAAGACACATCACATGAATTGAGAAGACCACATTTTGAGTAAAAATTTCACACTTCCTAGGAGATGTGTGCTATCATCACTAAGAAGAGAACATGAAAATAATGAACGAGGGACAATATCCCCCCCACTTAAAAAGTCAACATACTTGCTATGTTGGTATTTTAAGTAGAAAGAGAGGAAGAGAGGATCCTTGAAAAGAATGCACACCTCCCAAAAAATAGTTGTCCTTTCCCCCCAATCATAGAGACAAAGACAACCACCAAGAACTATCATGTTGCTACCAAGAGAAATATGGTTGCACCTAATATTGTACCACCATGAATCGAAATGAGAAAGAAACATAATGCTACCAATTTCACATAGTTATGAGCAACATGATAGGATGAAAATCAATATCAATTAGAGGAAATAGGTGAATCAACACAAGGAAGAGCACCACAATCCCTAAGATGTTGAATTTTATTACTCAAAGCCTTACATTCATAAGTTGAATGACCATGAACTCTATGAGATGCACAAAATGAGATTTTTTTGTAAAATTCCTTTCGTGTTCTTGGAGGAAGAGTAATCAACCGGGATTTGAGAAGCCTTCACAAGATAGCCTCTTGATCAATAGTATGGGATATTTATTTCTCAACACAATATTTCATACACATAGTAGATGATAAGGAATTAGATGAAGATGAAGATAAAGGTTGGAAACCTAGACCCTTATTGGAAAAGTATTATATAGAATACATTTGATTACTATCATTTTGTTTCATGTTTTCATTACATCCATGTTTAGAAATGATTTTGTATTTGTTGATGTGAGTGTTACACATGCACACCAATAGGTAGATAAATTATCACAAAAGAATGCAGGAACCTACCTTTACTTGAAAGACACGTCGAGAAAACCTAAATATGAGGTAATCTTAGCTTGATCCCAAGGCTCAGGAATGTCATGTCTTGACCCACTAGGTTCACTTAGGGTTCGTTGTGTAATTTTTTTTAATCAAAAGGGGTCTATGGTTTTTCAAGTTAGCTGGTATCCAAAGGATCATAACATAAGCTTGGTTTGATCACACTTATCACTTCAAAACTTCATGAAACTAAAGATTTTCCATAATATTTCATGAATTCAAATTACTTGCATATATATTCAAGAAGATTTAGCATTAATCACTCGATAACCTCATGGAAACAAAATATTTGCAATAATATTCCATACAGTCATCATTTTTGAAAATATTAAATGTCTACTCTAAAACAAAGCATTAAAAATCCTAAATCAAAGATTCTCCCAGGTATTATCCATGTATGCCCCAAGAAACAAACTAAATAAAAGAAAACCACTCTATACTTCACTAGATTACTTCACAACTAGGCATAGAATGATGCAAGGATTTAAAGAAACATGGATTATTTGCCACCAAATAGTGTCAGTATGCACCCAAATCTGGCATGTCAAACAGGATTTTTCGATAGGAACAAACAATCAACTATATATGATTTTGTATAAAAAAAATAGCTTCAAATTGGACTTGATATTAACTAGCTTCAACTAGAATAAACAAGTTTTTAATCTGGAATGGAGTAGAAAACAAGAAAAATAAATAAAACTTGCCAAATTTTTAGATCTTTGGAATCCACAAATTATGAACTTAACTAAAAAATATAAAACTCCTGACCTTTTTTATGAATAAGGAACTCAAGGAGTTCAATCAAAACACATGAAAGAGAATCCAAGGAATGAATCGTAGCATAACATGTGACACATGATAGTTGGAAAGAGAATCTTTTGGAACAAGTCAACATAAACTTTGAGTTTTCTTCAACACTTGGAACTTTCTGGACTCATTTCTTCAAGACACAATCAAGCTATCAAACTAGATTAAGTAGGTCATCAACTTAACCTTCAAACAAAATGTAGGAACTAGCTAGATATTCATAGTGATTTTCATATCTCAATTTCATTACATGCATTTAATAATGTTAAGTTAATTGAAATAATTGGAAAAAAAGGAAATTATCATTTAATGTTTATGGATCTGATAAATGCATTGATATATTTGAATTTGAATACCTTGTAATTTTCTGATTTGAGAGATTTATTCCATAAGATTATTGGTTGAAGGTTACTGATAAGTGGAAAAGTGTAAGAATGTATGTGTAAGAGTAGGTCGAAGGATGATAACTTGATTGAGGTAGGAATGCTTAACCGGATAATATTGGTAAGCAAGAATAGAATCTAGAATCTTACACACACCACAACAAACCATGACATATGCATTGTTTATAATTGATAGATGTCATTTTATATTGCGTGAAATCATAATTTGGTGAATAAGTAATCTTGTGAAAGAAAGAAACTTAGTGCATCCTTGACTTACTCTATCTATCTCAAAGTTTGATGATAAATGATATTGAAAATACATTCTATCATATATAAATGTCATATAGAAAATGAATGTGTTATTTGTTCATTTTGACAAATTTGAAAATAGGTATTAGAATAAGAAAATGGAAAATATATGATAGGAAATATTTGTGAATCCTTGCTTATAAATAAAATATGACCATAAACCAACATACATATATATGTGGGTGAAATCCATATATGTATGTATATATAATTATATATATGTCTTCGTATAAAATGTACTACATGGGAGAAAATAAGGAATTTGTAACCCCCAATAATGAAAGGGATAAGGGTCGACCCCTCTATGTTGGGAAGTAGCAATCAATGCGAAAAAATAGAGGGAGTGGGCAACCAAGTAATGAGGAAATGGAGACAAATAATTAAGACCACTATCACCAAAATTAGCAAGAGAGAATAGTGGTCCGAAAGAGGATCAAAGCAATTGGAAAAAGCAAGGAAATCAAGGAAAAATCTTGACAGAAGGAGGAGGACAATGGGTTTGAGTATCTATTGACATTACCAGTGAAAGAAAAATCACTGAAAAATGCACCACCTAAGGTATTTCACACCTACTTTCAAATTGTTTCCTCTTTGAATCGAATGAGTTTCATTTCTATGTGAAATGATGAAAATATCCCTATAATTTTATGTGTTTTGTCATGAAAATTTATGTTTTATTTTGGTTATCATGTTTTTCCCTATTAATTGACCCATGTCGATCTGTGATAGTTGGGGCCAAGATGCCATGAAATCTTTTTTCTTTTGATATACCTTGTATAGGGAATTCAGGTTACTCATCCAAGATGGGGATTTTAACCTATCTGTTATTCTTTCATTCATGTTCATGGCCATTCGACCTGACTCATGTAATTATACTTCATTGATTTCAACTTATATGTTACCAGAGCTCTATGAGCAACAAGCCAAGCAATTTTTATCGCTTGATATCTCATCTTTTGATGAGTGACATGCAACATGTCACACCCACCAAATGTTGTCATAAAGGTGGTGACTCATACTATACAAAACACATGGGTCAAGAGTTGTTTATCTCATTTCTTGTATCGTATGTTTATGTTTGATTCATGATAATAATATTAATAGCATGTTGTGTTACCGGTGCTTGGTCATCTCAGGCCATAGATATTGAAATCATTTGATTACTCATGCATGTATATATATATACACACATATATATATATGTATATATATATGTATATATATATGTATATTTATATATATGTATATATATATAAATATACATGTATATATATGTATATATATATATATATAAATATGCATGTATATATGTATGTATATATATAAATATACATGTATATATAGATATATACTTTTGCTCACTATTGATTTTTCCAATGTTATTAACTAAGTCAGAGTATTGACTATACTTTATTTTCTTCAATATGTATTAACTAAGGATAGGATTATCAAAAATCAACCACATGATCAATATGGGGCCCATTATCCCTTGGCCCCAAGTCTTGGCCCTCCCCATGGGGTTTTTATTTTTTTGTAGTACTACTCCACTCTTAAGTAGATTCATCACCTAGCCACCAATGGGTCAATATGCTCTATAATTCCACCACTTTTTTGGTGTTACCTATATACCACTACTATTTGAAGCACCATCAATCAAACCTTAGGGGACATTTTCTTCGATGGGGAATAATTCTTATCCATAATATATGAATTTTTTGACTTCTTATAATCGATGGAAATCTCTCTCTAAGAAATATGAAATTATTTTAGTGGATTTTTTAGATTTTGATATATTTGATAGAAAAATATAGTTGGAATATATTTTTCTCTCATTTATTCAATAATTTATATATTATACCCATGGTTTCCACTTTTGGTATTATTAAAAGGAATGGAGTCTTTTTTGAGCATTTCCTAGTGGACTAGTTGTTTGGTCACTTGGTATAATATAGAGAATTATTTACTTTTCTAGTTACTTATTGGAGGACAATGCTCAAGGTATTTTCAACTAGTGTCAAATAAGTTATAGATAGGTGCTTCAATGACTTATGGTCTTGAGGACATGTGATATTCTAGATCTTGATTCAATGGAAATTTGATTAAATTACATTGAAGGTGTTGATCATAGTGTCATGGAGGTTGAGTTATACATGGATATTGGCATGAAATTATCATTTATGTGGATAAATAGTAAATGGTAATAGATTGATTCCTACATTATAGTTGGTTGTTTATATTTTTAGTTTAGATATCCTGGTTCTAATTTACTTTGTGGGAACTCTTGGTTTGCAATTAAATATTTTTAGTGTCTAATATCCATGGATGATATTTAGATATGAGATGGTTATCATGATATCATGTGTACCTTAGTATCACTATTCAATAGGATATTTGGTAATGACATGAATTTATCATAATGATAGATGATCTTTTGTAGTGGTTGTTGGTCATGATGATCTCTTGGATTCTACCTATTGTATCCATTAAGAGGTCATTATCATCTTTAGTTATATTAACAAGGTATTCTTATCTTCATTTGGTTTGGATATGTTGATATCTTGATATAATGGAGGACTATTGGAGTCTTTGGTTGAAGTGTTGATTGTGATTTTTTAGTTTGCCAGATAATCATTGGTTTAGAGGATGGATGTTATTGGACCATGGTGGAATCTTGATTATCAATTAGAATTTTAGCATGATATATGTGCTCTTGGGATACAATATCTCTATTAGATACATATGTAGATCACACCATCACGTTGAGTTCCTATTTTTTGCATTGATCATGCAAAGAGAGATTCGATAGTGATTTTTGGTACTCTTTTGATATTTATTGATAAAATTATGTAATTATAATTTATCTAGCATGATATGGTCAATTTGGTGTTCATTGATGTTGGATAGACCTAGGTAAGGCTAGATAATACTAGTACTTGGAGATCATGTGTCGAGATGGTTAGTCTTGATGATATTTCAACAAAAAAATTGAGACTACATTTAGATCAAGGAGGTGAGTTCATCATGGATATATTGAGGAAATTCCTTCATTGTATAGAGTTTGTGATCACTAGGTGTTTCATGCATAGAGAAATCTCATTCCCCACTCTTGTTTCTTTTAGTAGTAAATGACATGAAAGGTATTTCCCATCTTATTTTCACATGCATTATTAATTTTTGTCTTATATTTTCATGTACTCATGATTCCTTAGCTATGGATGTTATTTATGAGAAATTATTTGAGGAGTAGATGTATGACTATGTTTTTTCTCATTATCTCATTATTTTTGGATATTGAGTTGCAGTTTCAATTTTAGGTCTTTGTGTTTTGAAGAGTATGAGAGATAGTTAGTGGCCTTGGGCATATTTCTTTGTTGAGGGAATGAATGTTTTGTTTTATATTATTTCAATTTGAGAGGCCTACATCTTTTCTAGTTTATTGATATATTGGTATATTTGACCTTGGGGTTGACTAATTGGATGTTGAGGAGAATTTACTATTAGAATTTTAGGAAGCATGTCTTACTTACCATAGATCTAGCTCATTGGTGTTGGTATAAGGATATGGTTTTGGTTTGAATTTTTTTATCTTGATAGTCTAGTGATTCTTTTTGGAGGTTTGTGTTTACATGAATTGTTGTCTGTGTGAAGCAATTATGACTACTATTCTTATGGTTATTTATTATTGTTATACTTTAGTATTGTTTGGAAACAATATGTAGGCTCTTTAATTTTTATCTTTTATTATGTGGATATCTTGTGATAGCTATACAAATTAGCGATGAGAGTTTTATTTTGCAGTGATTTAGTTTACAAATCAATGTGTGTTCTTTCACACTATGTGATAGAGGATCTAGTCACATCCTTTATGTGAATATTATTGGTGTAATTTTATATTCTTTGATTGATTTTATATTTGATACTATCCATACAATGGGTGCTCTAGGATGTATATGTGTCCTTTATAGGACATTCTCATTATAATATATTGTTGATGTCTTAAGTTTTTTTTTTATCACATGTCTATGTGTGTTATCTAGAAACACTTCTTTGTGCAACATAGTGTATATATAGGGTTTTATGATGATAGATTTTGTTGGATATGTTGATGAAAAAAGGACTACATATAATGATGAGTATACTATGTTTTTAATGTATGGTTCTATTAGATGTATACAAGTGGGAGAACTGGGAAAGGTGTGTTGTGAGTGTTGGAAAAGGTGTATTGTACACCTTGCATAATATTAACAATTTAAAATTAATATCTAATTTTGGTGCATCTAGAGACATGGATAAAAAATAGGATAAACATTATTGAGGAAACTTGTATGTTTTTGATTGATTAAGCAGGGTAAGGGCCCTAATCCCATGGTTACAAAGCCAAAAACTCAAAAAAAGGAAACAAGCTAGGGGGAACACCACCAACCAACAATAAGAAACAACAAGTACAGGGTGGCACACAGGCCAAGTATCAAAACAGTAACCATAGAAACAAAATACTTAATCAAAAACTAAATACTACTACTAAAGCATTTAATAATATGAAGACCATTATTAAGGTCCACCAAAGTCCAACAAGTTCTCAACCATAACAAAGCTATATTAAAATAGTAGTCTTAAATGTTAAAATAGAACACCAAAAGTGCAAGGTAGCCATAACCAAAAAGAAGAAATAAAGCCATTAATTGGCTTTAGAAATTAGGTCCTTGTATTCTCCAACATGGGAGAAATACTCCCTCCAGTCGGGTCCCTCATCCTCAGCCCGATCCTTCATTTCATTGGTCTTTCCCATCTTCTTAAGCTTTCTTGTAATCTTAGTTTGGCCCAAGACAACCCCAACCATATCCCTGTGCATGAGGCCATTCACCACCCTCATCAGAGTAAAAATTTCTTTCTCCATGTCATCCATTTGGACCTGCATGTAATTCAACCTACTTTTCAAAAATTCAGTATAAGAATCATCAGCAATATTAGTGTCTTTAGTAATGTTTAAAATTTCAAGAGATTTTATAATTTCATTCCTTGGCTTTGCTTCAAATTCCACTTCTTCCTCCTCATTTTCTTCTTTATCCTCTTTTGTTTCCTTCTATCCCATGTTATAGGTTGTCTCTTCAATTTCCATTTCCTCACTGTCTATCGATTTGGGCCTCTAACTCTTCCACCTCCAATTCTTCCTCCTCTTAAAATATAGCGTTATCTTTCCCCTTTTTGTCTTGGAAGTGTTATCCTCAAATCCATCTGTGCCAGATTCATGAGATAACACCCTACGAAACTTGTATGTTTTGTAGTTTCGTGTACTTTAAGCACACAAAATGAGGAAAATTTCAAATCACCTCAACACATAGTCCAAAACCTCAAACAATCCATTTGAGAATTACCCCTTGTTCGTCTTTCAAAGAGCTTCAAAATGAGTATTTTTTCATTAATTCCCAATCCTTGGGAGTTAGTCAACTTTTGACTCATGTTAGAGCATTGATTTTCAATGCTCCTACATGAGCCTTATGTTAGCAATTCAACTCCAAGTCTTGGAGCACTATTTTTCAGCACTCCTACACTTTTGCACTCAGCCTAAAATGCGCAAGCGGTGATTTTCATCACTTGTGCATTTCTCATGTTAACAAGTCTCTTGCATGCACAAGCAATGAAAATACCCGCTAGTGCACTTCTTGGTCCATTGTCTTGTACATGTACAAGTGGTAAAATTCACCGCTAGTTCATCTTTTTTGCCTTAATGTACTCCATCAATAATGCAACTTGAGTTGCATTAATGATCCCTTTTTAATATCTTAATAAGGTGTTTTCGAGGAAATATTCTTCATTATAATTCACCATTCTCTATCCCTCCTTGTGTGATCACTCTCCAACATCCAATAGATTGTGTCTAAAGATTATTCATTCATCTCGGCTAGGGTTTTGATATTTCACATTTTCCTTACCAGGTACATTTTAATCTCTCTTCTTCATTGTTGTTTATCACCATCTTTTTCTTTCAAAACTCTTTCTTTTTCATACACCCTATTTATTGTGTTATCTTTGTTAGGGTTTTTGATTAGTTTTGTTTTTTTGTCTTTGCCATGATGTTTTTACCTTCATCACTGTTTCTCACCAAGTTTTCCCTTCCTCTCAAAGTGGTAAAGATTTTGGATTTTGCAAAGGATGAACCCTTCACACCTTTCCATATGCTCATTCCTCTTAATGTTTGAGCGACATTTCATACTACTCAAACATTGATTTTCCCTTCTCTTACCTGTTAGAGTGGTGAAAATTTCTGCCATTACATCCAAGATCTTCCCCAACTCCAAGATGTAGGAGTAGTGAAAATCACCTCTCCTACATGCAGTGTCACTATCTCAAAATGCTAAAGAGGTGTTTTTGTCTGCTTCTACACTTGACCCAAGCATGAACTAAGTCCATCCCACATGATCAACTACTAAAATTTAGCACTTCAACACTTTTTCTCACCAAATGAATAAGGCATGTAAGAGTGCTGAAAATCAGCGCTACTATATGCAAATCACTATCTCAAGATGTAGGAGCATTGATTTTCAACGCTCCTACACAAAAATAATTTTTCTTCTCTAACGCTCTGAAATCACTCTACTTGTGCTTTGAACCTTATTTCTTCACCAATGCTCCATTTTCTAAGAAAAATAGCTCATTTGCAGTTGCTCCAAATTTCTTGCTCACTTCATGCTTTCCAATACTATATTTTCTCCTAACATTTGTTGATTCATTATTCTTGTATTTCTTCTCAAGCTCTCATTAGGTGATCTTTGAAGGTGACATTCCTTGGCCTTGGCACTCTCAGATGACATCAGAAAAGCCTCCATCACCTCCAAAAAAGGAAGGCAAGATGAAGTATAAATACCAGGGTGTCTTCCTACCTACTGTTGTTCTCTCAAAGGTGGATGAAATCAAAGACACCGAAGTTGGTCATCAAGACTTGGAATATTTTGTAAAAAGAACTAAGATCAAACCATTAGAGGAGAATTTGAGATCTATTGTTCATAGCAACTTGCACTTGGTATCTACATTCCCAACTATTGCTCATAACACAAAGTTTGTTCTCCCAGTATCATCTCATTACATTCGAGATGACAAAAGTGTGAGAGATTCCTTGAGAAAAGTGATGATGAGATTAGATCCTAAGTTCTTTGATATTGTTTTCAGTGTTCCCCACATGGAAAAATATACAAATATCTCAATTCAACAAGCATAGGAGGTCTATGATAAAGATCTCAATAAAGATAAAAAATTGATTAATACTCAATGGTTGAAAAAATCCAAGGCCTACTATCTCAAGATGGCCTAAAGGGATTCCTCAAATTGATTTCAAAGAGGATGTTAGGGATATGATTACTCTCTTGGAAAACATTAAATGATTTCCTGTTTCATGTAAATTTCAAGATTGGATGTATGAGTACATCTATATCATTAGGAGAAGGAAAGAAAATATTGTTGGGGAGCCCAAATAAGTGATGAAATCCATGAACAATTGATCAATGAGCCTACTACTTTGAAATTTTACATGACTTCCTATGTGGTATATGTTGTTTCCGTAATAAGGCAATTTACAGGCTTGTCTAGCAAAGGAAACAGACATACTATACCTATGTATGAATTTTGTTATCAGTTGAAATTGAGAAAAATTCTTCATCATTTCAGAAGAGTCACAGATGCCTTCTTTGCACCCCTATTGTTCACTTTTGACCTGAATCTTGAAAAGAAAAGAGTATCGAATGAAGCTTACAAAGTGGTTAGTAAGGTTAGATGTATCTTTTTGTAGTTTCCAACTTCCACCTATATGAGAGTCAGTTTCTATACTAGGTGTCCATACATGTTGCCCAAATATCCCTCAGATAAGTGGATACTAATGGAGCTATGCAGATAGTTGATCTCTATTCACAAGGAACGCTAGAGAATTCACAAGACAGGTTTAAAGTTCCCACTGACAATTGAGAGATATACCATTCATAATGTACAAAAACCAAAGTAATTTGTTGCAGAAATGCAAATCATGACTATAAGAACATATAAATATAGATTTGACTTTGACTACCAAGATGTGAATAGGAAATTGAATAAAGATCATTGGCATGTCTACCATTTTGAAGACATATGGGCAGACTGTAGAGATGAAGAAGACATTCGCATAATAGATTTTTGTAGGATGACAGTAAAGTAGATCATAGATCTTGGTGTAACTAATCTACGAAAGGATCTCAAAGACCCTAGCAACATCTTAAACTCTGCTTATGAAGAAGATGAAATTGCTAGGTGACCCTTACCTCTAATACAATGGTCTAAAATGGAAAGTGTCTCTATTAGAGAAAGGCTTGCTCCAATCTTACACAACAAAGAAAAATGGTTGAATAGACATGGCTTCCAAATGAAATCTTTCAGGAAATAATATGAAGGAGAAATATCGGGAGTAGAAACTAGTCAACAACAAGAACTCTGTACTAAATAGAAGCATGCAATTTCTCCCTCTTCTTCTCGAAAAGGTCCCAAGATCAAATTTACTATTTAAAAAAGTACTACACAAATAGTTGAAGATGAGGAAGCTACCGAATCAGAAGAACCATCTATAGAGGGAAAATATCTTGCATTTGAAGAGCAATCATCTAATGAAGAAGAAGAAAATGAAAGAGAAGAAGTGGAAGAATCTTCCAGAGATGAAGATTTTGTAGATGAAGAGTTTGTTGAAGAAGAATATAAAGAGGAGGAAGAAAGGCATGATGATGAACAATAACTATATCCTCACAAGGACATGATTGATAATCTTCCCCTAACATCATCGCCCATCACTTACAATATTCCATACACTCCTCCTAATCCTACTACTCCACCTCATCTTCTCATCTCACCTCCTCCTACATTAAATTTGCATACACTGAAGGTTTTCATCCCTCCATCAACATCATCAATTCTTTCTACCCCTCCCATAAGTTCCACCTTGAAAACTGTTGATATTTTGGCAGGTTCTCCATCATCCATCCCAAGCCTATCTTCTCAGTCATATGACATCACTTCCTAGGGAGATTTCAGTAGATTCATAAATGACTCTTTGCAGGATCCACTGGTTTTGCACTCTATTGGAGCTATCATGATAGATACTACCTCAATTGTTACAATATAATTCATTTCTATAGAAAAACCTGTTACACAAGTGTTGGCAGTAAGTCAAGAAGTAAATACAACATGCTTGCCTCCTTGTTTGGTCTCGCAAGTGTCAAAGAGCATAAATAAAATGATCTCCCTAGATGATCTTGACCTCGAAGAGATAGTTCCTCTAAAATACAAGGGGAAAAAAAAGGCCAAAATTCATTCCAAACTTCATATTGACAAGTCAAGTCAAAAGTATATAGATATTGGCTTACTACCACAAGAATCGGGTGATGTGAGCATGAAAGACTATAATCTAACAAGAGTTAAGCTTGGTAAGGTAACAAATGAAAGTGCAAAAGAAGATGCTCAAGTAGTCTTGAATGCATTATCAAGTAGAGTCGATAAAATGGAGAAGGCCAAAAATATGTACAAGGATAAAGTAGAGAAATATGCATCAATTTTGAAAAGATTACGGACTCCTCGAAGAATGTACAACCGATGGCCATGGTGAATTTCGAGGAACCAATAGTAAAAAAGGTCAAAAAGTTTATTTCCAAAGGTAAAGTGTTTTATGATTTCATTGATGAAATAATAAAACAAGGCTCACAACTTATAGTTGTTTAAGATGAAAAGACCTCTCAAATAACCAAGTTGAAATTAGAGCTTGAGAAGGAAGAAAATGTACTTTCGCAAGAGAAAAAATAAATGGAAATATGTCTTTCATTTTGGTCACAAATGAAAGGATCAAAGCTGAGTAAATTGGTGAAAGTTGGCGTAATTCTCAACAAGGAAAAGTATGTGGAAATAGGAGAATCACTCAAAAACCGCATACAATAGGTACAAGAAGATCTTGAAGGACATCATTTTGTCATGATGAATTGAATTGAAGATTTATCGAGTGAACTTCTTAATGATGATAATACTTTCCTCCTAGTCAGTGAGATTGCTAAAATGTTCAAAGAAGCTATCATGGAACAGGTGGAAGATGAAAGCTTTTCAAAAGATTCAATGAATGCCATATGTGATGTGCGGCTTGCTCTAGAAAATCTCAAGTCAAATTTGGATAGATGCAAGAATATTTTCTCATCTACGAGAAGATCAATCACAAGAGTTCATACCATTATTGATTATATATTTGATCTGGATGAGAAATTCTTCTAGGAGACAATGAAGAAATATGAAGACTTTTTACGCCCAATGTAAGGAACCATAAAGACTTCTTATGTCTCTAGTGCTAGATAGTTTTGGCATTTTTCACGCTTTATGTAAATAGTTTTCAACATTTTACATGTCATTTTGACAACTGTAATCACATGTAAACAAATATGTTCTCCTAAAAAGATGGAAAACATTTTTGAATAAGTCAACTAATTCAGTCAAAATTTCCTAAATTTTCTCCTAGATTCGCTCTTTTGATTTTCCTAAATTTTCTCTCCTCTCCCATCTATAAATAAGAGAGGATTCTATCGTAATATTTTATATTTTATCTTTTCTAATGAAGTTTTGCCCATTTGAGAAGAAAATATATGAAACTCTATGTTCATCTTTGTGAATCTATTTTGATCAATAAAGAAGTGAGTTAGATACCAAAATTTGTGTTGGGAATCAATTATCTTTTGGATTTTCTTGAAATTGGCAGTGATTAGTGATTGAAATCTAAAGGGATTTGAGTAAGTCCGTGTAAACTTTGAGTTACACTATTTTATTAGAATTTATGATATTGATTGAATACTGATGGTGAATTCTCTACAATACTTTGTTCTTGTATTTATTCATGTTTTTCGTGGATCTATCATGGAGTATCTAGAATACTTTGTGCTTCTAATACAACTCTGGTTACTTATCTCAAGGATTCATTGGTGAAAGCTACGAAATGACTTAGTGCCTTCATGAGTTTTCTTGTTTTATCATTTATCATTATCATGCTAGTATTCCTAGGATTTTCTTTCACAAGATGGGAATATTGGAATTACTGATTTTTTTTAGTTTTAAGTTGTACCGAATCAAGAACTTAAAACCGTGAAGCATTATAAAACATATTCTCTGAAAAAAAGAGAGAATTATGAATGTGACACACCCCTAACTCTTAATCATAGTGTATATTATTGTGAATACTTAATTAGTTTTACTTAGCTTAAATAAGTAGTAAGAAGGGTGCCTCCCCTTTTTGAGAGGAGAGATTATATCTCACACAATTGTGGCTGAAATCAAGTGTTGTAATCTATTAAAATAGATTACATAATTTTCACCCAACAATTTTTTGGTGACTCCACTAGGGATGACACACACAATTAAAGCCTCATGCTTTTGATTGAAGTGAATAATTTTTCCAATATCTTCATGTGATCTTGTGCATTGTTATTTTTAATATCTCTCTTGTTTCCATCTACATTCTTGTGGTTAGAAGCTATACACGAGGTTTGAGGGCTCAAGGAGCAGTGGATCCACTTTTTGAAGACTTGTTGCAACATAATACTCCACCTACTCCTCCACGAGTAAGGTCACCATTGCAACACACCACAAGTTATCCTCCATGAAGATTAAGATCTCCTCTTTCGAGTGAATCCTTTGTTATCCATAGAGTTTTAGTTCAGGCACCTGTTGTGCAATATATCATAGGTGCACTACCTACAGGACCTTGGGGAAATTCTTTCATTCCCCTCTGCTTGGCCACACCTCTACATGAACTTAGACATGTCTCGAGAAAGCATATTATGAAGTTTCTAGGTGACAGAAAACAACATCCTGATGAACACATTGCTTCTTTTACATTGTTTGTGGTGTTCTTAGAGTAGAACATGAAGACGTTGCTATGCGGTTGTTAATTGAATCTCTACAAGGATTTTTTATTGAATGGTTGTATACCCTTCCATCTGCTTCAGTCACTAATTGGAACACTCTTCGCACTATGTTTTAAGAAAGGTTCAAATTGGCTAAAGATGCACTCGCCTTGCTAGTGCAACTTACAACCATGCAAAAAGAGGCTCATGAACCCATGCGTGAGTTCATGGCTAAGTTCAACAAGCTAGTGTTGCGGATCCCAATGGTGGCAAGACCAACAAATTATAACTTAATTTTTTTCTTCATCAACACACAACTCCCCAAATTAAGTTTTTTCTTGCATAGGGAAGTTCTCGCCAACGTTGAAGCGACTCAAAAATTGGCTACAAGTCTCGAATATGACATGATCCTTGCTAGAGAAATAAGGATTAATACCACCAACAAGAAGATACAATCGTCAAGATATTTTGCTTCTAATACTAATTCTAATTTTTATGATCCTATGGTTCAAAGGTTGGAAAATGAAATCTTGGCTTTGAAAAAGCAAGTTTCCAACAACAACACTTATAAGTATGTTCCAAGAAGGAATTTTCCTAACTATGTTGGAAACAAAAATCAAAATCGTCTTCCAACACCACAAGGAAGACTTGCACTTGAAGCTCCACCAACTAACACTGTCATAGGATACTATGAGGTTGAACAAGATGAATATGCACAACCAAATTATCCCAAGGAAGAAATTTTTGCTCTTTCAAGATGAAGAAATGGAATTAGTTAGTGAATCCAATATCAGTTATTTGCAAATGGAAAATGAATCTGATGAGGAGGACTTGGTGACAGATGCATATGTTGCCTTTACGTAGAAACAACAAAATAAGCTTGATCAAACTCAAACTAATGCTCTACCAATGAAGGAGAAGCTGCCAATTGCCATTGCAAAAAGAGGGTCTCCTCTACCTTGGCAACTAAAAAATACAACAAACAAACAAGTAAATGACCACCGTCCTCCCCCATCAATTCCTGTTATTACAAAATCCAATCCCCTAGTTTATAATACTAGTGTACATTTTGATAAGCCTATTGTAGAAGTTACCACATCCACTTTGCAAAATTATTTTTAAGCTTTTTTACATCATTGATCACACCAAGAAAACAAAATTCCAAATGTTTGAAGTTGAATACCTTAAAGAAAATCCTAACCAATTTGACAGGATTTTCAAGTTCGTAACAAATAAAGGAATTACTCCAAGTAAAGATTCAACTCTTGATATTCCTGTGACCCCAAAGCCTAAGATGCCACATAATAACCTTATTTTTACTCCTATAGTTGCTTCCAGATGCATTGATCCATTCTTTATTTCATCACTTGTTAATGGATTTAAGTTAAGAAATTGTGTCATAGATTTTGGCATCAAACAATGCGATGCCAACAAAGGTATCTACTTCCTTGGGTTTGAATCTAACCAAAAAAATTAGCTGTTGTTTTTCTATGGAAAAAAACCAAGTACCTCTGATTAGATAGATCAAAGATGCATAGTATGTGTTTGTCGCATATCCTGAAAAGAAGATCAAGATGATTGTTCTAGTAGTTGATGTGCCATCATCTTATGGAATTATCCTTGGACATATTTTTTATAAAGATGTTGGAGGTGAACTGAACATTGAAATTTCAGAAGCTAGGATACCTGTGAAAGGCGTGGTGCAAAAATTGATTCATGAAAGGGAGTCAAAATTCTTAGTAACACAATCTGATGATCCAAGGGATCAAATTTTATTTGAGTCTTCAAGTGTTGGAACATGTTATTTGCAAATAGAAGAAGTTGGTGAATCTTCGACAAGGCATGAGTTGGAGACTATTGATTCTTTTTCAACAACACATGATTCATCATTAGATGATTTGTCGATCTTAGATCATGAAGCTTCATCAAATGATGAAGCTACAAATTCTAATACTGTTAGCCTTGGTGACCCAAATGGTGTTTGGTTACTCGAGTTTCATGGCATTTTCTCTTCCACTAGCTCTAGAGTATGAATGGTTTTTATTTCCCCCAAAGCAAATATTTTCCCTTTCTCTTTCAAATTAAAATTTGGAAATACTAACAACATTGTTGAATATGAAGCTTTGTTATTAGGAATGCAAGTTGCACATAAGAAAGGTATCAAGAATCTTTATGCACAAGGTGATTTCGAGTTTATAGTTTATCAGGTGAGGAATCTATATCAAACAAAAAATGACAAACTTAGGCATTATTGTAATCTTGTTTGGGATTGCATTGAAGAATTTGATGCTTTTGATATATCTGTACTTCCAAGGGAATACAATGACAAAGCTGATTCTTTATTAGTCTCAGCCACTCTCTTGATACCACATAAATATTTTCATGGTTCTACCTATAACATTGAGTTGGTCTTCCACCCAAGTGTTCCTGACAATTCAAATAACTGGCAAATTTTCAATGACAATAATCAAAATGTTGCCTTTTTCGAGAAGGAAAAAAACTATGATGAGTTGTACTTTCAAAGAAGTGATTCTCCACATTGAGAATTTGTTTCTTATATGAATCTAGTTATAGGCAAATATTTCCTACAACTCAAAGGGAATAAAATACCTAAAGGGTTGGTATCCCTTGAGAATTTTTTTGATAAGCATGATCACTATGTCAATAAAAACTCTCAAATTTTGATTCAACTAATGAAGTTAAAAAAATTAACTTAGGAACTAAATCAGATCCTAAGATGGTAAAAATTGGTAAGTGTTGAACAATTGAAGAAAGAAAACAGTTTTCTAAGTTTTTATAAGAATATATGGATGTCTTAGTGTCATATAGGGTCATTCTTAGGCGTTGGCTAAAAGTTGGTGAAAGAATGGAAAAGTTGCTTTGCAACTTGGCAAAATTGCATGTAGGAGGAATATGAACGGTCACTTGAATGTTTTCTTCTTTGTAATTGATGAGAATTATTGCATGGTAGTATTTTGGCCTCACAAAATTTGAGGCATGATCATTGTATCAATTGGTGACAAAAATAAGTGAAAAGAGGCTCTTTTTTCTAAAATTTTGTGCAATTTTCTATGTTTGCTTACTTTGTACGGACCCGTACTGGAGTGTCATGAGCTGAGGCTTATGGGAAAGGTTGCTACATTGTTTTAGATTTCATTTGAGCTTATTTTCATGGAATTTCATCATAAATAAATCTTGTTTGAAGCATTTGATCTCAGATTGCTTAGAAACCCTCCTTTTCAAGGGTTTGAGAACAAAAATGTATTTTTTAGACCATTCCACCATTGTAGTTTAGCAAAACTTGGTGGAATGGTAGTTTTAGGTGTTTTTTTATTGTTTTACTTGTTTTGGAGCAAGGGATGGAACTTGGAGGAGTTTTTGTCAAAGCCCTAGCCTAACATTCTCATGTCTTAGGCTAGGTAGGTAAGTGATAGAGTGGAATAGTAACTTGGAAGAGTGATTTGTTACAAAAACATTGTGCTTGTCACCCTATGTGGCTGATTTGTGACAATGGTGAAGTGTTTAGGTGTTTTGGAAATGGTTTCCTAGTAGATGCTTTGTAAAAGTGGCCTAATTGGCCTTGTTTTAAGCGTAGAAGACATGATTAGTGAGTTTTGTTCCAAAAAAACCAATGCCATATTTGAGATATAATTAATACAAGCCTAATGAGTATCTAAAAACCTCTTGTTTTAAGGTGATATGACCTTCTCTAAAACATATTCTTGAAAACACCATTTTGGAGACCTAGTTGGAAAGACTAGCATGTTAGTGAAAATCACCATTGTAGGGGTCTTGCGACTTAAATAGTGGTTGAATTGTGCTAAATTGAGTTAGGTCAAGCTAATCCACCCCTGCTCTACATCAGGTGGTATTAGAGTAAATTTTTTGATTGGAAGTGGGAAGTGAATGAGAGTGGGCATAAGAAAAATGCCTCCAAAGAGTAATACAATGGCCAAAGAGGTCAAGGAACTAAAAGAGCAGTTACTTCAAAAGGAAAGGCTCTACAAGGATTCATAATAAGAAATCCTTGTAAGAATATCAGCCCTGAAAAGAAATAAGAGGAGAGGAATGGTTAGTGATGACCAAAGTGAGAAGGAAGATGAAGGTGCGAGTGAGAGTGAGAACCCTCCAACAAGATTCCAAGAAGAGGATGAAGATTGGACCCTAAAGAAAAGAGAATGGTCAAGATGCTAAAGGTTGTCAAGGGTGACAATATTTCAAAAGTGAAAGTGGAGGTTCCTATGTATGGTGGAAAAGTGAACAGTGAAGAAGTTTTGTCTTGGATAGATTCTTTGGTCAACTTCTTTGAATTTGAGGAGATAGAACACAACAAGAAGGTGAAATTTGCAAAGACTAAGTTGAAGGTCCCTACCCTAACATGGTGGAACTATGTCCAAAAAGAAAGAGTGAAGAAGGGAAAGTTAAAGATAAGCTCATGGGACTAGATGATAGCCAAAGTGAAGACACAATTTTTGTTTGAAAACTATGCAATACAAACCTTTAGGAAGCTACAAAATTTGAAGCAAAAGGAGTTAGATGTAATGGCATATACTGAGGAATTTCATAAATTGAGCATAAGAGTAGGACATACTGAAGATGAAGTAGAGAAAGTTGCAAGGTACTTGAATGGCCTTAGACTCAATATACAAGATGAGATTGGTCTTACAACTCCTAGGATAGTTGAGGAGTATTTCCAATTGGAAACTAAGACAAAGGAAAGAATCAAGAGAAGGAAAGAGCAGCAAGGAAGAGGAAGAGGGAAAAATTTCAGAGGTAGAGGCAACTTTGGTGCAAGAGGGAAGTCACAAAAGCCACAAGTTGAATCAAGCATCCAACAAGAACAAGGTGGAGAGTCAAATGGTAGAGGTGACTTCAGAGGAAGGATATTTTGTGGACAAGGGAGAGGATCCAACACCTTCTCAGGAAAATGTTAAAGCTGCAATCAATTTGGACACCCATCTTGGAAGTGTTGAAAAAACAAGACTCTAGTTCTCATGGTGGTGAAAGGAGGAGCCAAATAGTGCATGACGAGGACAATGAAAGTGTGAATTCACCTTCTCTATGTGCTACTATAGAGGTAGGTGAATATTTGATGTTAACGAGGACACTAATCAAGGTGTTAACTACCAAAGAACCCCCACAAAGGAAGCTATTATTTAGGACAAATTTCAAAGCATAGGGAAAGGTATATAAAGTAGTGGTAGATTCTGATTCTATTGATATTCTTGTATCTTTGGAGATGATAGAAAAACTGAAAATGAAAAGGAATCCTCATCCAAAACCCTACAAATTTTCATGGCTCAATAAGGGTCAAAAAAATTTAGTGAATGAGAAGGCTTGGGTTGAATTTAACATTGGTCCCTACAAGGATAAAATACTATGTGGCATCATCCCTACGGATGTATGCCACGTACTCCTTGGAATGCCATGGCAGTTCGATAGGAAGGCCAAACATGATGGGGAGAAGAATATATATGTGATAGAGAAGGATGGGGTTCCATATACCCTTTCACCCATACAAGAAGATGATAATGCAGTTCATGAAGGACCAAGTGTGTTGGTGGTCAAGGAGAAAAAGTTTTTGAAGAGTTTGAATGAAGAAGAATTTTTTTATGCTATCATTGGGAAGCTTTCATCAGTTATGACAACAATAGATGGAGACGAGATACCTAAAGAGGTGCAGACCCTGTTGGATAGATACGAAAACATAGTGGAGAAGGAGCTTCCTAGTTCTTTGCCTCTCATAAGGGATATGAGCCATCATATTGATCTCATACTGGGTGCAAGATTTCCAAACAAAGAAACATACGAGATGACACCCAAGCAGAATGAAGAGATCAAAAATTAGATTCAAGAGTTGTTAAATAGAGGTCTCATAAAGGAAAGCTTGAGCCCTTGTGTTGTGCCTACCGTCTTGGTGCCCAAGAAGGATGGAAGTTGGAGGTTATGTATTGATTCAAGAGAAAACAATAAGATCACAATTAGATATAGATTCCCTATACCTGGATGGAGGACTTGATGGATAATTTAGAAAGTGCATGCTACTTCTCAAAGATTGATTTGAAAATTGGATACCATCAAATCAGAATAAGGGAAGGAGATGAGTGGAAGACTGCCTTCAAGACCAATGAGGGTTTTTATGAGTGGCTAATGATTCCATTTGAGTTTTCAAATTCCCCAAGCCTATCCATGAGGTTTTAAATTAGTTCATAGGAACATTTGTGGTGGCATACATGGATGGAATCCTTGTATACAACAAGACAAAGGAGGAGCACTTGCAACACTTGGATTTGGTGTTGAGAAAGTTGAATGAAGAGAAGTTGATGATCAACCTCAAGAAATGTGAGTTCATGAAACAAGAACTTGTTTTCGTTGGTTTTTTGGTCTCCAAAGGTACCTTGAAGATGGATCCCACAAAGGTAGAATCC
The DNA here is from genome assembly GCA_007115665.2 of Sequoiadendron giganteum. Classification (NCBI taxonomy): domain Eukaryota; kingdom Viridiplantae; phylum Streptophyta; class Pinopsida; order Cupressales; family Cupressaceae; genus Sequoiadendron; species Sequoiadendron giganteum. The sequence goes on from CM021104.1 coordinate 612,721,447, forward strand.
ATAATCGATTGGAAAACTCCTAGAACAACAACAAAGGTAAGGAGCTTTCATGGTTTGGCTAGCTTCTACAAGAAGTTCATCAAGAATTTTAGCCACATTTTTTCACCTATCATTGATATCATCAAAGGAGGTAAGAAGCATAAGTTTCATTGGATTGATGAACCTAAGAGGAGTTTTGAATACTTGAAGACAAGAGTGGCTCAACAACCCATACTCACATTACCTGATTTTAGCAAGGTGTTCACCGTTGAGTGTGATACAAGTGAGTATGCCATAGGTGCAGTTTTGAGTCAAGAAGGGAGACCGGTAGCATTATTTAGTGAGAATCTCAATGAAGCCAAAAGGAAGTATTCCTCATATGAACTTGAGCTCTATGAAATAGTACAATACCTCAAGAAATGGAGACACTACCTCTTGCCAAAGGAATTCATAGTCTTCATAGATAATCATGCCTTAAGATTTTTGAACACTCAAGACAAATTGAGTCAAAGGCACATGAAATGGATGGATTATTTGCATGCTTACACATTTACAATCAAGCATAAGAAGGGGCAAGAAAATAAGGTTGTTGATGCCTTGAGTAGAAGATCAATGATGGTGCAATATATAGGGTAAAAGCTCAAAGTTGTGTGACACTTTCAACCAACATATCAGCACAACTGAATTTAAGTATTTCTAACTAAAAATTAATTTTGATCAAACATATGACCTAGTAAGATTCATTCTAGCTAAGTTAGATACTTCCACAATTTATTCAACTAAAATTGGCTAAAAATATATGGAGCACCACTTTGAGTCCAATTTACAAAAAAATATATATATTTGAAAAACTTGAAGTTTTAATAACTCCTCCTCATGTAAATAACATTTTTTTAAAAATGTAAAAATACCCTTTTGTAGATCCATAAGTGTAGTTTTCAAAAATATATTTATTTTAATAGTTTAATTATTATTTTTATTTATACTAAAAGTAGGTTATCAGCCAAAAAATATTAGGTTGATTACCATGCCAAGGAAAAATACTAAAACTTATTAAAAAAAATTGAAAAAAATATGATGCACTAGATAAAAGAATCTATTTCAAGATGGTATAATTTTTTTTCCATTTTAGATAAATATTTAATATGAATGTTGACGTTTGATGGAAACAGTTGTTTGTTATTCACACACATTTTAATATTTATATACAAATATATATTAATCAAAATTGGAAAAAAATATATCCATGCACTAAAGTTTCAAGTTATAAATACACACAAAAAATTTGAAAGAAAAAAATAAAATTTACTACAAAAATTTTGACATCCCGTGCAACTTCATTTTTCAGCATTTTATCAGCAACTAAATCATAGTGTTAATTTATGAAAAACAAGTTTAAAATATTTTTTTTAATTTCTTATAAAAAATACAAATGTAAAATATACTAAAAAATACATATTTTACTAGTTTACATCATTTAAAAATTCAAAACATATATGTTACTTTTTAGTGATTCAAGTGTAAAATTTGGATCAGCATTGGTCATTTCCTTTATAAAGTGTGACACAACTTTGTGCTTTTACCCAATACAACTCCAAAGTTCGGGGATGGATACACTAAAAGGTATGTACAAGGATGATGATGGTTTCAAAAATGCATTTGTTGTTTGCAGTCAATCTCAAGAGGCTTTTCATAGTGAGTATTCTTATTTTGTGTTACAATATGGTTTGTTATTTAAGGGTGCTCAATTGTGTGAAACAAAGTGCTCTATGAGGGCATATCTAATCAAAGAAAAGCATTATTGTAGTTTTAGTGGAAACTTTGGGTATGCTAAGACCTTGGATCAGGTCAAGAGGTTCTATCATTATCTGAGGATGCATGTGGATGTCAATAATTTTGTGGAGAGTTGTGGGATATGCCAAAGGGCTAAAGGCTCTAGTTACAATACATGAATCTATCAACCCTTACCAATACCAAACCAGCCATGGGAGTCAATCAACATGTAATTTGTAATAGGTCTACCCAAGACACAAAAGGGGCATGGTAGAATTTTTTTTGTTGTGGATAGATTTAGTAAAATGGCTCATTTTGTTCCTTCTAGAAGTAATAATGATGCATCTCATATTTCTAGACTATTTTTCAAGGAGATTGTAAGGATTCGTGGACTTTGATTAACCAATGTGTCTGATAGAGATACTAAGTTCATAGGTCACTTTTGGAGGACCTTGTGGAGAAAATTGGGCACAAACTTGACATTTAGTTTTTCCTATCATCCACAAATGGATGGGTAGACTGAAGTGGTCAATATGTCACTTGGTAACTTGCTAAGATGTCTTACCAAAGAGCATGGACAACAATGGGACTTGATATTCCCTCAAGCAGAGTATGCCTATAATGATTCCATCAACCGTCCCATAGGAAGGAGTCCATTTGAAGTAGTATATGGTGTGATTCCAAGGGGAATACATGAACTTAGAGATATGAAGGGTATGGAGAAGAAGAGTGCACAAGGTGAAGAATTTATAGTGGCAATGAGATATATCCACCAACAAGTAAGGAAAAATCTACAAAAGAGTGTGGAAAAGTATAAAAGGCATGCAAATTTGAAGAAGAAGGATATACAATTCAAGGTTGGAGACACGGTACTTGCACACCTGAGAAAGGAGAGGCTACCTAAAGGGAGATACACTAAGTCACTGATGAAGAAGATTGGATCTTACAAGGTGGTCCACAAGTTTGGGCAAAATGCTTATGAGATAGAACTCCCTCCTAGAGTGGCCATCTCACCCATATTTAATTTTTCTGATATTTATCCTTTTAAGGGAATTGTGGTTGTAGGTGAAGGAGAAGATACAACAAGAGTTGAAGATGATGAGTGGGTTAAAGACCTACCACCCAACCAGCCTATGAAGCTTGAGAGCATATTGGATCCAAGGGAGGCCAAGAGGACCAGACACAAAGTGTATAATGAATACTTGGTCAAGTGGCATGGCCTACCAAATGAATATACTACCTAGATGTCAGAGGAGGATATTAAACAACATGTATTCTATGTTCATGAGCTCATTTCTTCAGGAGAATGAAATCCTTTTCACCCTTGGTGTATGGTGCAGGGGCACCATGGTCATGTTGATTTTAGTGATGTATCTAGGTGTTTAGGTTAGCAATGTGTGTGTTTTATCACCAAATTGATGTAATAACATCGATGCAAGACCATTTTTTGCATGTTTTGGTGTCATTTAGGGTCATTCTTTGGGTAAAATTTGGTGAAAGAATGGAAAATTTTCTTTGCAACTTGGAAAAATTGCATGTAGGAGGAATATGAACAATCACTTTAGTGTTTTCTTGTTTGAAACTAATGAGAACTATTTAATGCTAGTATTTTGGCCTCACAAACTTGTATGCATGATCATTGTATCAATTAGTGACAAAAAGAAGTGAAAAAGTCTCTATTTTTTGAAATTTTGTGCAATTTTTTGTGTTTGCTTACTCTGTACGGACCCATACTGTTGTTTCATGAGATGAGACTTATGAGAAAGGTTGATACATGTTTTAGATTTCATTTTATCTTATTGTAGTGGAATTTCATTAGAAATAAATCTTGTTTGAAGCATTTTATCTCAAACCACTTAGAAACCCTCCTTTTCAAGGGTTTGAGAACTAAAATGTAGTTTTTAGACCATTCCACTATTGTATTTTAGCCAAACTCAGTGGAATGGTATTTTTAGGTTTTTTTTATTTTTTTACTTGTCTTGGAGAAGGGGATGGAGCTTGGAGGAGTTTTTTTCAAAGCCTTAGCCTAACATCTTCATGTGTTAGGCTAGGTAGGTTAGTGATAGAGTGGGATAGTAACTTGGAAGAGTGATTTGTTAAAAAAACTTGTGATTGTGATCATATGTGACTGATTTGTGATATTGGTGAAGTGTTTAGGCATTTGGGAAGTGGTTTCCTAGTAGATTCTTTGTAAAAGTGGACTAATTGGCCTTGTTTTAAGCGTAGCAAACCATATTAGTGAGTTTTGTTCCAAAACAACCCATGCCATCTTTGAGATATAATGAATACAAGACTAATGTGTATCCAAAAAGGTCTTGGTTTCAAGGTGAGACATACTTCTCTAAAATATATACCTAAAAACACCATTTTGGAGAACTAGTTAGAAGACTAGCATGTTAGTGAAAATCACCATTATAGGGGTCTTGAGACTTAAATAGTGCTTGAATTGTGCTAAATTGAGTTAGATCAAGCTAATCCACCCTTCCTCTACATCAATTATATTCCATATCCATCATTCAACATGGATAACAAATATTGTTCCTATTCGTAAGAAGAATGGTGAGATCCGTATCTATGTGGATTTTCAAATTTTGAATCAGTTGTCACTCAAAGATAATTATCCTCTTCCAGTAATGGATCAGGTTCTTCAAACCATGATTGGATATGAAATTCTCTCCATGCTTGATGGTTTTTCTGGTTACAACCATATTAAAGTCAATTCAAGTGATCAACACAAAATGACCTTTACTATGCCATGGGGTACCTTTGTATATTGTAGGATGCCTTTTGGTCGCATAAATGTTGGTGCCATGTTCCAACGTTCTATGGAACTATATTTTCATCATGTGTTAGGTAAGTTCATTGTAGTATATCTTGATGATCTTATAGTTTTTTCTAAAAAATGTCATGAACATTTTTATCATCTAAGGCAAATCTTAGAGAGATTTCGACAGCATGGTATTTCCCTGAATCCCAAGAAGTCAAATTTTGGGGTTATAGAATGTAAGCTTCTTGTTCATGTAGTTAACATAGAAGGTATCAAGATTGACTCAGAAAGAGTTAAAAGTATCAAATAACTCACTCTTCCATCAAGTAAAAAGGTTGTTCATTCTTTCTTTGGCAAAAAAAATTTTTTTTTAAGATTCCTTCTAGATTTTGCAAAAAAGACGCATCATATTATTAATATGATGAAAGGTACTACCAATTTTCATTGGATGACAAAAGGAAAAGTTGTGTTCAATGATATCAAGAGTCTATTGCTCATGTGTCAGTGTTATTTTGTCCAAACTACATGAAGGAATTCATAATGTATAGTTATGCTTCTGAGCATACACTTTCAATAATTCTGGTGCAAGAAAATAGAGAGGGTTTTGAATCCCTGATTGCATTCATGAGTTTTCCTCTAAAAAATTATGAACTGAAATATTCCCAAATGCAAAAAACATGCTTTTTTTGTGGCTAACATTTTTGGTTCTACATTCTTAATAGCCATATGAAGGTCTTGGTTCCAGATAAAACCGTTAAGTTTATCTTGACACAACAAAGTTTGGAATAAAAAGAGGTAATTGGATTCCAAGATTCAAGAATATGACATGGATATCAAGCCTACCAAGCTGATACATGGAAGATGTTTTTGTCAACTCATTGCTGAAAATAAAACAAATGGAGAAGTTTCAGAGATTGAGGAGGTAGATCCAAGTCAACTTCCAATGATGTTATTCATCACAACTATTAATGAGTGGTATTCCAACATTTCCAATTTTATCACTTATGGGGAATTTCCTAATCATTTAACTTCAAATGAGAAAAGGACCATCAAACTAAAGTCAAAAAAATTTGTCTTGTGGGAAAATGGTTTGTAAAAACATGCATTGGATGGAACTTTCTTACAATGTGTTGATAAAGAACAACATGAAAGATTCTTGAATTCATATCATGACTTAGCATGTGGATGAAACTTTTCAACACAAGTTACTACTCACAAGATCCTAAGAGTGAAGTACTACTAGCCTACACTCTTTCAAGATGTGTACTCCTAGGTGTGTAAATGCGAACTATGTCAATAGTTCGTAGGTAAGCTAAAGTTGGCAGCTTTGCCTTTAAAACCAATTGTTATTGAGGAGCCCTTTCAACAATGGGCAATTGATTTCATTAGTGCAGTAAATCCAACTTCAATTGCAAGACACACCTATGTACTAAATGCAACTGACTACTTCACCAAGTGGGTGGAGGCAATTCCAGCTAAGCATGTTACTTATGAATTTGTATGTAGTTTCCTCAAAGAAAATATCATTTCCATGTTCGGTGTGCCAAAAAAAATTGTTGCTAACAATTCTTCTGCTTTCTTATCAAGAAAGACAACTGAGTTCTATTTTGAACATGGTATATAACATTGTCTCATCCATTTGACTATTAACTGAAAGGTAATGGTCAGGCCAAATCAAGCAATAAAAACTTGGTGACTATAATCTGCAAGCTTGTGGATGAAAATCAGTGTTTATTGCACAAATATTTGTATGATGCTTTGTGGGTAGACAAGATAACTCCAAAGTGGGTGATTGGTATATATCATTTCCAACTCTTGTATGGGTTGAATGAAAAAATTCCCATAACATCAAAATTTCTAGCCCTCAAATTGGCTAAGGCCATTGAGGATGAGACTTTTGATAATTTAGTCGATAAGCGGATAATGTATCTCTCAAAATTGGAAGAGAAACAAGTTCAGGTGGCTAACCATATCAAAGAGCGTCAATAACAAGTCAAGGATTATTTTGACAAGAAATCCAAGTCTCTTGAATTTCAAATTGGCGATCTCTTTCTCTCATGGGACAAGCAAAGAGAACCAAAGGGTATGCACGAGAAGTTTGATTCACTATGGACAAGACCATTCAAATTTCATCAGCTACATGGTGAAAGAAGTTTTCTCCTGGCATACGAGGATGGAACATCATTTTCTCTTCCTCATAGTGGGAAACATATGAAGCTTTTTACACAGTAAGGTAACAGGTTTCAATGTAAATATGTTAGTCTTTACGTATTTTTGAGTTTTTATTTTTGTCGCTTGACTCTATGCCCAATGGATGGATAAAGGCACTTGATTCTGGATTTCTTCTCTCTTCAATAATTAAGAATGAATGAAGGAATATCCCTCTCTAGGGCCAATTGTTATCCTCGAATCCAGCTACACCAGATTCACGGGATAACCCCCTACAAAACCTGTCTATTTCATAGTTTCGTGTACTTAAATTATGCAAAACAAGGAAAATTTCAATTCACCTCGACACATAGTCCAAAACCTCAAACAATATATTTGAGTGTTCCCCCCATTCATCTTTCGAAGAGCTTTGAAACAAGTATTTTCATTAATTCCCAATCCTTGGGAGTTAGTCAATTTTTGACTCATGTCAAAGCATTGATTTTCAGAGCTCCTACATGAGCCTTATGTAATTCAATTCCAAGTGTTGGAGCATTGTTTTTCAACGCTCCTACAATTTTTCACTCAACCTAAAATGCACAAGCAGTGATTTTCACCGCTCGTTCATTTCTCATGTTAACAAGTCTCTTACATGCACAAGCGGTAAAAATAACCACTAGTGCACTTCTTGCTCCATTGTCTTTTACATGCACAAGTGGTAAAACTCACTGCTAGTGCATATTTTTCACCTTAATGTACTCTGTCATTAATGCAACTTGAGTTGCATTAATTATCCCTTTTTAATATCTTAATAAGGTTTTTTCGAGCTAATCTTCTTCATTCTAATCCACCATTATCTCTCCCTCCTCGTGTGATCGCTCTCCAACTTCCAGTAGATTGCATCTGAATATTTTTCATACATCTCGGCTATGATTTTGAAATTTCACATTTTCCTTACTAGGTACATTTTAATCTCTCTTCTTCATCATCGTTTATCACCATCTTTTTCTTTCAAAACTCTTTCTTTTCCATAAATCCTGTTCATTGTGTTATCTCTATTAGGTTTTTTGATTAGTTTTATTTGGTGTCTTCGCCATGATGTTTTTACCTTTGTCACTACTTCTCACCAAGTTTTCCCTTCCTCTCGAAGTGGTAAATATTCTAGCTTTTGCAAAGGATGAACCCTTCACACCTTTCCATATGCTCGTTCCTCTCAATGTTTGAATGATATTTCATACCGCTAGAACATTGATTTTCCCTTCTCTTACCTTTTAGAGTAGTGAAAGTGTCCACTGCTACATCCAAGATCTTCCCCAGCTCCAAGATGTAGGAGCAGTGAAAATCACCACTCCTACATGGAGTATCACTATCTCAAAATGCTAAAGCGGTGTTTTTGTCTGCTTCTACACTTGACCCAAGCATGAACTAAGTCCCTACGACATGCTCAAGTGCTAAAATTTAGCGTTTCAAAACTTTTTCTCACCAATTGAATAAGGCATGAAGGAGTGTTGAAAATCAACGCCTACATGCAAATCACTATCTCAAGGTATAGGAGCGTTGATTTTTAGCGTTCCTACACAAAAAATAATTTTCTCCTCTAACACTCTAAAATCACTCTACTTGCTCTATAAACCTCATTTCTTCACTAATACTCAATTTTCCATGCAAAATAGCTCATTTTCAGTTGCTCCAAACTTCCTACTTGCTTCACGCTTTCCAATACTAAATTTTCTCCTAACATTTATTGATTCATTATTCTTGGAGTTCTTCTCAAGCTCTCATCACGTGATATTTGAATGTGACATTCTTTGGCCTTGGAAGTCTTAGATGACATTCGAAAATCCTCCATCACCTCCTAAAAAGGAAGGTAAGATGAAGTATAAATACTAGGGTGTCTTCTTTCCTACTGTTGTGCTCTCAAAGGTGGATGAAGTCAAAGACACCGAAGTTGGTCATCAAGACTTGGAAGATTTTGTAAAAAGAACTAAGATCAAACCATTAGAGGATAATTTGAGATCTATTGTTCATAGTAACTTGCACTTGGTATCTACATTCCCAAATGTTGCTCATAACACAAATTTTTTTCTCCAAGTTTCATCTCATTACATCCGAGATGATAGAAGTGTGAGATATTCCTCAGAACAAGTGATTATGAGATTAGATCCTGAGTTCTTTGATATTGTTTTCAGTGTTCCCCACATGGAACAATATACAAATATCTCAATTCAACAATCATAGGAGGTCTATGATAAAGATCCTAATAAAGCTAAAACTTTCATTAATACTCAATGATTGAAAAATCTAAGGCCTACTATCTCAAGATGGCCTAAAGGGCTTCTTCCAAGTGATTTCAAATAGGATGTTAAGGATATGATTACTCTCCTGATAAGGGTTAAAGGATTGCCTATTTCATATAATTTTCAAGATTGGATGTATGAGTACATTTGCATCATCAAGATAAGGAAAGAACATATTGATTAGGGAATAAAGATAAGTGATGAAATCCATGAACAATTAATCAATGTGCCTACTACTATGAAATTTTACATGACTTCATATTTGGTATATGTTGTTACAGTAATAAGGCAATTTATTGGTTTGTCTACCAAAGGAAATAGATATACTATACCTGTGTATGAGCTCTATTATTTTTTGAAGTTGATAGAAAGTCTTCATCATTTCAGAAGAGTCATAGATGCCTTCTTTGCACCCCTGCTATTCACTATTGACCTAACTCTTGAAAAGAAAAGAGTATCAAATGAAGCTTACAAAGCGGTTAGTAAGGTTGGATGAATATTTTTGTAGTTTCCAACTTTCACCTATATGAGAGTTAGTTGTTATACTGGGTGTCCATACATGTTGCCCAAATATCCCTCAGATAAGTGGATACTAATGGAACTATGCAACTAGTTGATCTCAATTCACAAGGAATGCCAGAGAATTCACAAGCCAAGTTTCAAGTTCCCACTAAAAATCGGGAGATATACCATTCACAATGTACAAAAAGAAAAGTCAATTGCTGCAAAAATGCAAATCATGACTATAAGAACATATAAATATAGATTTGAATTTGACTACTGAGATGTGAATAGGAAACTGAAGAAAGATCATTGACATGTCTACCATTTTGAAGACATATGGGCGGACTACAAAGATGAAGAAGACATCCACAAAATGGATTTTTGCAAGCTAGCAGTAGACCATATCAAAGATCTTGGTGTAGCTGATCTATCAAAGGATTTCAAAGATCCTGATGACATATTAAACTCTACTTATGAAGAAGATGAAATTGCTAGGAGACCCTTACCTCCATTACAATGGTCTAAAAAGGAAAGTGTCTCTATCAAAGAAATGCTTGCTCCCATCTTACACAATAGAGTAGAATGGTTGTAGAAAATGGCTTCCAAATGAAATCTTTTAGGACAAAATCAGAAGGAGAAATACTAGGAGTAGAAACTAGTCAACAACAAGAACTTTGTACTAAAAAGAAGCATGTAGTTGCTCCCTCTTCTTCTCAAAATGGACCCAAGATCAAATTTTCTATTGGAAAAATTACTACACAAATAGTTGAGATGAGGAAGCTAACAAATTAGAACAACCATCTATACAAGGAAAAGAGCTTGCATCTAAAGTTCAATCATCTCATGAAGAGGAAGAGAATGAAAGGGAAGAAGCAGAAGAATCTTTTGAAGATGAAGATTCTATAGATAAAGAGTCTATTGAAGAAGAAGAAGAAGATAAAGAGAAGGAATAAATGCATGATGATGAACAACAACTATCTCCTCACAAGGACATGATTGATAATCTTCCCCTAACATCATCGCCCATCACTTCTAGTATTCCATACACACTCCTCCTTATCCTACTACTCCTCCACCTCCTCTTCTGACCTCACCTCCTCCTACATCAAATTTGTATACAATGAAGGTTTTCGTCCCTCCATCAACACCATTAGTTCTTTCTACCCCTCTCGTAAGTTCCACCTTGCAAACTGATGATGTTTCTTCAAGTTTTTCAGCATCCATCCCAAGCCTATATTCTTCGTCATATAACATCACTTCCCAGGAAAATTTCAATGTATTAATGAATGAGTCTTTGTAGGATCCATTGGGTTTGCAGTCTATTGGGGCTATCATGATAGATACTACCACAATTGTTACAATAGCATCCATTTATATAGAAACACTTGCTACACAAGTGTTGACAATAACTCAAGAAGTAAATTCAACATTTCTACCTCCTTGGATAATCTCGCAAGTTTCAAAGTGAAAAAATCAAATGATCTCCCCAGATGAGCTTTACCTTGAAGAGATAGTTCCTCCAAAATCAAAGGGAAGAAAAAGGACAAAATTCATTCCAAACTTCATATTGACAAGTCAGGTCAAAAGTATGTAGACATTGGCTTACCTCCATAGGAATCAGATGATGTGAGCATGGAAGACTATACTCTAACAAGAGTTAAGCTTGGTAAGGTAACAAATGAAAGTGAAAAAGAAGATTCTCAAGTAGTCTTGAATGCATTATCAGGTAGACTCGATAAAATGGAGCAGGGAAAAAATATGTGCAAGGATAAAGCAAAGAAATATGCATCATTTTTGAGAAATATTGTGGGCTCCTCAAAGAATGTACAACTTATGGCCATGGTGAACTTCAAGGAAATAGTAGTACAAAAGGTGAAGAAGTTTGTTTCCAAAGGTAAAGTGTTTTATGATTTCATTGATGAAATAATAGAACAAGGCTCACAACTTATACCTATTTAAGATGAAAAGACCTCTCAAATAGCCAAGTTGAAATTATAGCTTGAGAAGGAAGAAAATGTACTTTCCCAAGAGAAAAAATAAATGGAAAGATGTCTTTCATTTTGGTCACAAATGAAAGAATCAAAGATGAGTAAATTGGTGAAAGTTGGGGTAATTCCCAACAAGGAAAAGTATGTGGAAATAGGAGAATCTCTCAAAAACCGCATACAAGTGATCATGTCTCTCATTGAGGACATCCAACAGATACAAGAAGATGTTGAAGGGCATCGTTTCATCATGATGAATGGAATTGAGGAGTTACCAGGTAAACTTCTTAATGATGATAATACTTTCCTCCTGGTCAGTGAGATTGCTAAAATTTTCAAAGAAGCTATCATGGAACAGGTGGAAGATGAAATCTTTTCAAAAGCTTCAATAAATGCCATATGTGATGTACGGCTTGCTTTGGACAATATCAAGTCAAATTTGGATAGATGCAAGAAGATTTTATCATGTACGAGAAGATCAATCACAAGATTTCATACCATTGTTGATTATATAGTTGGTCTGAATGAGATATTCTTCCAAGGGACAATGAAGAAATATAAAGAATTTCACACCCAATGCAAGGAACCATAAAGACTTCTTATGTCTCTAGTGTTAGATAGTTTTGGCATTTTTCATGCTTTATGTAAATAGTCGTCGACATTTTACATGAAATTTTGACAAATGTAATCACATGTAAACAAATATGTTATCCTAAAAAGATGGACAACATTTTTGAATAAGTCAACTAGTTAGGTCAAAATTTCCTAGATTTTCTCCTAGATTCACTCTTCTAATTTTCCTAAATTTTATCTCCTCTCCCATCTATAAATAAGAGAGGATTTTATCTTAATTTTTTGTCTTTTATCTTTTGCAACGAAGTGTCGCCCATTTGACAAGAAAATACATGAAACTTTGTGTTCATCTTTGTGAATCTATTTTTATCAATAAAGAAGTGATTTGCATACCAATATTTGTGTTGGGAATAAATTATCTTTTAGATTTGATTTAAATTGGTAGTGATTAGTGATTGAGATCAAAAGGGCTTTGAGTAAATCCATGTAAACTTTGAGTTACACTCTTTTATTTGAATTTATGATATTGATTGAATATTGTTGGTGAAATCTCTACACGACTTTGTGCTTGTATTTATTCATGTTGTTCATGGATCTATCACAGAGTATCTATAAAACTTTGTGCTTCTAATACAATGTTGGTTACATATCTCAAGGATTCATTGGTGAAAGCTACGAAACGAATTTGTGCCTTCATGAGTTTTCTTGTTTTATCATTTATCATTATCATGCTGGTATTCCTAGGCTTTTCTTTGACAAGATAGAAATATTGGAATTAGTGCTTTTGTTTTTAGTTTGAAGTTGTATCGAGTCAGGAACTTAAAACTTGGAAGCATTGTAAAACATGTTCTTTGAAAAAAAAGAGAATTGTGAATGTGACACACCCCCATCTCTTAATTAGAGTGTATATTACTGTGAATACTTAATTATTTTTACTTAGCTTAAATAAGAAGTAAGAAGGACGCATCCCATTTTTGGGAGGAGAGATTGTATCTCACACAACTGTGGCTGAAATCAACTTTTGTAATATGTTAAAAGGGATTACATAATTCTCACCCAATAAGAAGTAGCCTTTGCAAGGTGAGCAGATCTTCAGTCTCCACTACCTAGACTCAACTTCCTATCCTCCAGGTCCTCCATTTTAGTTCCCTCTTTTTCTTCACTTATTGTAATGACCTCATTCTTATTTTTCAACTCATTTTTTTAGCTTCTTGGACTTAGGAGGTTCCAGTAGAAGAGGAGAATGTTTACATTTCTCAAATGTAGCTTTAACTAGCTCGAGCTCAAGGGAAATTTTAGAAAGAGTCTTCTTACCCACAGGGGTAGAAAGATTGGAAATTTTAGCAATAAAGGATGAGGTTTTAGTAGGGTTATTCACAATTATTTCAACAATTTGGGGAGGGGACCTAGGGTTAGGCTCCTGAATGAGGTTAGCCACCACAAAAGGTTCAACATTTTCCCCAACATTTTGATTCTCAATATCCTATCTAGCAGGAAAAGGATTACCATGTGGGTTCATAGCAAGAGCATGTTTATAATGGGTGAGCATTAGGACCTAGTGCAGGGGAGGGTTCACACCCTTTTCTATGTTTAGTTGCAGGGAGGGGAGAAAATAAAAAGACAAATTAATACACATTATAATGGATATGCATGAACAATCATATATCTACCTTCAAGAGTAAAATATTGCATCACAAACACGCTGAGTAGAGAATTTCGAGATAGGAGTTCGAGCCACCCATGACCATTTAGAAACCTAGTGAGATTTTTTTCGTCATGGAGGAAATTATCAACAAAAGACTGGTAATTAGTTTTTCTCTTCTTTGCCACCTTAATTCCCTAGTTTTGCAAGCCCATAGCCTCTACTCTGAACTGAGGCACCACCTAAAATCTAATAGCTCCTATAGCCACATTTCCCCTTTTCCATGATTTGGTAAATTTCACGATGAGGCTCTCATTGTACCCTTTCATGGCTCCAAAAATAGGCACCATTACCACTTTTCTAAAATACTCTATAGATCAGCAGTTTGCCTTAGAGCTTGGAAATTTGATGGTTTAGTTCTCTTTCTAGCCCCCCCCCCCCCCCATTTTTTAGCACTATAAGCTTTTAGGATTAATCTTCTATGAGCCTTCCCTCATAACACCACAACACCCTGGAAACCTTCTAAACTTGTAGAGAACTCTTTTGCATGCATTTTGAAAATAATCTCTTTCTAAAGTGAAGTTCAATAACTTTCTTAATGAGATGGCTATTATCCCATTTCCCTGAGAAAAAAAATCATTATTAATATTACAAATAATAAATTAATCTTGATTATTTATAGCAAGTTGATCTTCAAGTTGGAGGTTAGATTTGACATAAGGCACATCGCTACTCTTGGATTTGACACTAGCCTTGGCTTTGATAAAATCCATGCAATCCATTATATTCTCGAGAATGAAATAATAATTATCATTCTCACCTGAGGAAATCTTCATACTCATAGCCATACCAATATTATCATCATTATTCTAAGATCCCTTTATGACACAAGATCGCATAATCCTCCTATGTTGATCCCTTTTCTCAACATTATAAGTTGTACACATTTTCATATTTTTCTTTCAGCACTTTTCCTTTCAGTGACAAAGGAAATTGGTTGTAATCCGAATGGGTCCACCTGTTACACTAAATTCCTTCATTGGTCACATAGTTAGCTGAGATATTTATTTCCCTATACGCATGTAGTATACAAAAATGAGTAAAGAAACTCATTAGGGACTTTCAATTGTCAATAATATCTTTTAATTCCCAAGGGGACGCAACATTACCATTTAATATGTTCACAATTGATTTGGAATCTCCTTCCAAAATTACCTTCTTAAAACCATATTCTCTTAGAGTCTTTATACCTCCCCAAACAACCATTACCTCCACTTTATTGTTTGTGCAAACTCCCAATTTTATTCCATAGCCCACAATGTAGTCACCCAGATGGTTTCTGAACAGTCCTCCCGCCTTGACCATGCTAGGATTACCTTTTGAGCACCCATCAAAATTGCATTTAATCCATTCCCTTTCAGAAGGGACCCAAAACTTAGCCTTCCCAGCCAAAATCATGGCCCAATTAAGATTAGTAAGGTCATTCTTTAGACCCCAAACTTGCTTAATTCTCAATTATTTATAGGTCAACCAAACTCTTGAGAAGCTATATCCTCCAACATCCATATTTTCCTATATCTGGGCCTTTATGATCATGCAAACCTCATAGTTGCTTCTCTCTTCCTCCCTGAAAATTCTATTATTCCTTTCCTTACAGATTCCCTAGGTTATGAATGGGGGGCGAGTTGATTTAAGAGATCCATTATGACCTTATGGGAGAAAGGATAGTTGGACCAACTCTCAACAAATATCTTCATAGTTGGGGGAAACACCCAATCAATAAATATCAATGGGAGGAAAATTGACCACACTTCTCTAGAGTACTGACAATGGAAGAAAAGATGCATTACTGACTCCTCATCCTGCTTGTAGAGGATACATCTATTGACAATTTGAAATCCTCTCGTCACAAGGTTATCTATAGTTATAATTATGTCATGCGAAGCGGCCCACCAAAAATAGTTGAATTTCAAAGTAAGGTTTTTAATCCACACTTTATCCCAGTGAAGGTTTGCATAGTCAATTAGAGGTTTCTCCAATTCTTTATAAGCATGTTTAATTGACAAGAATCTAGAAGTGTTCCCCTTCCACAACCATTCATATTTCCTTTCATTTGAGAACTAAGTCGCCTCTCCAATGAGGTTGTGTAAACTTTGTAGAGTCGGCTCCCAATTAATCTGTCTCTAACCTCTCAAGTTGGAACTCTTGAGCAACCTATTAAATCCCTTCCATTTAGGTTCTTATAACTCCCAATTGATATAGTCAACCACCTTTTTACCACATATTCTTATTAGGCTTTGTCTAAGGGGGTTAAATCTTTCTAAGGAAGAGAGAGGGGAATCCTCAATCCAGGGGTCTTTCCAAAAATTAGTGTCTTTTTCATTGCCAATCCTCTTTCTCAAAACCATTTTGAGCACATTTTTTTATTTTGATAAGATGGTTCCAAAAGATAGACCCATTAGGAAAATTAGTAGAAGAGAGGAAACAACTCAGGTCTCTATCCTTCAGATATTTAGCTTGGAGAATCTTCACCCAATCCTTAGACCCTTCCAAGAGATCCCATCCCATCTGAACATACAACTGCTAAAAGCCTCTCTATAGAATATTTCGGTCTACTATTTGTCTCTCTTTAAAATTCCCACCTAAGCTTAGGATTTTACCTTTCCAACTTGCCAAATTTTTTTGGACTCTTTCAATCAGATGATTCTAATAATTATTATCCAACTTTCTAGAAATTAGAGGTAGGCCAAGGAAGGCCGCAAGAAGAATAGATTCCTTACAACCCAAGATCCTCACCACTCTATCCTTCACTAATTGGTCAGCATTGAAGAAGTATATCTTGCTTTTATCATAGTTAGTATGCTCCTGAAGATAGAGGCATAGTCATTTAAAACATATTTCTATTGGATAGCTTCCCCAAATGAGGCTTCACCAAATAGGATAGTGTCATCAAAAAATTGTTGGTGGGAGTTAGGCAAGAGTGACGAAGAAACTTCAACACATTTAAGGGCCTTTGAGTCAATTCTCTTTTGGATATTCCTTCCAAGGACCTCAATAATAGTTATAAATAAGTAGGGGGAGATGGGGTCTCCTTGTCTTAGGCCACAACCAAAAGAGAAGAAACCTTGGGGGACACCATTAACAAGAACCGAGCACATAAGGGAGGTCACACAAGCATAGAGAAACTTAAGGAATTTTCCCTCAAACCCAAATTTCCTTCGAACAACAAAGAGAGACAGTTAGGAAACTCTATCATAAGCTTTAGAGATATCAATTTTCAAGGCCATCCCAAGGTTTTTACTAAGATCCATTGAGTGAAGGATTTCATGGGTAGTAATAACAACATATAAAATGTTTCTTCCTTGGAAAAATCCTTTTTGGTTCAGGGCTATCATTTTGCATAACAAAACTTTAAGTCTATACACAAGAAGCTTAGAGAATATTTTATAGACAGTATTGCAAAGGCTAATGGTTCTAAATTCCTTAATAGAAGGGGCTTATTCTTCCTTAGGGATTAGGGAAATAAAGGTAGCATTCAATTGACTTAGGAGCCTCCCCGATCTAAAGAAATCTTTAGCAGCATTGAATAAGTCACTTTTAACAGTATCCCAGTAAGTCTAAAAAAATGTAGGAGGGAACCCATAAGGTCTTGGGGCTTTGTAAGCCCCAAAGGAGAAAACAACTTGTTTAACTTCCTCCATAGAAAAAACATTATACATAATCTTAAGGTCTTGCTCAAATATAAATTTAGGAATCACTTCAAGGAAATCATCATATATTTGATTAACATCCCCTTGGTCATTCTGGAAGGAGGAGAAGAAGTTAACAACTTCCTCAACAATTTCTTTTTCAGTTGAAACCATGGATCCTTCTTCTTTCTTGAGAATTCTTATGATGTTCCTACTTCTATGTTTCATGGTAGATTGGTGAAATAATTTGGTGTTGCGGTCACCTTCAATAATCCACTGGACATGAGACTTTTGTTTCCAAAAAATCTCCTCTTTTTTTTTAACCTTAAACCATTGAGATCTTAGATCACATTCCTTAATGCAAATCTCATCATCCATAAGGCCAACTTCTATTTTATCCCACACTTCCTTTAAGCTATTTCCCAAATATTTTTTAGTTTCAAATATATTGCTAAAGGTAACTGTATTCCATCCTTTCACTCTTTGCTTGATCCTTCTTAGCTTCTCCATCAAGCAAAACATGGGGATTCCCCCTATTGGTTCAACCCACCAATTTTTTATTAAAGTGGAAAAATCAAGATGAAGGCTCCACATTATTTCAAATCTAAAATGGAAAGGACCTTTATTGTGATATGCATTTATTTGAAGCACAAGAGCATTATGGTTTGATCCAATTCTTGGGAGAGAAGAAAAAGGGAGATATTGGGAGATGCATCAATTTGAAGAGATGAGAAACCTATCTCACTTAACTTGAATCAATTGATTACCAAGCCTTCTATTGGACCATGTGAATTTGGATCCCTTAGAGTAATATCAAAAATCCCAACAAAATTTAAGAATCCAACCAATTCCATCATACTATCAGTATAGTCATCCAGCTCCCCCCCTCCATTTCTTAGAGGGTAGGAGAGGGAAATTGAATTCACCTCCCAATATCAAATATTCCTTCAATCTAATTTTAATAACATTATTCAGATAATCCCATACCTGCAATATGTCCCTACTTAAGTTGGAGGCAGAGATATTGATTAAGTTTCATATCTCCTGAGAAGAAAGATCTTCCAGAGATACCATTAGATTGTTCCTTCCAACAAAGCCCAAAGTTCCTTTGAATTTTGAAGGATTCCAAAGATTAACTATACCCCCCAAGGCTCCTTCATCCTCACTAACACAGTAATTCGCACCAGGCCAAATTTTCAAAATCGCCTTGTCAAAGGTCTCTTTCTTCATTTTGGTTTCTTGAAGAATCAAAACATTCACTTTGTTGTCTAGAATACAAGTTTTGACCAAAAACTTTTTTTATGGTCTATTGAGGCCCCTACTATTCCAAGAGAAATTCATAAGGAAACAAAATAAGTACAGAAACACCAGAGCCATTTTAAGAACATCCAGGACTACTTCTTTTTGGACTTCAATCCTGTGATTGAGGCCAAGGTTCTTTGTTTACCAATAGCCACTTCCCTTATGGTATCTTTGTTCCTAGAATCCTTTTGGGAAGGTCTTCCAACCTTGTTTACCCCACCCATGTTTGTTTTCTTCTTCTTTTTAGAATTATTAGGAGCTTGTAGTCATTCTTCCTCACCTTCTCTATCACCACGGTGAGGGGAAAACCCCAAAATGGCTAGGGATTCACTCAGGGTTCTACCCTCCTTCTGAGACAACAATGAAATGTCCCCCAAATACATAGTAGGGGTTGTAGACACAATTTCTCCTTCCTCCATCCCTTCCTCTTCATTTTCAACAAAAGTGTCTTCCTTTTGGATCAGGATGTTGGCCTCCTTATTGGGTTGTCCCATCTCTTCAATCAAATTTACTTTTAGCTTTCCTCCTCTTCCTTCAGATTCCTTTCCTTTAGAAATCCTGAGGCTGGGATTCTTTCTTTTGGGGTTACATCCTTGAAATCCTTACTATCTGTAACTCTGGAAACAACAAGAGGCTCGATGGGGGCAACAACCAAGCCACTAGAAGGAGAATCCTTCTCTAGGGGGGACAACTTCCACTTGGACAGGGGATTCCTTATGATGAAAGACAAAAAATACATCCTCAGAGATCCTAGGCACCTGCTCAATAGTAGATTGCAAGTCATCGTTGGGTGCCTCAAAAGACCTTTTACTACAAGAATCAATAAGGTGACCAATTTTTTTGTAAAGTTGGTAGAATTGTTGAGCATTTTCATATTCGAGGGGTTGGGACTAGTTTCCAAATTTTTACTTACGAAGAACATAGGTTGGAAAAACCGTGTTAACAACAACATTAACACAAATACGAGCATAAACTAGTCTTGAATTTTCTTGTGTTATCTTATCAATTGCTAAGAGGCTACCAAAAGAGTTAGCTATCCCTTTCAAGATATTTGTCTCCTATAACTCAAGGGGTAACCCAGGGAGGCGAACCCAAGTAGGAGTCGTAGCACCCAAGTCAGCAAAAGAGGAAAATCTCAATTTCCATTTGCACAAAGATAGGAAGTTCTTAAAGCCAACATCAAAGACCTAGGTTTCACCAGTTAGCACCTTTAACATGTCTTCATAAACCACAAAGGAGAAAATGAAGATACCTTTGGGCATAGCATTAATAGAGACACTACCTTTCAAGTTCTAAACTGAAGCAACCCAAAGATGTACCTGTTCAATATTCGGTTGATAGGCCAAAAAATTGCCAACTAATGCCAACTTGAGGCTATACATTTCCTTCATCATCAACGCTTCTAGGACGTCAACTTCCTAGTCAGTGACAAAGTAGGAAACAGACTCTGAAAATATATTTCCCATAGTTGGGGAGCTGACACCCACCAGGTTTTCCAGAAAAGAAACCAGTTCTTCTTTAGAGAAGAAAGAGTCTAACCCAAGAGTCAGGGACAAAGGTGACTTTCCAAAATTACCCCTCATCCTTCCCCCAGGAGAAAGGACAGAGGTACGAGGGGAACTAGAATGGGGTAAAACAACATTGGAAGCTTCCAAAGTAGACACAGTGCCAGACAAAGGGACAACATTCCTGGAGTGGGGAGCCTTCCCGGGGCCCTCACTCGATCGACCCATGAGGTAGTCAAATCAAAGCAAGAACATAAGTATTAAAAATAGAAAGAGCAGAAAATTTGTAGAGCAAGAGCCAAGGTTACAAGAGTCGAGGTTATAGTTATTTGATTTTGAATGTTAATTTTCATGTTAATGGTCATATTCTAATAGGACACTTGTACGTTGTATATCACATTGGAACAAATATTTAATGTGGTAGGTACATAGGAAATATATTTATCTTGAGAGTAAAATTAAGATAGAATATTTAATTTTTAGGTCATGATTTAGTGATTTCATGGTTTTGAAACTTATGATTTATGTAATGTCACTCAATGGTTTTTGTAAGCCCATTTTATAAAACCAAGCACATGAGTACTTATCTGGGTTGGTTAGATTATGAATTTCTTGTAGGTTGCATATGTGATTATAAGAGTATGGATTAGGATGTGTGATTACTTGATTCTCATTTTCTTTTCTACATGGAGAAGTGTGATTGAGTTTCTTGATGTTCCAAAGACCTTGCATGGAGACTCTACAAGTGTATTGCAATCTTATTCTTGTTAATACATTGATTTTCATGGGAGATTGTTAAGGTGGTGTTTATCAAAAAGGTTTTCATAGGGCATATATGATGTTATCTTGTGAGAATGTTTCATTTATTATTTTTCATTGCAAATTTTGAATATTTGTTTTAAATTATCTCTGTAAGGGTTATGTGGAATGGATATATTTTACTTACAATTTTCTTTCACCAATTTGGCTCATAATAAGAATGAAATGTTAGTAAAATTTTAATAAGTTTCAAATTTCAAAGATCATTTCTTATAGCACCCCTTTGATTTGCTCATGTGTTTTGACAATGTTTTACTCTGATTTTCTTATAATTTCAAGCAATGCTTTTACTTTGATAGACCATGATACTATGTTATTTTTATTTGATCGTTGACATTGGAGTGATGATGGTTTTTATATCTAGATATAATGGTACACTTTATGGATGATTATTGTTTATGACATGCTTTCTAGTTAGCATAGTTGTTTATTTGAGTTGATATTGATATATTCTCATATATAGTTAATTGATGTTTGAGTTTTGTTAGTTTTGATGTCACGCTATATTGGTGAAGGGAACGAGATTACATCGCTCGTTTGCAAGCGCCTTGCGATTCCATGATTTTCTCTTCACGATATGATTGTTTGTGATTTGTATATATGTACGACATATGTTTTGATTGCAAGTTTTTAGGTACAAGACATCAACTCCACTTGGATTCACAGGTTTGAGCGTGTCCATTGCCCAACAAAATAGTTGATTGGGAGATAGTAACAAGTTTTCCTTGTCAAACCACAACCCTAGTCACAGTGTGTCACCAGTCTTTGTTGGCCATGCTTTGTTGTTATGTTGTCCATGTTTGCCTTGTCATTAATTTATTTTGCAAGGTATGTTATGTGGAAAATTAATTATTTTAAATGTTTTTAAGTGATTATTTAATTAATCTTGAATTTTGTGATAGAAGCTTTGCATTTAATTTATTTTGTAAAGTGATTTAATCTTTGAGATTAAATTTATTTTATAAAGTGATTAAATTAATTAGATTA
Organism: Sequoiadendron giganteum; assembly: GCA_007115665.2. NCBI lineage: Eukaryota > Viridiplantae > Streptophyta > Pinopsida > Cupressales > Cupressaceae > Sequoiadendron > Sequoiadendron giganteum. The sequence goes on from CM021104.1 coordinate 612,743,417, forward strand.
AATTTAATTAGAAATTAATATGTGAATATTGAATTATTAAATGCATAAATATCTTGTAAAAATCTTAGAGGAATTATCTGTGAATTGGTTGGGAAGATATTTTATTTGTGACATGTGTTAGAAAATTAAACACAGTTGTTGGGAATTAATTCTTGGAGAGAATATTTGCAATAACTGAAAGAGGAAAGAGATTACTTGACAGCAATGGGAAAGATATTTGGAGAGGTGGTTGAAAATTGAAAGAGGTTGTTGAAAATTGGGAAAGAAGTTCGCAGAAAATTTTGGCTCTGGTTTTATTTTCATCTTTCTGGAAAAGTGAATAATTTCAGAGAAGCTTTGATTTTGTTGAAAGAAGTTTTGGTAAATTGGAATATCAAGGCAAAGCTCTACTTTGAACATCATTTCCTCAAGCATCTAGAAACAGGTTCTTTAATTGTTTTATTTAATTTCAAATTGGAAAGGCTATTAGAATATTTTTTTGTTCTAGAAAAGATTTCATGTACAAGAAGGATATTTTATTTGTGTAGAAGCTTTAATATATATTGTAAATTTGAAATATTTTCATGTTTGGAAAATAGTCGTGAAAGCTTAGAGCTTCTATAGAAATTTTTCTTAAACTTTGATTTGTTTTGAAATTGGAAAATAGTCGTAAAAGCTTTAGAGCCTCTGTGGAAATTGTTTTTAAACATTAGAATTCTCGGAAGGATTATTTAGAAAATTTGGAAAAAACTTCTATTGGAATGGATTTAGATATTTCTGTGAAATTTGTAGAACACCTCTGGTTAAAATTTGGAAACATCCTTCTATAGAAAATGTTGTGAAAAATTTTCCAACTGGGCAGTCTTGTTGATGAATTATATATATATATATATATATATATATATATATATATATAAATACATTTATATTGTATTTTTGCCAAAGCTTTTGAAGAAATTTGTTTTGGAAACGTCCATATGAAAAATTTGTACGCAATTTTGAAATATTAGAAATCATAGGGAAATTGTTTGATAAATTTATGAGTTTTGAATAATAAATGGGGGAGGCTGGCATTGTCCCCACAACCACCCCCCATAGGGAGGCGACATGGGGAGGCAGCACCTAGTGTTGCCCTCTCCATGGTCGCACCTATGCATATATGAGGTCGATTGTGTGTAAACACAACTGCTCCCCCCAACCCCCAAGACTATATAATGTTGAGCCTTAGATAAAAGTTCGTCTGCCTTTGGTTTTTGATTTGGGTGACTTGAAATTTATAAGATTTTAGATGTATGAAATTTTATTTATTTAGATTGGATTTATTATATATAATATATATAATGCATAAATAAATATATATTAATATATATATTTGTATACATATTAATATATATATATATATATGTTTATGTGTATATATGTATGTATGTATATATTTAAATATATATATACATATATATATTTAATGTATATATATATAATGAATAATTTATTAGGTGCATGCAATTGCATGGGTTAGATGATTTAAAGTGAAATAATTTAAAACAAGAAATTTGATTTCTATATAGTTGAAATTGGGAAATTAATTTTATACAAATAAGATTTAATTCCATCTATTGGTTGTGAATAAAATTGCATTGAGTTAGAATTATTGGAGAAATGTATTATTGGAAATCTTGCATTGAAAATTAGATTTTGGAAATCCTAATGATAGGGTTTTCATTAATTGCCTGATTTTCCTTTATAATTGTGATTTCTTTTGTTCACATTAGTTGGGGAAATTGGTTAGTTATGTATGTAAGTCTTCTAGATGATGTTATTTTATGAGGGGGTTGTTGTGATTTATGGTTCAACCCTTTGATTTTCCTTGGGTAGTGCACTTTGTTGTTATTCAGTTTAATCACCAAGTTACTACAAATGGGGATGTGTTGCCTCTTCTATTTTTGCTAGGAATTTGATATTTGTTTGTGCACTGTGTTTACCCTTGGATGATGGATTAGATCCTTGTGTTTTCAGTAGGGGAGTGGCTTCCATTAGGGGCCAAAACCCTAAAGAGGTAACTTGGGTAACCTATCGAAAGTAGTTAATCAAGTGAAAACTATAATTTTAAAGGAATTAGGGGTTTCAGATATCATCTCATATTAATTCAGATAAGTTATACTCACTCATGGCTCAAGTGCTCGTTTGGGCTTGGGATGAGTGGGGAGGCCTGGAATGGTGAAGATCAACTACCTTGTCCCTTCAAAAGGTATGTTGACCCCGCATGAGTGAGAATGGGGTTTGGGGATCGATTGAGGTTGCTAGGGTTTAATCAACAAGGGAGTCGGTAACCTATGAATATTCACATTGGGTAACCCATGTCGAGCTTGTGTGATGACACTCCTCCTATGACAACAGTTTGTGTGTATTGTGCAGTTTGTATAGTTTAGTGGATGTACTTGATTATTTACTCTAGAAGCAATGTAACCTTAATGTTAAGTATTGTACTTGTTTAATTTTAGTCTTATGATTTTCCTATGTCTAGAGGTTGTTGGTTTTGCCTGGGAATCCTTTTTACTATTTCCTAGTACGGGGGGTGGGCCTTCGGGTACCACTTGGTTGGGTGGAACATGCACCTTACACTGTTGGGTTTCTACTTCATGTTCATGATGGCGGGATCTTCCAGATTGGAGAGTTTGCATGTTCCTAATTGCTTTGTTTCATATCATATATTTTATTGTATCATTTGGCTACTTTGTATATGTACTACTCCTCATTTGTGTTCGAGGAGGATTCTTGTATAATTGTAATTGTAAAATCATTGTATGATCTTCCTCATTTTGGAAATGAGACTTGTAACTGTTATTTGGAATGAATGCAATCTATGGATGATTCTTAAATGAAATTTGTATCTTATGGAATGTATTTAATGATATTGGATGTATGTTCTTTAATTCATAAGTATTATTTATATGCTATGGTTTAGTTTACTATTGTATGTTATGTGATTCAAATGTAAGTGTTGTTGCATACCTTAGAGGATGTATGTGTATGTGTAGTTCACTTTACTTGTTATTAATTATACTTAAAAAAAGAAAAATACACTTTCGTTGTAGTTGCATCTTCCTCTATGGTTACGCGGCGGGGCATTACATTTCTTCATATTGTAGGATCAATCATGTACTATGGGCTTGACTCAAGGAAATTAAATGTTTATGTCAATGAAAGGATAAATCTGTTAACACGCTAGACATAGCAAATGTCAATGTGTGAAAATGTTTACAAATAAATAAAATAAAGTCAAATATATAAGAATGAATCAAAATGAAAAATATTAAAAAATTAAAAAATTAAACCTAACTTCATACAAAATTACACCATTTAACATTATAAAATTATATTAAGGTATTCTCTCAAAATAACTCTAAAACTAAATAAAATTTGAAATAAATATTTTAAAAAATCTATTTCAATAACATTTTATATGACCCACAACTTATTAATTACAAGATACATGACTTAACAACCCACTTGACAATCATCTATTCTAACATGAACATAAGTTCATGTTACTAAGTGTTACAATGTTGAAGTAATTATCATTTCAGTATTATAATATACTTAACTATTCAAAACTAAATACATAATACATATCTATTATGTATTTATAATATTGAAATCTTATCACAATACTGCTCTCTCTATGCTTAATATAAAAAAAAATCTTATCACAATTATAAATATATCAATCATAACTTCAAATTTTAACAAAAATATGTTAAACTTGACTTTTGATGTATTTGTGGATTTTTATAAAATTTATTTAAATATATTTTTAAATTCTTAAATTTGAAATTATATAAATTATTATTAGATATAATTTTATAGTAAAACAATAAATAATTTTTTACATATTTTAATTATTTATTAAAATTTAGAGTTTGAATTGTACAATATATCAATAATTGATTTTTTGGTTTATAGATATGAGCTAGTAGATATTTATTTCACTAAAATCTAATCAGATATAAATCTATTTTTTTCTTTTAAAATGACATAAATATTTTTTTGTTTGGTAAATCGATGCTAAGACAACACACTCCAAAGATATTTTCTTTGAGTTTGCAAAGAAATGAAAGTTCCAAATTTACCTATATCCTAGGTTCAAATGGCCTCTATATATCTCAATCTCAAACATGGAACACTAGCAGTAATCCACACCATTTTGCATTAATGATAACACATGCTTTTGGTTTGATGTTCTTCAAGACTTAAGGTATCTCTCCCTATACTTTAATTTTAAAAATTAGGGTAACATAACCCATGAAATTCAAACCTATCACTTTTTAAGTTGAGCAACTCGCTTGCACCATCCCCTTATTGTAAAATCATGATTATTACATCCATTCTCAATGAGGTAGTTGGTCTTCCACCTGGGGCACCAATTAATGTGAGGATTAAGACGGGGAATCATCTAAAGTTCTACAGATTTATTTTTAATCTTATCAACATCGCTGACAACATAATGGAATATATGCAAAATCTTGAGATTCATGTATTTTTTTCTCTAGTACTGTTGTTACATGAAGGGATTGAATGCCAAATGCGCAGATGGGGATATGGTTCTTGATGATTTAAATCTCTCAGAGTTGTTGTCTTGGGAGTATTTTATTTTTCTTGGTGTGCAATTGCGGGAAGTAATTTCTTTGTGGGAGGTAGTTGCAGGCGACTTGATGGGCATATTTGAAAACTGAGGTAGTGTTTCCAAGAACCAGGAACTGTGTAACAATGTGCCTGAAGTATATTTCATGGCATTGAGGGTGAAGTTGAGGGAGAGAGAGAAAGGAGAGGAATATAGAAGTGATGGAAGAAAGTTGTGATAGGAAGTAGACAAAGCATCATTATATTACCATGGCTTGGCTCGTTCCAGGGGTAGGTGATGTGTTTTCTTTTCCTTTTTACCAGTGTTGGGCAAGTGAAAGCAAAGTTGTTCACCCCTACATACGGTGGCATTGTGCTCCAATTTCTTACTGATTTCATAGAACTGGAAGTAAGCAAGCAGCTCATTCACACGTATGTGATTACCTCTTATCATTTTCATTGTCTTAAATTTTATAAGATTGAAAATAATAAATGATTACATTTGGCTCTATCAACTTTACATTTTTTTCAAACTTTAAGTGTTGGTCGAAATATCAGACCAAATCCACTACTCACTTGATGGCAAATGTATTTTCATTGTCTTAAATATGATAACTTTAAGGAATGTTTATAGCAAAAAACGTCACAAAATGTGGCTTTATACCTGTGGGCTGCATTTGCCTAATTAACAAATTCGTTTTGTGCATATCCTATTTTCCTTACATTTCTTGAGACCACATTTCTTTACCTCTGTTAGTGCAAGGGCTGCAGGTTAAGAGCATATTGTTTTATTTATTTTCATCTTAGTTGCTGCTCTGTGTATATGCAACTTCTAGATTGAAATAAGTACTTACAGGCTAGGGTATTCAAATACCAAGTTAATGTATATATATGTATTTTTATACAGCATGTTAAAGTTGTTTTGTTCTTCTATTTATTTGTATATGTGTAGCTGGGAAATCTATTTAAAATTGCTACACACAAAACTGAGATAGTTTTACACTCATCCGAAATCATATTTTATATATTGTGAATATATATTTATAAAATAAAATAGAGTTCAATAAATTATCTTATCCATTAAAATCACCAGCCCATGGTCACCAACTCCACTCATTTCTTCTTAACCCATATTAACTACCCGAGTTGAGGGGCAGACAACTGGTTCAAAATTGGTATTAACATTATTGTAAAAGTCAAGTTTGTACAAAGTAGATGAAGTAGGATATAATAGCAATCAATAATATAAATAGCGTTAATATCTATTTTAATGGTTGAAAAATATTAATATCAATAGTGGTTGAAATAATAATAATGTTAATCTTCTAGATTTAAAACTGCTCTTAAAATTGTTTGTTGTTGTGTTTTCTTTTATTTAAAGTGGGGCTTTATTGCTGCTTTCTTATTGTTTACTAGCAGCCATATGTTGTATTCTCATGTAATTTCTGATTCTATATACATATATAAATATAAATTTATAAATTTAATTCTATGTTAATTAGAGTTAAGTCCGATACAATTTATTTCTAGTTTTGACATCAAAAATCTATAATATTAAATTAAATAAAAAGAATTGGATGGAAACTAGAATATCATGATCATAATTTTGATCAATTAGTTGTTACCCAAAAGACATTGGTAATACATGATTATCATTTTAACCCATGACTAGTGCAATACGATATAATCTTGTTGGCATTTTTAAATTACCCTAGATGTATAGTGTTAAGTTATCATGTTATTATCACGTTGAAACATGTATTAAAGGCTCTTGGTATTAAAGAAATTTCATTGATGAACTAGGACCAATGTTCTTTAGATAACATTTCAATAAAACCTTATCTTTTTGAAATTGTTACCAAAGCTTATCATTAATGATTATATTACTATCAATAAGACAAGAAAGATTATTGTTGATTATCCCTTTCAAGCTTTGCTAAAAAAAAATATTCACTATATCATTATTATATTGTTATCAACACTTGAATGATCTTAAAAAAAAAAAAAATTCATACATTAATAATCTAGCTAGTAATATAGGATTTTATATCATTGAGTTGTCAAGTTTTAAGCATTATTTTGTTTAAGAATTGCATGGCTATTGATTTGATATACATAGACAATGAGTCATATCTATTAGAATTTTATTTGTATTAATGAATGGCATATGTATAATTTTATCCTTCATATTACAATCACTGAGGGTGTGAGACAAGATGCATGACATTTGAACAAACCCTTGTTACTAACTAGTCCTTCCAAATTAAATATGTTAGAATACAGTGACAAGGAAACTTGTATTAATGATTCCATTATTAACTAGAGGGTAATAAGAAACCCTTTAAAAAAAAAAAAAAAAACTCTTACCAAATACATTAAATATGAATGCATGTAATAATCATGATTTTACAATAAGGGGATGGTGCAAGCAAGTCACTCAACTTAAAAAGTGATAGGTTTGAATTTCATGGGTTATGTTACCCTAATTTTTAAAATTAAAGTATAGGGAGAGATACCTTAAGTCTTGAAGAACATCAAACCAAAAGCATGTGTTATCATTAATGCAAAATGGTGTGGATTACTGCTAGTGTTCCATGTTTGAGATTGAGATATATAGAGGCCATTTGAACCTAGGATATAGGTAAATTTGGAACTTTCATTTCTTTGCAAACTCAAAGAAAATATCTTTGGAGTGTGTTGCCTTGTATATCCTTACCTAGGTCTTAGATCTTTGGCTTCACCTAAGTGGGTGGCAGTCGATTGTGGAACTGTCTGGGGTATTGGGCCCTAGAAAGGGTTGCGTACCCGCTCTTATAGTTTACACTCAATGGTATAGAGGTGTAGGATGAATTTGAGGAGAGTATCAAGTTTATCCTATGTTAGTGTTGATGATAAGTCATCTTTTAACCTAAAGGATTTTATCCCTTAGCTATCCAACCATGGGTGAGATGGTTGAAGTCTAGTTGTCGAACTACAATGCCTCTGCGAAATATATACGTAGGCAAGGCTGTCTGGGACAAGCCCCCGAGGAGCCCCCGAGGACTAGGTCTAGTCCTTAGGATTTGTTCTCTTATTATTCTTGAGTTTATTACGGATATAATTGTTGGCATGTGACCTATAGAATGTTCAGATTAACTTTGGGTTGGGTGAACTTTTTAATTGTACCTCGGAGATGTGGATTCCACGTCTCCTCTCGAATTGACCATGATGGTCTAAGTATTTCAGTTACCTAACTAAAAGAATCATAGTTTATGTTTGGTCAAAAGTTGTTTGCCTTCTTTTAGTGGTTGTGTTGGTAGCAAACTTTGAGAGTTTTGCAAGCATTAGGGAACGAAATTTGATAGTTGGGTTTTGTCCTTAACTGTCTTTCGAGTGTTAAATTTAGGGCATGACAGGTAGCACCCTGAAATCAACCACAACCTTGCGATTTGATGGTGTTGAAACCGACTTTAAGCTTTCGCTCCACTGATGCAAGTCATGGGATTCGAACCTTAGACCGCCCAACTGTTGTCCTTGCAACTTAACCGTTGCACTACAGGATCAACCCAAAATGACACAAATATTAAAATATATAATTTAGATCTATTTTTTTAGTGAAACAATATATATTCTCTATTTATTTTGGTAATTTATTAAAATTTAGAGTTTGAATTATATGATATATCAATAATTGATTTTTTGGTTTATAGTTATGAATTAGAAGATATTTATTCCACTAAAATCTTACAAAATATAAATCAAAACTTATTCTTTTAAAATGACACGAATATTATATTTAATAAAATTTAATTCTCAAAAAATTATTTATAAATCATTCATGAAAAAACACAAAACATTTACATACAACTTATCAAATAAATTAAAAATATAATAACAAAATCAAACAAATTAATTGTTGATAGATTTTTCTTTCCTTTTATAAGACATTGAGAAAAAACATTTTACAAAACAAGTAAAGTGACTTGTATTGTATTTATTTAAACAATAAACAAAATCAGATTTTTCTTTGTCTAAAGTGTGACAAATTGTTTCCTTAGGTGACCATGATTGGTGTTGATGTGCAATTTACTATAATAAAATTGAAATGATAATGAAAGAAGAATATTAGTTGGTCAAAATAGGAAACAAAATAAAATAAAATAATTTGATAAAGATCCCAAGTCACACTCAAAATGAAGCTTTTTTGGCCATTCTATACGTTTTAGAAACAAATCAGCAAGGATGAAACTTATTCTTGAGAGGGATGTCTAACAAACCTACCATGTCTTACAAGAAAAGGAGGGAACACACAAAAATTCGGTGGCCAACATCATGTAAAGGAATTCAAAGGTTTTTTTTTTCAAACTTGTTATATTGTTGATTATATATGGCCTTGGATTCGTTCTATGATCTGATTGTCAAAGTCATTCAAGATATCAATATTTAGTTGTGTAGTAGTTAGTTATATAGTTAGTTTTGTTTATGATAGTTAAAGATAGAAATATGAAGATTTAAAAAATATGTTTTGGGATTATGGTTGAATGAGATGATTATAAGTGGTTTAATATTAGAAATATGTAAAATCAAATAAATTTTGATTAATTTAATATATATAATGGATAAAAAGTTTTTTCGTGTAGTCGTTTTGGGGCGGGGGTCTAGTTTGATTATATAAAGAATCTTGTTGTAGGAAAGAGGTCACAAAGTCTAGTCTCTCCCGTCTCCATGATATCAGAGGGCGGGTTGCATCGACATCACTAGTAACATGAAAAAAAATTACCAGACGCACTGCAGTTTATAAAGGGGGCTACTTGATTTCTGCAATCTAAAAAAAGATTTTTCAACGTAGATTGAATGGTTAACTCATTGAAAGATATGAATTATGGTTATATGTTTAAATCATGATAGGGATCACTAGCATAAGGTAAGTCATCAACCCAAGAGTTACAGTAGGAGAGCTTGTTAAAGTGTAAGAATCTTAAGGGATTCCTAAGTCTCTTAGAAAAAATAATAGACATATCTGAATCTTAAATAAATTTGAATAGAGAAATTAAGTTTAAGCAATATTTTAACAATGAGCATTGTGATGAGAGAGACATAAAGATCCATAGAGCATATTAGGTGAAATGTTCACTGTTTTGTGTTGAATTTAAGGAGTAGAGGTCAAAAAGAGGAAAATGTTGGAAATTTTGATTTTTCATTAAAATTGAAACTTTAATGATTATAAGAATTATTTTATTAAAAAATATTAAACTAATAATTTTGAGTCAAATTATTTGTAGTTGATGTAACATAATTGAATTATTAACAATATCATTCTTGGATAATTTTAATTAAAATAGTTATTTAATTGTAGAATATATTTAATCATTGACTATGTTTAACTCATGGTAATTTTATTATTATGTTTGTATATTATTGCAAGATATTTATTTTATAATAATTTATTTGTTGATAATGATTCTAGTGGGTTGAGTTTTAATTGATTAAAATATTGAATTCTTATTTTACAGGTCCAAGTACAAATTTCAAGAGGGATATTTAATATAAAATTATAAGTCGTGATTCTTGATCTTCCATAGTTGAATTTTAGTGTTGAGGTGGCTTCTAAATAAGTGGTTTTCTAAGTTGTGAGATTTGATCTTCCATAGGTGGTTTTCAATGTGATTGTTTGAAAGGAATTTAATTAGTCTCATGATTGTGCTCACAAAAATTTATATCAATCTCCTGTTGATGCTCATATGAACATAAAATTATCTAGATTTATAATGCATTTTTTTAACATAAAACCTAATAAAAAATAATCACATGTAAACAATCAAATAAGTTTTAATCAAAATATCTCTAAATCCTTTATCATTGGTGAATGCAAATAGAAAGCACTTTATTGATTATATCATGATTAGAGTTAAGAACTTATAATAGTGTAAATATATTATATACATCTATCTAAAAATTCCTTTGTCAGTCTTGAGCTATTATATTTATTTAAGAGTTGTTATATTTTACTTAAAACTATTTAAAATTTATTTTATTTTATTTACATTGTTTACTTTATTTTTTATTTTAAGAGCTATCTTTATTGAAGCATTATTTTATTTTACTTTTATTTTTATTTGAAGAATTATTTTTACTTAGTTAAGAGTTGTTTTATTTTACTTTAGAACTATTTAAGAAGTGTTCTATTTGTTATTACTAAGAATTTTTTATTAAGAATTTTCTTTTAGTATTTTATAAATATATTGACTCTTTAATAGGTTTTGTTAACACATTCACTCCATTGCCCTCCATCTCTTGTTGTCAATATATTTATGCCTCTCAGTGTAATAAAATAAATAGAATCTTAAAACTTTATATGATTAAATAAATGGTTTCATAATTTTCCAAAATCATAAGATTATGTATATAAAAAAGGAAAATTATGAGAAGGATGTAAAAGATTATCCATAATTTCCATAGAGGTTATTCCACATGTTCACCCTTTTTAGACTACCAGAGAGTTGAGGATTAGGGGAATGAAGAAAAGAAAAATAGGGTATAATCATTATATCATTTACATTAATAAATGTTTAGTGATGAATATTTGTCAATTGGTTAGTATTTTATATTAGTCAATTTAATTGTAGTAAATATAATTAATTCTATCAAATGTCAAATCATCCAAATTTTATGATTTATTGGTCTAAATGATGTTAAATAGTTATCAATTCATTTATGTGGTATTTATAAGTAATAATTTTACCATAGTAAATTACATGCATTAATGGGGGATTGCTTAGAATTTTGGAGGCATGTTTTAATTAGCAGACATATTTGCTAATACCATTATAAATCCACCATGTATGATGACCAATTTAACCAATACCATGCTAAGAAATCATAATAATCATAGGGTCATATTTATCTTGAAAATTACAACATATGTTATGGATCATGGTCTAAATTGCCCAACATTTGTATTGACCATTTTAAAACCACTTGGGATTACAATATTTTTACGCCATATTTTATAAATTATTTGATTTCACCAAATTTGAATTCATTAAATATAATTAAAACTCTAAATTAATCTTTTATATATTTTTCTCTCCTCTCAATCTAGATAGACTTGATTTTTGGGTAAGTGCAAAAATCCAAGTCCACTTCTAGTGGAAGAATCATGTAGGAGATATTGGTAATAATGGGTTTGTGTTTCTTAAAAATGGGTACCCACTTAAGAACAAAACCTTGAACCTAAATGCCTACCCATAAAAAACTGGTATCTAGTTAGGTTTGAGATATCGTTCCTAAATGGGTACCCATTACTAATGTGTACCCATTCTGGAATGGGTACCAATTAGTAACATATACATATTTAGGAACAAGTATTCATTCTAAAAATGTGTTAATTTTTTAGCCCTGACAATATCATTAAATTTTGTTTCAATAGTAGTAGTGACTTGTAAAAGTAACTCTCCAATATATGCATTTTGGTTCTTTTTAGATTTTTTTCCTATTTTTTTTATGTAAATGCATTTCTAAAACCTAAAATTCTAGACCAAAATCTAAACCTTAAAACATAAACCATATGCCCTATTCTAAACCCTAGGCCTTAAACCATAATCCTTAAACCCTAAACAATTTAGGGCTTAGGGTTTGTAATAGTTTGAGGTTAAAAATTAATGCATAAAAAAATTAATATGATAAAACACAAATCTTAAAATATCAATATATATAAAATTTAATATGATAGAAAAGAAACCCTAGAAATATCAACTGATATTGATTGATATGTTAATTAATATATTGATCAATATTAATTGATATACACCAATAACTAGTACATTTAAAATTTAAAATGATATATAAAAACCTTAGAAATATTAGCAAATTGATCTCATCCCTAGAACACCAATATCGAATAAACCATTATATCAAGAAATATTTATTTTTTTGTAAATTATAAGAAGCATTACTAAATCAAGCACCTAACATGGTGGAATTCTAATTATACTAGCTAGAATTAAGGATGGGATAGGAAATCTTTAGATTAATTAATCGACACTTATTAATATCATTGTTGAGAAAATTTACTTAAATTTTTTGTTGATGATCTTGAAAACTAACTTTGAGGGGACAATTTTTCAATTAGATTACCAATGTCTATAATAATGGCCTCATGTGTTAGAGGGTTTTATTTGAGTGGTCAAGTATATTATTTGGTTTGACCATTAAACAACTACTTATTTCATGTGGATTTTGAATGATGGACTCAATATTACTATATATTCTTAAAAATTGGTCAACATAGATGATACATCATCTTTAGATAGACTATGGAAGATTTCACCTATATCATGTTGGATTTAATTTTTTTCAACCTAAAGCTTTCTCAAGAGAAAGGCTTTAAAAGAATATGGTTGGAGGGAGATTCATTAAATATTGTTAATTTCCTTAATATGGTTCAACCCTCTTCTTGGACCATTGATAATATTATAGAGAACTCCATTTCTGATCCTTTTATGCATGATGGTTTAATATTATTGATCAAATGAAATACACAAAAGAAATATATAATGTGCATGAAGCTCCTAAACTAGCCAAAGCCCACATGGTTAAGGATGATTCCTCGGGTTATGAGACTGGAAATGAATCTAATGATAAGGATTGGGTGAATGAAGGGTCAAATTCTATAGAAGTTTATTCTGACCCCAAGGAGGAGTTTGATAAATATCCTAGGAAATGAGCTAAGAAGGATTCTTTTCCCTCTTGTTCAATGGTCTCATAGGTGGATATGGAAGATGATGGGACTCCTCTTGTTGTTACTAAGAATAAAGGTAAGAAATCCCACTTTGTTGAGCCTATAATGGATTCTTCAAGAAAGAAAGGGGGCCAGAGTTCCAAAAAGGAGGAGTCCTCTAATCCTCCTAATGTTAAAAGGAAAATTTTGATGGTGGAAGGTGCTAAAGGGGTCAAGGGTAAGGGCTTTGTGGTGAAGAAAAACTTGAAGAGTGGTATGGATAAGGGCTAGGAGGTTATTACAGCAGGTGAGGCTATGAATGGCAAGGAGAAGGATTAGGGTTTTATTACAGTTGTGGGAGAGAATATTGAGAAGTTGATGGAACTGGGTGAGGATTTTCAAGTGAACAAGGTTGATAAGGAAATGGTGGATTTAGATAAATTCTTCGTTGTTGCTAAGAAAGGGACCATGAAAACTCTAGGTATTATGGGAAAAGGCAAAGCTAAAATGTATACTCAAGGTGACATACACCGAGAGGTTTAGTCTAAGGGATCAGACAACTTACTGAATGATACTATCAACTGTGAGAAGGATGATATTAGTGTTGTCATGAGGATGGTGAAAGATGGGACTAGGCATCTTTAAAAAAAATTAAATGGCTCTTTTTTTAATTGAAACAGATAAACATCAAGTTAATCTCAATGGCCAATATAAATGCTAGAATTATTAGCAATAGTAAGATGGAGGTGAATGTGTATAATCAAATCAAGGATATGAATGCAGTCCTTAATAGGGTTGTCGATGATGCATCAAAATTAAGGCAAGATCATGAATCTAGAACTACTTCTCTTGTGAAGATGATTAGTAGGATTCATGATGAATTGAAGACTTTGGTGCAAGTTGGTCAAGATTCACTACAAAATAATATTAGGGGCTAACTTTGTTGAATGAGAAGGCATGTAAATGGATGGCGGAATCGATCATTAAGGGGATAGATGTTGATGAAATGGAGGTTGATGGTCTAAAGGGTGGGCATGGTAAGGTTATGGATACTAGTCCTAACATTCAATAACAAGGGGAAATATGAAGAAAAACATTATTCTGTCTCAGGAACTGACAAAGGTTGTTGAGATGCATGAGCAGGTCATTTCTAGGGACCTGGAAGCAATAAATATCTTGAAGAAGCTGCAGTAGTTTCTTGTTGTTGTCTGATTTTTTGTTGTTTGTTTGTTGATGGTTTGTTGTTGGCTTCGTAAAGCTTCATCTTAATGGCAGATTTTTTTTCTTTGGGGCTTCTTATTTTTCTTAGTCTTATATTTTTAGGAGCTTGTTTCTTTTGTAAAGGGTCTTGGGGCCCCTTCAAAACCTATTTATCCGTTAATAAAAAACATAAGTTCTTATAGAGTATTAATCTTTTGGAGTGAATATAATTTATTACCTCAAATACATATTTATTAAATATCATGTTTGAGTCAAGCTAGAAATATTCATATGAAGATAGACTAACCCACTACAAAAACTTTGATAGAATTTGGTAGCTTCATAGAACTTGGGAATTCATAAGAAATGTTTATGTTCACATTCTCTCACATTTATTATCCTATTAATAATTCAACAAAATAAGATTCAAAATTAAATCTCATGTAGATAGGGATGTAAATGTCAATAGTTCACATAATTCAAGCTATGATGGCATAGATACCTCTAATTATTATTTATCTAATTTTTAATAGTCTTTTGATATTAAGAAAAATTATTGAAATTACGTAGTGGGATTAATTGTCAATAAATGTGGCTATAATGTTTCTCATTATACTTGTGTAATAGGATTATTACAAATTTAATATATAATACTTTGAATTATAAACAAAATGCGTATTTATGTTTCAATGATACTTGTTAAAATTCAAATATAATGAATTGATTTTAATCATGTATAAATATTTAAATTAAAATATTTATAAATTATATTTGTACTATTGTATAAATATTGTGCATTTATTTAATGTAATTATAACTAATTCCTTTACTTATATGGATCTTTAATATTAGTTTTTACTATATTATATTTTACAAAACCAACCCCCACCTCCAAATCTACAACTTCAAAACTCCCCACCATAAAAATCCTTACCCCAAAGTCCCCCACCCTAAACATCCCCTTCCCCCAAAGAAGACCCTAATTCCCTCTACCTAATGAGGCTTGTTTGAAGGAAACCATAAATGAAGATATAACCACATTACAAGGGAAAAAAGTGGTTTTTTCCACAATGAGCCAAGCATTCCCCCACATCTCGCTTGATTTTTCTCTTTGATATAAACCATTATTGATTCTTTAACATCTATAAATAAAATATAGACATATTTCATCTATGGAAGGAGAGGAGTAAAATTTATTTATATAGACTGTCATATATAAATTTTCTTTATTTGTATATTCTAAGCATACCCTGGCCTCATATTTTATTGACCCTTCCACAAATTAAGCTATCCCTCCTAAACAAAAATCAATTAAATAATATAATAACCCTCAAATTGTACTGAATTTTTAGGAAGAGTGGGGGATGATCTTTGACCATAAACCACATGGCGACTTTGGGGTTCCTTTATATTTAAAAAAAAATTATAGACAATTTTTATTGGGTTTAAAAACCAATTATTTTGACATCAAATAAATTTAAGGTGGTAGTGGAAACTGCCACAAGATATACAAGAGGAACCAATTAGTCCAAATTTATAATGAATCATTCTTCACATTTATTTTCCTCCCATGCCAAATATTCCTACCCATATTTACCAATATTCAATGGTGTCAACATTGGGAGCATTGATTATATGAAGTGTATGAATATGGCATCAAGCGGGACTGCAAATTTGAGTTCAATAGAAGGCGTGACTGAGGAAGATGGCAATTTTGATGCATAGGATGAGGTGGATGAGGTTGATGGTTTGCTTGAGGATTCCTCTTCCTCTTTGAACCAAGATTTATGTGTTATGATGGTTTCTTGTGATGTGGGAGAGTTTTTTGCTTGTGTTTTCTTTGGTGTTTGGTGTGAGACTTGGGTCCCTTGTGGTGGGTTTGTCTATGGATTAGTCTATATTTGGCTTTAGCTAACATGTTGGGGTAGTTGTGCTTATTTTTCTGACCTTCTCCCTAATTCCTTCCTATGTGGTTTCCTCTTGCCTTCTTGGGCTCTCTCTACTATTGTTTGTCCTAGTGCTTCCTTCTAGTTGTTTTTTCTCTTAGTGTTTGGTGGTTGTTGCACCATGGTTGATCTTCCTTCTGGAAGATCTTTGCTTGGAGAGTTCTCAGCTTGGGGTTTTCTCTGTGGCATATGATGTGACCCTTGGATCCCTTGTGGGGGTTTTGTCTATGGATACTTTTTGGTTATTCTCTAGCTCTGACTGACATGTTGGGACAATTGTTGTGCTTCTTGTTTCGGCCTACTCCCTAACTTCTTCCTATGTGGTTCCCCCTTTCCTATGTGGGTTCTCTCTATTGTTGTTCACTTTGGGCTTGGGTTAGGTAGATTTGGATGTTGGTTCATGTGAGGAGTGTGTTCCCTCTATGAACTAAGATTTTTGTGGGTTGTTGTCTACTTGTGTTGTTTGGTGTGTTGGATACTTCTCAACTTGGGGTTTTCTCCCTAGCGTATGGTGTATGGCTTGGATCTCTTGTGGGGGTTTCATCTGTGGAGACTTTTTGGTTGCTCTCGGGCTCTAACCGACATATTGGGGAAACTATTATGCTTCTTGTTCTTGCCTACTCCCTAACCTTTTCCTTCGTGGTTCCCCCTTGCCTATGTGGGTTCTTTTTGCTATATTTTGATTTGGGCTTGGGTCTCAACTTGCACTATGCTCTAGACCCTAGTGTTTGTCTTTCTCTAGAGCATCCTTCTGGATGCTTTTGCTCCTGGTTCTCGGTGGATTTTGTGTTTGGCTTTCTCTAGAGCATCCTTCTAGATTCTTTTTCTCTTGGTTCTCAATGGTTTTTGCACCATGGTTGAGCTTCCTATTGAAATATCTTCTCTTGCCTACTCTTGACTTCCTTGTTTGTGGTCAGTGGAGTTTTTGGTCTGGTTTTAGCTTAGTGGTGTCGTATTTTAATAAGATGGGATACTTTTGTTCCTCCTTGTTTTTGGTTGGGTTCTATTCAAAGAGCTATTTCAAGATGCAAATTTTCCTTTTTTCTAGTTGTATGTTGTTGGCTAGGTTGTGTGTAATGAATTTATTGTTTTCCTAGATGATCTCTTTGTTCTTGCTAGCTTTGGTCACCCTTTCTCTAGGAGTGTTTTCTCTCTACCTTCTTCCTCAGATTTTATCTCCTTTAGAGATGGATGTCCCTCCTATTAAGGTGGAGTTGGAGCTGGGTGGTTCGGTTGAGAGTTTGTTGTTGAAGATGTCTATGGTCACTTTGGTTGCCTTGGCTTCTTTTGTTCTGCTATTGGTTGGGTTGTATTTAGAGCTTATCCTGAAGACCCAAGTGATTGTGCTACCTATGGAAGCTAAGTTCATTCTTTTTGCTATAGTTTTTGCCTTCTCTCAAGATATTGAGTCTTATTTTCAAGTGGATACCTCTCCTTTTGAGGTGGAGACCTCTTTTTTATAAGTGGAGTTGTTTTTTGTGGTTGAGGGATCTCTCCTGCAACTCCTATTATGGTGGAGACCACTCCTATTGAGGTGGAGTATGGGTTTCCAGGTGGGTTTTGTTTATTATGGAAAGGTTGTTCTTGGTTTCTTCTCCTACAAAGGTGGAGAGGTAAGTTGGATGATGTGGTTGGTCTGCATCATTAGGAAGGTTGTTTTTTTGGGCTCAAAAATTAGTTGTTTGAGTGGTTTGTTCATTGTTGCCCAATTTTTTCAAGTTGTGTCTTTGTTCTTTTTGGGTCTCAAGTCCCTGAAGATCTTTTTGATTTAAGGTCAAGGTTTCCTACAAAACCTTTTGTTACAGATTTGGATAGTCTTGACCATTATATGGAGGTTTGTTGTTGTCTGGTTGCTAGTTGTCTGTGATTATCTTTTAGCAGCTTTCTTTCTCTAAAAGGGTTTTGGGTCCTTGCAAAACTTGTTTGTTAAAGGGTTTTAGGTCCCTTCAAAACCTTATTTTCCCTATTAATCAAAACATTGGGAGCATTGAGCATACTCTCTAAAAACTTAACCAAACTACCTACATGGTAACTGAATTTAGTACTAGAGAGCATGGAGGAGATTATTTTGGTCCTAGAACCCCATGCATATCAACACCATTATAGTCCACACCTCATTTTTGTCAAAATAACATTCAATAATGATATGGTTGGAACTGCACATTAACTTTATGGGATATAGCAAAGGAGGATTCATTCTTGGATACCTTTTTTACTTCTCCTAAACAAGCATGCCACATTGTATACACATAAATACATATTAAAATTAATAAATATACCTACTTTAAACCATCAAATATTAATTTATTTAATGAATAATATATTTTCTTTCTTGGTAAAGATAATGGACCCAACCACATCTAGACTAAATCATCTAGTGTTAATTGGTGTAGTCACAGATGGAGGATCCAGAAAGGACTATCCAACCATGTAGTTTAGATTCCAACACATTGGAAATAACACAAGAAATGCTTAGCAAACACGAATTATATTTGATTCAATCTCTTAATATTACATGTGTCATATGCCATATATGTGGAATGACTAGGGCTCAAGGGCCTGCCACAAGTTCATTACAAGACATTACAATTGTCACAAGGCCTTATTACAATCCTCAACTTGGAAGATGAATATAACTATCTCATTCCTAACTAATAACTAACTAACTGATTGCCTTATAATGGATTAAAAATTATCTTAAATATGAATCTCTATCTTCAATTATGATATGCATCGACTTCAAGGGCTTACAACCCTAATGCAAGATCAAACAGGTAGGTCAACCTAGGAACATGAAAGATAACCCATAACCCATCAAGAAATGGAATATATTACGGATCTCCAAGAAAGTTCCCTTGGACCTAAAATTCCTTGAAAGATGGTCTATTAAACTCTGCATGTTTTGTAAATGGTTCACACAACCAATTTGAACTAGCTAGGCCCTAAATACTTTATTTGAGAATTGACAATGAAATTCTAAGAGTGATATATTTATGCAAATGAGTACAAATCACCTAAAATTTGGATATGTTGAAGATGACCTCATGTACGAGATATATCCTACTCCATGAGCTGAGAAATGATAATGTTGTAAAATGTGGAAGAAATTACTAAGACAAATATAGACTAAAATGCAAGAAAATAAATGTTTTTGGTTTATATAGGATTGTTTTACAACCAAGGATAAAAGAGCATGACCCATTTATTCATTTGACACATTAAAGAAATTTTTGAGACAAGTTACTCGAGTGGGTCAATCTTGGCTATGATCCTTATTTTATGTGAGATCGTGTAGTGTCGTATATTTTGAGAAGTGAGTAACAAGGATAAAGAAGCTTTATCCATAGGCATATAGTTAGCTTCATATCCAACAAATGTTCTACTTATATGATATATAGCTATTTCTTGACCTTGATCATCATGTTGTGCAAGTAGGGCACCCGAACCATGTTAAAAAGTTGATTTGTACAAAAATAGTGGCATTTTTAGGATTATGTATCATAAGGATTGGTGGATTAGCTAGGTATTGTTTGATTTGATCAAAAGGTTTTTGGCATGTCTAATCCCAAATAAAAGTTGTTTTTCTTCAAGAGATGAGTATATAGATGATAATTTCCCATAATTTTAGCAATGAATCTTGTAATGGCTTATAATTTCCCCTTTCGACTATGTAGAAGTTTAAGGTTGGGTTGGAGGCATTTCTATAACAGCTTTAAGCCTTTTTAGATCCACCACCATGCCTTGTCTATAAATAATATTATTGATTATTTTACCCATAGTTACTCTAAATATAAATTTCTTTAGATTGAGGTGGGCCTTATATTCCTTGATTTATTGTAGAATTTGATATAAAATTACAAGATGGTCAACTCTAGTTTCTACTTTACCCAATATTTCATCTACGTATTCCTCAAAATCATGGTGGATAATATCATGGAAGTGATAGAAATATCTCTCTAATATGTAGCTCCAGAAAAATCAACCCAAAGAGCGTGACTTGATAGAAAAATATTCTCAATGGCTTTGTGTTGATCCTCAAGTGCTATTTGAATTTAATTATATCTATAAATTATGTCCATAGGGAGAGCATCTTAAATCCTACTATGGATTCAAATATTAGGAAAATATTTTTTTTTCTTTAGGGCATGCTTTGTTGATATCATATGAATATTTATGAATGTATATTCCTTTGGTATTTTTATTAAAAAAGAAAATATTAGAGGTCCACTCAAATTATTTGATAGGATAAATTAATTCTACCTTTAAGAGCTTCTATAAATCTTCCTCAATAATTTTTTTTATCTTGGTGTACATCTTGTGCAAATTTTGTTTCACATGTTTGGCATTTGGTTGCAATGTGATGATACATGAAAAGTGGAGGATCTATCCATAACATATTTACATATGACCAAGAATATACATCAAAAAATTATTTGAGTATAGTAGTATGTATTTCCTTCTTGAGATCCCTAGTAGCCACAATTTGAGTGATAATTGAATCATAAATCGTTCCTGAGTTGATGTCATAAGATCATCTACAAATAATGCTAAACAATCCTATAATGGTGTAGGTGTTAGAGGGAGGTGGGATTCTTCATCCATAGAGATATTTTATTGCGTTTTCCCAAAGGGTGAAGATGAATTATTCTCAATAACATTCTTGAATTTTTTGGATTATTTAGATGCTTTTTATTGACATAGGTATTCCTCTTCTCTAAATTATGCCAATATGTTAAGGTTTACTTCATATCCCTTCTTGTGATCTCCTAGTGAGATATAGTCTTGAAGACCTATAGATTTAGATAATGCCTCTTCTTTTTTAAAAGTGTCCAAATGTATGCTATATTGTTTAATCCAATTAATGAGTTATAAATATTGAAGTTTGAGGTTGATGGTGAGGATCGAAATATCATGGAAAGGTTAGTGGAAACTAGGTCCTCATAGGATTCATAAGTATTTTTTTGAATTTTTTGGACATTAAAGAGGACATCCCTAATAGTATTGGAGGTATCACTAGGGTCAATAGGTTTCTCATCCCATGGTACATATCCTGGTCTCCATGTTCTTAGATGTATTATGACTTGGATAGGCTTGAATATCCCTTTTCCATGCAACCCAAGGCCCTTACCTACCTAGCTAATAGGTTTTCATAAAATCTTATTCATGATGAATCCAAGAACTATTAGAACTCTTGATATGTTCATCTACTAAGAGACCAATATGTAAAAATATTATGGAACCATATTGGACTTTTTTGTATGTTGTGATGTATTTTTTACCTATCTAGCCATAGTATTGTGTTGATAAAGGGAGCATTCCATCATGAAAATATTTTTTTAGTTAATACTCCCCACAACTTGTGTTTATAATCTTAAAATTAAATTCAAGGGGCGGATGGTTGGATGAGGATGGGAAATCACTTGGATAAATATGAAATAAGGTTTTTTATCTATGAAAAGTGGAAATTTCAATTTTGGTACAAATATGGGCTTTTGATATTACATTTCCAACATATTACAATATTGCAAGGAATGAGAGCCAACTAGGATAGTAAGATCCATGACTTCATTAAATGGTTTAAGGCATTGGTGGAAGATGTAGGGGATAGATTGCGTAGAAGGGATCTAGGGATGCCCCAAGAGAAAATTGCATGGAAGGTCAAGAACAACATGAAAAAAAATTGGTTGTATGACCAACCCAACCTATATTGGTATTGTTATGGTTTCATTGATTATCTTAATGCATTTGATTTTAAGACTTTATTTTTACTTTTTTAGGTTCCAGGCCTCTTCCATATAACCAATAATATGAACCAATTTGAGGGTGAATTATATTTAACCTAATGTCATTATCCATGAGCACTCTTTTGACCTTCTATTTAGAAATGATAGCTTATATATGAAAATGGTGATTATGGGATGGATCCAAAGATGGAATATATTTCTTGCTAAAGGTGAGGCAATGTGGTTATGAAATATGGTTGATAAGGGCTTGGAAGTGGGAGGGATCATTGAATCTTGGAGGACCCTTTCTAATAATTCCCTATAAATATTATTATGTTTTGAGAATATCCAAGATTGATATGTGTGTTGGAGTCTTCTCAAGTTGTTCAATAAGGTCATAACAATCACTAAGAGTAGGTAGAGGATTCCCTTCAATGGCAACCCTACCACATCACATGTTTATAGAAAAAACTAGATGTTTTTAATTTGATGGTATTGATTTAAGTTGTATCTTGATTATTGTTACCAACAATGGAATCATAGTTAAGGGGGGACTTATGATAATGGATATTATATGTGTGAGTATCATGATTTTGGCTTGACTTAGATGAGGAGTTGAATTGATTTTTCTTTAGTAAGGGTTCTTGGTATATTCCCAATTGGGTGTGTTTGTGATGGTTTGCCTTCTAATTCATTATCTCATTTGTCGATTAGATCTTGGATGCAATTCTTAAGCTTCTTGCATTTTTTGGTTGTGTGGACATTGAATTTGTGATACTCGTAGTACTATGTAATATTTTAGCTTCATATTTTTTTTGGTGGTGTGGACTTTGACTTTTTTATACTTTTAATACTCATTGTACTTATAACAAGTTAGTTTAGGTTTTCTTTTATCACTGGCTTGGTAAGGGACAAGAAAATAGTGATATTTATGAGTAATTTATGAAACACTACATCCATGGGATCTCCTAGGAGGTATTGACATTTCTTAATTTCTTGTTTAGGTTCATCCCTAGGTATACTAACACTTGGATGGTTATGCATGACCTAGACATTATTTACATTCATGACTTTGTCACCAACCATGTTCTTATTTTTGTTGAAAACATTGGGATTTTTATTACTATTTTGATCTTTTGAAAATATTCTGATAAGCCCCTTTTTATCATGGATCTTTCAATTTGTACCCCCTTTTATATGATTTTTCTAAAGGAGGTGACACGATCGAACTTGTATCTATGTAAAGTTATTTTAGGGTTTTGAGATTGGAGATAAAAATATGGACTTGTTACTTTTCCAGTACATAATCCATGGAAACCTACTCTTAAGTCTCCACCATCATTATAAAAGGGAATACAAGCTCTCCCCCAAACGTTATTTGGAATTACAAAGATCAATCATGGTTAGCTAGTGATCAACAATATAAGAGAATTTCCTTACAAAACTGTCAATGTGGTCGATAAAGGTAGAAATGGGTCCTTTTGATTGGTGTAGGAACCATTTTTTAGAGTCACATAATAGACTCAAGCAGTTGGGATTCACTACAAAACCAAAACAATCTTCAATAAGAGAGTATCAAGGAATGAATGCTTGATTAGAGGATGCATAATGTACAAGAGGAGTTTTGCTTATATAAGAAAGGTGAGGAGATATGATAACATAAAATTATGAAAAGCCTTACAATATATGAAATGAAACACAAAAATTAAATAACCAAAAATTTCCTTGGGCAAGCTTTAGAAACAAAACGTGAATAAGATCTAGATGGGAAACAATTAGGAATATACCCTATTAACACCAACACCCCCCTTAAGTGAAAATTATGGAGGAATGATCAAATGCAAGAATTCAAAGATGGTTATTGGAAAAATGTCTTTCTAGGTACTCATGTATAAAATATCTCTCACAAATAGAGAAAAGAAGAAAACTCCATAAGAAAAAACCCTCTCCAAAAGAGAAAATATGAAAAAAAACATGTATAAGTGATGGAAGGACTTGGGGTTGTGGGCCTAGCTCAATTGGCAAAAGAATCTTGTTGCGGGAAAGAGGTCACGATTTCTAGTCTCCCCACTTCCCCCGTGGTACTGGAGGGTGTGTTGTGCCAGTGTCACCGGTCATGTGAATTTTTTTTACCAGTTGCACTGTAGTTTATAGGGGGGGCAAATACCCGAATGATTCCCGTAGTCTTAAAAAAAGTGATGGAAGGAATCAAAATGAACCCCCAAGGACTACATCTATCACAAATATACAATAAATAACCCTCCCTATAGGAGAGAAGGAGTGAAAATTTATATACCCCCATCACAAAGAAGTAGAACATGTGGCAATGGTGAATGCATGAAGATGAATGGTTAAGTGTCCACAATTAGGAAACAATATTTCTCCCCTTGGGAAGAAAAAATCCATAGTCTATATGGAATAAAATCCAACTCCAATTAGAGATATGATGGAATAATTCTCATGATAAGTGTTTATGAAAAATTCTCAAGTTTCCACATGTTAAAATTAAAGGATGTCACAATATAATGAAGAGTAACTAATCTAAAAAACTATACAAAATCATGAAGAACAATCTCCAAAGATAAAGATGATGAGCTAATCTAGTTGTGTTGTAAATCTCAACAAAGACAAAATGAATATCCTCAAGTGTGTCCTCTAAATCCATAAATTGGGACTCACAAAACAAATCTAAAAACCTGTCAAGAATTCATCCTACAAAGTTGAATTTGAAAGACAAGAATGATCCTATTGAATTAAATTATTGGAAGATGGAACAATACTAAACTCTTAAGAAGTATGAATAAGGGGAGCCTCAATAATGATTAAGGACTAGGAATCAATGAAGGTGAAGGATCAACAAGTGTCTTTTTTAGGAGAAGGATAAGTTAAAGAAACCTCATTATCATGATCATCTAAACATGCAAAGGTTTCCAAAGAAGAAAAATCCTTATTTGTATCATAGTAATATGCTAGATTATCTAAATCATCACAATGTACAAGACAGTTTGAAACAAGATCGTATGGGAATGATTGAGTATCAAGATCTCCATATATCTCCCAAATTTTGGTCCAAAAAGCATAATGACATTAAATGTGTGGAATGGAACTCTAATTGTTATCATCAACATGTAGACCAGTTAATCCTATACACATGTTCATTCTTAGTAGTCCAAAAAAAATCAATAAAAATACCTGATGGGGAAACAAGACCATGTAGATGTGGCAAAATATGGAGTCAATGTAGATGGTTCAAGATATCATATCTTCATTGTTTATAGTTTCCCCTTTATGAGATGATTATAGAGGGATGAAATAAAAAAACCATAATGAACTAAGATAGATCTCCAAATTACATAAATATGAAACCCTCAACTAAAATTATAAGATCTTCAATATCATCAATACTAAAAATGAAGCCCCCCAAGAAAAAATTACCACCAATTATAATAATTTGTACCAAAATAACACCAAACTAAAATTCTAATGTCTAAGGAAAAATCTAGAAAATTGATATGAATAGATTTATAGTGCTCAAATATTCCTTTCCAACTCTTATAATAATTCTAAAATCTAACATCATGGGTAAAACATATGGTGTGCCAAATATTATTAGAAAATTCAAGCTTGAAACTAAAATATCAAGCACTTGTAGCAAAATCTAGAAAAATGGCATATACCACTATGAAGTTCTTGGAACTAGATTTCTAGCACCTATAAGGAGTCAAAAATTTGATACCTTGCCAAAAAATTATAGCTCGGGCATGAAAATAACTCCTTTAGGGAAAATAAAAAAAGGTTGCCATTACGCTAGTAGTGTTGCCAACCTAGTTGATTCTTGATCGAAAAAATGTGCTCAGGCACCTAGATTCTAGTGGAGTGTAACTACATGGAGGTTTAACAAGCCCTTTGGCTAAGAAATATAGTGGATACCAAGATCTACAAAGGGCATGAAACTTGCAGAGGAACTTGATGAGGGTGGCCAAGCAATTGAGCAACATTGGTTGCACCATTGGGAGTATAATCCCCTCTAGTTGGGCATGACCATGGGATAAATAGCCCATATGACAAAGGGTTCTTCATTAAAAACAATTAGAGTTAAAAATAGTAATTTAAAATAAAAGTGTATACCCTATGCACAATGGATGATGCAAGATGATGAAGAGGAATGTGCAGACACTAATTGATGACTAATTCGTAGGGAACATTCTATGGTGTTGATGATTATATGATTTTATAGTATAGATTGTGTATTTCACTATCCATATGGTATGGATTTCTATATTGTACTATCCATACAATATAGATTATGTACAAAAAAATTCTTACCAAATTTTTGAAAACCCTTGAAAATGGCCAAACAATTTTGGCTTCAAACCCTATAATTTTATATAAAATATAGATTTTTCAGCCTTCTAAAATCAATGGTGGGGTTTATTTTTATAAAAAATACACCCAAAAAAGTCTACCAAAATCACTCCAAAAATTGAGAGAGGGATTATAGATCTAAATCTCTAATACCATGTAAGAGACACACCAAACTTAAGTAGCTAGGATCACCTACAAAACCAAAAATTTAACATTCCACAAGAGAGTACTAAAGAATGAATGTGCGGTTAGAGGATGAATAATGATACAATAATACATAATTTACAAGAGGAGCCTTGCTTATATAGGCAAGGTGAGGAGATATGACAACATAAGATTATGACAAGTGTCAAAATCATATGACATGAGACACAAAAAGTAAATAACCTAAAAGTTCCCTAAGTAAACTTAATTTTAAATAAAGTGTGAATAGGACCTAGATGGGAACCAATTGGGTAATCTACCCCATTCATACCAAAACCATTCTAATTATTAGCCTCTTAAGCTACATGGGATAAGGCAAAGAAAGTACATATACGCATACATGACTTCTTGGCAAGCTATGAAAAATTCTTTGAAATGCTCTCTAAGGTCACCCTTACCTTTGTACTTATTGAACTTTGGAATCACAAAGGAATGGGGAATAAGATTTATGAGATAAAAGAGTCTAGAGGGTAAGGGCATAACTCCTCAAAAGTATAGTAATTTCATTGTGTCTTATCTTGCAACCCTTTAATAGTGTGCGTCATGGCCTACCATTGAATATCAAAGGGTGGTGTTTTAGGTGGTGGGGGAGGGGAATGAAATTGTGATAATAGGATTGGTGTTGTGTGTGGTGATTTTGAGTGGTGGAATAGTGTTGGGTTTGGTTTGGGTTACCAAGAGAGATGTGGTTAATATTTGGGATGTGGCTAAAGTTAGGGATAGTCTTGCTAGAGGTTGGTGCATTAGGAATTCAAAGTTAGACATTCGTAGTATTTTGATTTGGTTCAAGTTTAATTGATGGGTGTAGATTGAATATTTGATGGAATGTTCAAAGGATCAATTTTATGGGAGGGTTGTGCCCTATGTCAAGTTGAGTCCCCATGGGATTTCTATCCTTTTATGACAATGGATATTTTGGGTTGAGATAAGGTTTTATGGTCAAGATCATGATCGATATGATCATGGCTAGGGTTTGGAGTTTTATGGCTAGAAATTATATTTTTTCCATGGTCACAACCATGGTCAAGGGTCCCCAAATGCACTATGGTATTAAGGTTAGAAATTTCATAATCAAGTGGAAAATTTTACCCAATTAAATTAATTTCTAGAGTATTGTGTCTTTGTTTATCTATGAGAATCTTTTCCATAAGATAGTATCCTTATTTAAACAGAACCAATGAAATTATGATAGTCAAAACCATATTCAAGTTTATTAGGAGCGTCCTTATCATTGTAGATATGGTGAGAGTGAGATGGTTCTTCTAGATATGATTGTAGGATCATGAGTGGCCTAGAAGTGAAGGGGTTTTCATCACAAGGCTTCATTCCTTGTTTGGATTTTTTTTCTAATGATAGAAGAAATACAAGGATATAGCCTAGTTTTTTGGAATTGATTTGGATTATTTTGGATTAGATTTTCTAAGGATGAATTTTAGATAATGAGCCTTGGATTTGGATTATGAGTTTCAAAGGGGAAGCCTTCTGGACTCAAATAGATAAGATTATTGTTGGGTGGTTGGATTCATTTGGATGGGGGATAATGAATCCCAAGGGATGACTAAAATGGATTATTATGTTTAGGAAATTTTTTAGATGATTTTTGGATGATTTAATTAAATGGGATAGTGGGTCCCAAGGATGACTAGGAAGATTTGGATTCAAGGATTAGGATTGATTTGGTCTTATTTTAGGATGGTTTTGGAACCCAAGGATCCAAAGATAGGCTTGGATGACTTGAAATTTTGTATACTTTATTGGTTGGAAAATGTTGAGGGACTTGGATGATTTGGATGCTCTAGCTTTAGATTTTTGGGATAGTTTTGAATTTAATTTATTTTTGAACCTATGGATAATTCAAGCTTCCAAGGATAGATTCATGATAGTTGGACTTGGGACTATGGATGACTTAAGGTCCCAAGGATATATATGTGATGATTAGATTTTTATTTAAGAGTCCAAAGATGAGTTTCAAAATTTCCAATGATTGTTTTAAGGTAATAGTGTTTTGGACTTCAATGGCTCTTAGGAGTACGGATAATTTGGATTACCATTATGATTTTATAATGATAGAATTAGGAGTCTGATGGTTTCCCAAGGTTGAAGGAGTTTAAATTTGGATCAAGGTCAAAGGTTATAGGGATGAAATAGTTTGAGGATGGGTTTTGGTTAAGTTTTCAAAGATGGGGTTGCTTAGGAAATAACTTGGTAATATTGATCTTCAAAGGTTTGATTAGATTGGGGTTGGATGGGAAACCTTGGATATGAACTATTTCTTTAGATTTGTCAATTTTGTTGTTATTGGTTATGTGTTTTCAACATGACAAGGTGATTTTTATAGTTTTTTTTATCTTAGTTTGAGAAATAATAAGCACAAGTTTAACACAATTGTAAATAAACAAGCATACCCACAACCTAAATTATTCAAAGTATGGATGTGTACACACTTGTAATCTCATTGTTAATTCCTTGTCTAGGTGTAGAAAGTAAGGCCCATGAGGATGAACTAACCACTTTTGATCTTGGAGATCACATGAAGGTATAAGAGGAGAGCATACATGGCCTACAATATCATTTTTAGGGGCATATGTTGATTAAATTATCAACACTAACCATTAACTATTGCATCACAAGTATGTGTAACTAAAAATGTCATATATAGGCTTTATGCGGCTTTATAGGGGATGCCCTCTAAACACCTTAAGGTACATGATGCCAAAGTCTATGAATGGGAATTCCATCTACAAGCATGCGATCAGTATCAAATCCCTTCCCACTTCACCTTGTCCCCTCAACTAGAAAATAAGGCTATGCCAAACATGATAGCCCTCCTTTTAAGTGAGTCCTTGTTGATGAAATCTAAAGGTAATCCCACTAAAATAAACTAAAATTTGGCACTTACTTTTTTATATCTAAGATCATCCTAAGGCGTGAGGAGAGAGCATACACAAGTGCCCAATTTGGTGATACAAGTGAGGAAGTATGTTTACGATTTGCAATTTTGTATTGTAGCATGAGAGAAGAGTATACACACCTTTATCTATAAACACACAAAAATTTAAATTAAACAAGGTACACCAAATAAAAGTTAATTCCTCTTACTAAAAAAAATTTGTAAAAAATTTGATGGTTTGAAAAGATAAATTTGGTACTAACAAACCCACAACCACAATAGTAATTTCAAAAATGGGTCTTCAACTTACAAAAATTATTGGAATCAAAGTGTTAATGATATGAATTATGAGAAAAATATGGAAAATTGGGATACAAATTAATATAAACAACACTTATGATGATATGGGAGAAGTTACCTAGCCTATGGCGAAGACGAGAGAAGTAGCTCTCTGACCCTATAAAATAAAATAAAAATATTACCCTAAATAAAAGTTATGCTCGTTTAAATTTAAAAAATTAAAAATTAAAAATTATTTAAAATTAAAATTAAATTATACTAAAAATATAAAATAGAATAATTAAAAATTAAAAATTAAAAATTAAGCTATATAAATTCAAACTAAACAATATAAAATTTAAAAAACTTAACTATTAAAATTTTAAAAAATAGGGTAATCTCACAATACTAAGTCCCACTTTTGGGACAATGAAGTTTTTTGGGGGATGAGGGACATTTCAAGAGAACACCTTTGAGCGAAGAAATATCTTCGCTCAAAGGTTTGCAAGCAAAGACCTTCGAGCGAAGGCTACCCTTCGAGTGAAGATATGCTCCATAAAAATATGTTTTTACACAAAGATCTTCGAGTGAAGCTTTAACCTTCAAACAAAGGGGTTAAGTATAACAGTTTTGGTTTCTGCTTCAAAATTTCCTCAAAAAATCCAATTTCAAACCTCGGGTTGGACCTTCAGGTGTAGTTAACTTGATAAGATATTTGCAAGATCATAGCCCTCGAAACGAGCTTTCCAACAAGAACAAGTATAGTTTTGATATGTTTTTATTGTATCATGTATTCAATTTTTACTAAACATAGGTTTTCACCAAACATGAAGTTCTTTGTTCTATAGAGGTGGAAAATTAGTAAACCATTGTTAAAAAAAATTAAAAAATATCATTGCACTAGGTATTCATGTCCTTGTTTCATCAAAAAGAAAATGAATTTCAATATATACACAACAAGTTATGTTGGACGACATACACCTATGTCCAAATTATAGTTACAAAAAATTATGAAAAAATATCCATGCACTAAATTAATATTAAGAATCTATTTTTTTTTAATTAAAATTTTATCCTTTCTAGAAAAAAAGTTATGTTGAACAACATAAATGTTACTTACTAAAAATGTTGTTTACTATTTAAAACTAGTTATTAAAGGAGATGTTGAAAGATTCACGATTTATTTGAAAGAAATTTAATTTATATATACTTAGAATCTAAACATAAATTGCCACAAATCACTAGTTCACATCATCTTCAAATTCTTAATTGTTTAGTTGTTATAGGTCTCCTATTGTGAAGATTCAATTAAAAATATTGATATAAATGTTCATCTTGGCCAAAAACTAGGACTCATTATTGTGGGATTACCCATTAAACTATATTTTATTAAAAAACAAACTATTAAGATTTATTAGACTATATAAATTTATAAACTAAATTAATTATGTAAAACTAATTTATTAAGTTAAAAATTAAGCTAGGGGGGCTCGAGGTGGAAGAGTAGCATGGGGACTACACAACAAAGTGAGCAATGCACTACAAAGTGATGGCAAACGATGCAAGGAAGAGGGTCATAGATGAGGTGGTTGGAGGGTGGCGAGGGGAGAGCACAAGGAAGTGATGGTAGATTAAAAGGCATTCAGGCAGAGAGATTCTAAGGGCATGAGGATTTTAAGATGTTGTCACTACCATACAATCTACTAAACCTTTATTTTCATAAGTTTAAAGCAACTATGATAGCAAAATGATCTAAAATCGCTATTGAGAATTGTGACCTTGTGAAATTGCTTAAATTACTATTGAAAGATTTATAGAATGTAAACTATACATAATATATTAGAAAAATGCAATCACAAACACTACATAGATTATGACCTAGGAATCCTTCAATTTGGGAGGTAAAGCTAGTTGATATGTGTCAATAGCAATCCTATCACTTGTATCATCAAATGCACAATATAAGAAGATAGTTACAATTCAAATATTGCTCTTATCATCCTTGTTTTCCCTATAAGATGAATTATAAATATGTTCCTTCACCTTGCCAAGTGTGATGTGTTCACCACTTGTTCAATGTCATCCTTCTTCCTTC
This sequence comes from Sequoiadendron giganteum, assembly GCA_007115665.2. Taxonomy (NCBI): domain Eukaryota; kingdom Viridiplantae; phylum Streptophyta; class Pinopsida; order Cupressales; family Cupressaceae; genus Sequoiadendron; species Sequoiadendron giganteum. Next base: position 612,775,416 of record CM021104.1, read on the forward strand.
TCTTTCACTTTTGTGTATTGCCAACCTTTGCTTCCATGCACTGGAGTAGCCCAACTATCCAAACATTTGAAGAGTGGATTGGATTATCTAGTTTTCCATTTTCAAAAGTTATGCATCATGAAATTGACACTAATCAAAGGTAATCAACATGTATCATTTTCAAAATTGCCAAGTTGGTTCCTTTTTGCCATCTTTCAATTATATTATCACCTTAATCAATTCTATTAGCACCCTTTATACCCAATTCTACCTTGACAATTATGTAATCATACCAACAGAGTCATTTCCATCCACTAGCAATTATGAAATCACCCTTGGTAAACTAGTGGTTTTGGCTATGTTAAAGCAAGTATCTCCCAAAGTCCAATTTCAAACTGATCATTTTTGAAGCCTTCAAACCTCATTGAGCCTTTTTCAAATCAAGTAAAGTCAATCCCAATTTTTGAATTTGAATTTTAAAAGCAAATGGGTAAGTATTTCCCAAAGTCTAATTTTCAAACCAATCATTTTTCAAATCAAGTAAAGTCAGACCCAAATTTGGATTTGAATTTTAAAAACAAATGGAACATTTACACAAATGTAAAAGTGATGAAGATCGCTTCTATAGCTACATATCTAATTGAAAGTAAGAAACGACTAATATTAAAAACCGAGATTGATCCCAAAAAAATAAAACAAATAAATCACAAATTGTGCATCTACCCTTTACTAAAAACATACCATTTATATATTAATTATTATATAAAAATTAACAAAACTAAAGTAAATCTAAAAACAAATATAAAAATTATGAAATATGCATTTTCCCCTATACTAAGGTTAGGTGGAGTAGTTTGATGCTATAATAGGATACACCTAATGACCCAAGTTTATTCCTATTATGCCCACTCCATCTTGTGATTATGTTCCATAAGTATAGGTTTGAGAGCCCTTATTCCATTTTTGAGTTGGGAGAAGTTACTCAATTTGGAATTAGTACGCTCTAAAGTTGGTGAGCATGGATGCATGTGCCCCAAGAGTAAGGAATCCTATGATTCTTGTCTTGGAACAAGTTCCAAGCTTAGAATGGTACATAGGAGGTTGTTGAGTTTGAAATGGGCCCTTGTCTCCCCCTTTCATAATTCCTAGCACCAAGATTCAAAGATAAGGCACCAACTCCTAACCAAATCCCACACACCCTCATCCATCATAGCATGACATTGCATTAAAATAACACCAAGGGTCATGTCATTGCCCTAGGAGAAGGCATCTAAGGCTGTAAATGTCAAAAAGTTAAAACTAAGACAAGACATGTCCTAAAAAGAAGGGCACTCCGTGTCTTTAATCTTTCTTTAAAAAAACCCAAAAATTAAAAAACTATACCCTTTATCCAAGATTCTACACCTAAGGTCCTCGTGACAAAATTTCACCTGTTCCAAGATCATTGGATTTGCCCTCGACCGTTGGATGTAAGAAAAAATAAATAATAAATAAATATAATAGTTGGCGCCTCCCTGTTGCCAGGCTGGCAAGTGGTTTGACTGCGTTTGGTCAAAAACAGAAAACTGTACTGACAATCACCTGCAGTGGGTCACGGCGAAACAGGAAAAAAACACTTAAAGCCGCGTTAAGTTGCCCGCTGCCCTTAGGGCTTTCGGTCTGCTGCCCGATGCCCTTGGGCAGGGGCAAGCGCAACACGACGACAAAGAAACACGTCGACCGGCGGCCCGTGATCTTCGTTGGTGGGACCCGCAGAGGTTTTGGGGCGGCGGAGATTTCGCTGCTTACGCCGTCACAAATACGATGGGTGTTGGAACTTTTTGTCTTGTGAAGATTAAAATATTGACTACAAACATAAAGTTATGTCTAAGACACATTTAATGTTTGTATATTCATACATGAAGTGACAAAATTACTATATAATTTAGATGAGCTAGCTGGATTTTTTTTTTAATTTCAATGCATAGCTTACCATTTAGGTCTCTTTTATATGCTTTTTGTATTGAGTGAAAGCTAAGTTATGTTTAGAGTCCAAGATTCAAATTTAAGGAATTGAATTCCTATCTTGGAAAGGGACTCTCCTTCGAATTAGTTTGTAGAGAACAAGAGGTCGGTCATCTACTCAAATGACTTGGTTTTACCACTGGGAAGTTTGATGTGTGGATTGGTCATATTAAGTTAAATGATGTCAAGTTTTCAAAAGTTAAGAGTTTTTGAATAAAGATATTAGGAGGATATTGCCATCACGATTCAATCGTGTAGTTTTACGAGTCAAATTCATTGACCCATGTTTCATGAGTAGTGGTTCACAAGAACCCATCTCTCATGGTAGTGAAAATTTTCATGAGTAGTGGTTCACAAGAACCCATTTATCATAGTAGTGAAAACATGGGTCAATGAGTTTGACTCGTAAAACTACACAGTTGAATCTTGATAGCAATATCACAATTTGACATTATGTGGAACATACCTCCTACTTATATTAGGAGGATGTTAGGGTTTACAGTGCAGGTGTAGGTGATGTACTAATGCAGTGTCTAGCTACCACTTTTCATACCTGGTATCACATAAAGGGTCATAAGGATTCATTTAGCAATAAGTAAAGTGTCTTGGGTGTTAGGATCAATGAGGTCCAAATCACCATGATTCTTACATTGTATGTAGGATGTGTATCACAAAACTCACACGCCTCTTTGTTTCTCCATTTCAATCATATAAAGTTGTTGAGAAGTTGAGAGAGTTGCTTATAAATGTCTTGGAGGGAACTAAGCAAGAGGAAACATAAACATGGTTGGCATGGAGAATCTTGTTGGACACTTGCATGCAACATGGTATCAAGAGAAATTTGAGGTCCTAAGAGAGTAATATGACATTCATTTATTGATAAATTATTTCCATGTGCTAAAGAGACTGACCCCCAACCCAAGTGGATGCCAAGATATCTAGAGATTTTGATGTCGTCTATATGTCATCAAGTATTCATTTTTTTGTAATGATTGTTGGGAATCAAAGACAACATGGAATAGATCAAGGACATTATTCAAGTATTTATAAGGTTAAAGGGGTCACCATCTAGCCGATGTGTATTTTTTCCTTCCCTTAGGGAGCAACTTAATGAGTCCTTGATTGATAAAGGATAGAGAGCCCTTCTCTACAAATTCAAAGTAGATAAATTGTAAGCTTCTATAATGTAATGTTGCATGGCTTTGGAAAACTTTATGAGGATATGATACATTCATGGGTTCTTTTAGTATCCATAGATTAAATAGCGAATTCAAACTCTTCAATAGTGAATGGTCAATAAATATATGCCTCTTATATTCCTCATCAATTTTAGGGATATGTAGTTACCAATTGTTATGTCTATCTCTTCTTAGAGAGTGTCTTATTCTAAGCAATCATAGAAGAGTTGTTGATAGTGCTCATAGAATTTGTGCATGATTAATGTACTATTTGTAAGAAATCAGCTCCCTTTGTTCAGGATAGAGGACACTTTTGCACATGTTTATGTTAATGAAAAATCTATTGAAAGAAAAAAATGTCCCTTTATCTCTATTTCTAATCCAAACGATAACCCTTACTTGACCACCCTTACTTTCATACACTTCAAATTTCCAAATTTTATGTTATATAAGTATCACATCCTATTGTATATTCTCTCCAATGGGGTTGGAAAATAGGGAGGTCTTCCTTTCCTAATTGAATAGATAGAGTTATTTACATTTTCTTCCTTTTCTAGGCAACTATTTTGTCGAAAGATCCAAAAAAGGTGGTGTAGCAAGTAATAACATGTTTGCACTAGTCAATCTAGCTTTCATAAATGGTAGATCTAGATTCCACTAAATATTAATGAGGGAAACTACATAGTCTTGCTAAAGAAGGTGAGAGGTATTGAGTTAAAGGGGAGGGTGCTTGAGGATTCAAGATAGGTATCTAACTAGATAGTGATAAAAATGAGAAGATGGTTAGAAAGAGTATTAGAAAGGTCAAGTTAGATAAATTGGCCAGTGTGAGAAGGGTATATGGAGAGATTGAGTGGGAGATAAAATTATTTTAAATATTGAGTTTGCAAAAGAAGACTAGTTGTGTAGTTGCTCCAAGTAAACCGATAGGGGAATGGATATCTATTTTAACATGAATTGGATCAAATGTGTTAAGTAAATTACAATATAAGACCTAAGAATCAAATTAAGAAAATTTAGTGGTGTTGCTTCAATTAGAAAAATTATCCACCATGTTAAGATCTCCTTCAATTGCCTATGTTGTGGGAAGATCAACTCTCATCTATTTCCAAAGTGATATTTGTTCATTACGGTCATTTCAAAAGTAGATATAATAACTCAGTTGAGTGGCCAAAATTGAGGAGTAGATTCCACACAATAGTTTAAGGGATCTAAACTAGAGGTGCTAGAGAATTTAGAGAGTTAAGGGGAAAATCCAAGACAACTTTGTTATTACCATCAAGGTGGTGAGAGTGGATAATGCTTATTTATAAATGGTATAATGGACCATTTCAAGATGCATCTCACTAATTTTAACTTTTTGTAGGAATAAAAAATTAAGATGGCTAGAGGAAACATCATTTGTAATTTGGTATTTTCTAGAAGAGGTGAACATAACAATCACACTAGAGGAGAGTATTTTTCAATTGATTTGGAATTTTGGATGATTTTTTCCTCATTAGCATGTAAGAATAGGTTTCAGTTATTGAGGAATACTAGTTGGTTATCCAATTAGGTAATTTATAGTGAGTGATTATCAAGGGGGAACTAATCTTGGTCTAGGCACTATTGAGTGATATTTTCATTAGAAGGTAAATTATTCAATCTCTACATAAGTGTGGCATGCCTTATCCCATAAATTTATAGCTCATTATGCCACTTTTCAATGCATCATCCATAATCTAAGATGGCATATCCATAGGAGAGAAGTGCGGGGTTTTGAATGGGAACTAGGGCAAGATTGGAGAGTGTATGTAGTGAGAAATAAAGGAGTAAGTGGAGGAGGTAGGGGTGGAGTCAATTTGGGCTAATAAAAGGAGGGGCAAGGGGTTAGATTTAGAGGTGGGAGGGGGGGAGGTGGGAAGGGTTTGAAACCTTAAGGGGGAAGGGGATAAGATTTAGCTTTATGCATAAGTAATTTTAAAATGGTATCCTCTTCCTTTTGATATAAAAAAAACATGAGTTATATTTATTGAGGTAGGTTATGGTTGGTCAACTTCTAAACTAGGTCTAAAAAGCTCGATTTAAGATGTGGTTGGATGTTTAGTTTACCACAAGCTCTTGATTGAAAAAATATACTAGAAAATTTATATGCATTAATTTTGCACCATATTACGATACTCAATTGGTTTTATATGTGCTTAAGAAGAGATTGAAAGGAACAATATTAATACAAGAATTCCACCCATGTTGGATACTTGGATTTGGAAGTACCTTATGAGAGAAATTCAAAATCATAGGCAGGTAATTAAATAATTCGGTTGCATATAACCCAATTATCATATTATAGAATGACTTAAATTACATATGCAATACATGTGTCCCCTTCCTAAAACCTTCATGGCTTAAATCATCCAACCCTTATTTTTCACAATTTTCTTTCGGCCATATTAGTATAAATATTTTTTTGTGGTTACTCCTCTAAAAAAAAATTATGATTCTTTATTTGCATTTAGAGATAACATCTATTAATATATCCTTAAAAATGTGCCATTTATTCAATTTATCTATTGCACTACTTCCCAAATTAGGTTGCCAATGGTAATTGATCCTTTGGTTTGCATCAAAATTCTTAATGAATCTCATTAATCCATTAAATATAGACAAGAGGGGTTAGAGAGTGTCAAGGTTGGGGTTCTTGATACTTGTAGAGTAGGGAGGAGCAGAGTGAGGAGAGATGTTGATTTTAGGGTTAGGTTTTGGGAAGCTAAATGTGGATTTTAAAAGGAGTATAGAGTTGGAATGAGAAAAAATAGGAACACCTCCACTGTTAGGGACAATCTATGAAGGAGTAGCACAATAGAGCAATCAAGGATAGTTTTTCAAAGAGGCACAGTGATGAGAGGATGGGGAGATAAAGGAATGCCTATCTTAGTGTGGATAAATTCCACTTGTATTTGATATAATCGACTAGAAACATTAAATTATCCATAAAACCTATCCAATTAGGTTTACGATACTTTTTATGGTGATAGGATCAACCAAAAACTCTAAATTATCCATAAAACCTATAACTAGGTTTAGGACACCAAGAGTTGATTGTAATTATGCTTTCATTCATGCATGTGTCTCCTCCCTTGCCATTTTTCAACATCATAATTTATAATGGTTGCATATTACACTATTATAACCTAGTTGCAAATCAAACACAATAAAATTAGAGTTAAGATTCATCACCATATATGGTGTAGAGGAAACAATATTGATCATCTAACCAAGCTTTTAAATTCTCTCTTATGTACATTTGATGGGAAGGTAGTTTATTTCTTAATAGAGGTCATAGGTTTAAGAGATGGGGTTTAACATTTTATTTAATGATAAAAATAAGAACATTTTTAATGGTATATTATATAACAAGGTTAGAAGATAATTAAATTAGTATAATTTAATTATATATCTAATTAATCTTAGAAGGACAAATTTAGAAAAGAAAAATATTAAATGTCATAAGTTCATATTTATCATCATTAATATATAAGATCAATATGTTGGACCTCATAATTGAATTGGTGTTGTCTAGCTTCAAGATGACTTAAGATCTTTTTTAATAAAGATCACTATTTTAATCATGAAAATAATCACTTTGTGATGCGTGTGTTTGAAGATATGCATACTCCAAACTACAACCTTACTTAATATTAATATAAAATGCTAAAGAATATATCTATTAACAATTTTAAATAAATATAGATTAAATACAAATCACCAATAAAATTTTCAAATAATTACTATTAATATAAATATAAAACATTAAAGAATATATCGTTAAAATGTTTAATAAATATAAACTAACAAATTACTAATAAAAAATTCTCCTAAAAGTTTATTAACTTGGTAGATGGATAAATAAAACTTAGATATATTGAATTGCATACGCAAGAGTATTTTGGAGGAGGATAGTTTTTCATGGTATATTAAGCTCATAAGCAAATATTAATTTGAAGGAATATTTCATATATGAATAATTTTGACTTTTTTATAACTTCATAAATTCATTATTTTATTTATCAAAAAAAAAAATGAGAATTAATATTGTTTTATTGGATTACATAATTATTTTATGTACACATTGATTGCTTCTATTATGTTTAAAATCAAATCTAATTTGGTAAAATTCTTTTGTGCTTCATTTACTATAGATTTTTTTATAATTTGCCTACTCACACATGGATTGATTATATCAGTCTAAAATCACATTTATATATATTTTGCATAGTAAAATGTATTAGTTTTGTATATATTTTTGTTTTGTAAAGTTGGATAAAATTACTATAAAAAATGATGGATTATGAAAATACATCTTTTTGAATTTTGATATATCATATTCATAAGTATTCGACAAAACACTTTCTTTAATATGTTTTGTAAATGTTATTGCATGGTGGGGGTTTCTAAATAATTAAACACATTGAAATAAAAAATGTGTTGGAATAAAATGAGACCCAAAAAAATATTGGGCACACAAAAAATATAAGACAAATATTTTTATTTATGTTAAAAAAAGGAATGTAATGTTAGGTATGAAGTTCTATTATAAAATAATGGTACAAAACTTGGGTTAGAATAATCAAGTTTGTACATGGTAAGATGATTAAATGATGAAAAGTTAGAAAATTGACAATTTAGACAATTAGGAACCAACCTCATGTTTTAAGGAAGAAGATTTCCAAATCATTTTCATAATTAAAAAATAGAATATTAAACTAACAAAATCTAATCAAAATAAAAACCGAATAAATTTTATATAAAAAAAACATCTTCACCAAATAAATGACATTAAACATATTTTATTTTAAACACAAACAACCATTAATAAATTATTGTGTAAGCAAATAAATAGATTGTTTTTATGAACCATTTAAATAAAAGTTGGCCCATAAAATACCTAAGAGGTGTCTCTTTTAAATCTATATTTTATTTATAGTATAAGGACAAACTATGAATGCTTCATAATAGTATATGTCATATAAGCCAAGCTTCGAGTCCAAGCCTCTCACTTTAGTTTTTATATCTAGAATTAAAAAAAATAGCATTTATAACTAAATGTATATTCGATTTATTATATTTCTTAAAATGATACCTCCTCCATGTTGAAAACAATGTTAGATGAGGCCGAATGTCATTCGATATCATATTCCCAATGCTTTAGTAAATATAATATCCTTTCCATATTAAACCAAAAAACATGATAATAACAATGTCCTATCCACCATTCCACACAATTTATTAATGTTGTGTATTGTTCGATTCTATAACAATTGTATTTTATGTGATTTTAGGTGGTTGTTGGGGGAGGATTTTATGGGTTGATTTAAGAAGAGGTTTTGGTTTACAGTTTTGTTTGTGTGTATCTAGTTATTTGAAAATTTATTATAGCAATGAAAAATTAGTAATTGAGATAATATAGTGTTTTATTAGATACATAAGTTAAAATAAATTTTTGGTTCATGAGAAATGAAGCGTGGAATTCGTAAAATCATATGAGACAGTGTGTATTTATGGTGTTGTATATTGTCATTCAAATTTGGTGGAGTCGTGTAGGATCCAATTGTGACTTTGGACCATGGATTATTTAGAAAGGTTGTTTGAAAGCTAATCAGTGTATGGTGACCAACAACTTTTTGTTGATTATGTCAAACTATGTATACTTCTAGAGGCATTTCAAAAGTAGTCAAAGCACTGGTAAAAATATTGAAGAAGTTGAAGCATCATGCGATCTTACAACCTCAATTACAAACAAGAGACACAAAAGACACTATTTCAAATACTTATGGAAGATTAAAAGTTGTTGCATCAACATAAAAAAGTGGGTTGATTCTTTTTGTAAAGGTTGTTAAAGTTTAGGTGGTTGGATTTTTTGCCAAAGTCAATATTTGAAAGGGGGTGAAATTAGTAGTCATCAGTATAATTGAGCTAAAATAAAGGGGATCAATTTTAATGTACAAAGTCTTCACAAGCAAGCTTAGTATTATTAGTTGGGTAGCATAGATTAATTAGTTTCCATACATATGGAGTGGCACATAGGGCATGCAATTCTTTTGCATATAATAGAGATTGTGTTTTCAATACTCTCCATTCTTCTTCTTTATTTAGTGTATTTTTTATGCAATTAATTCAATGCATTTATTTAATTACAACAATAATATACATGTAATGTTTCCAAAATCAATGTATATAAAAGCACAAGGTTCTAACACTAGGTTCTCTAGGTCTTATGAGCCCATTAGGTTGTCCTTGTTGTTTTGACTCTTGAACTTATGTCGTTCCCTTTTTGTCATCCTCGCCTAATTGTTGTGACTTTTCCCTTGGTCGTGAGTGCAGGAAGATGCCTAGAGTTCGAGGTCAGGGTCATGGTAGAGGTCATGGTGGTGGCCCTGGGGTTAATCGCCAACCCACCCCTCCTCAAAGTTTCCAAGAGATTGATCGTGAGGAACAACAAGGTCCTCTAAATAATCAGGATAGCGGGGATTAGAATCTGGATCAGTTACAACCCTTGCTCGAGGGGCTTCCTTCTCGTTTAGACCTTGGTCAAGTGGGTAACCAGTAGGTGGTTAGGGAAAGAAGAATTTGGATTACCTATAAGAGGAGAAGCAAAACCAATTTGAGGAATCTTGTGGTTCATAAGAGCGAACTTGAAACAACTAAGAAAGTTCGTATTCCAACTCCTAGATATAGATTTATTCCTTTCTCTGAGTATAGTGATCAGGAGGAACCTATCACAGGTAGTGACAGTGATTCCTAATCATTTTCATGTTGAACCTGTCACAGGCAGTGATAGTTGTTTTGTAAACAATTTTTCTTGTTATTGTGTAGCTTTTGGCTAGAGGGGATTTATTCCAAATGTGAGAGTTATATTGTTACCATTTGCAGGCTTCCAAGAATGAGCCTGATGGTTCCCCTTGCACTTTTCTTTGTTGGATTGATAGTTATTCTATTTAGCGTACATTATGATACTTGGTAGATGTTGGTTTTACTATTTTAGACTAGTTTTGGATGACAATTGATCATACTTTGATGTTCATGATACTATTGACTTATGCATATGTTATGATGGTTATATGGATTTATTTGTGTGTTCGGAATTATTTAGTTATGAGTATCATATGGTTATATGATTATGTTTCTTGTGCATTTAATTCATGATTGATCTATGTTTTTTACGATGTAATTGTTGTTATTTGTTGATGTGGATTATTGTTTTAAGTGTATTGGTGGGAGGGACAGTGTAGCATTACTCATTCATGAGTACCCTACTATGTTGTGATTTCCTCCCATGGTGTGTTTGATTGTTTGATATATGTGTGTGTGTGTGTGTGTGTGTGTGTGTGTTGTTCGACAATTTGTTTGATGTAGATTGCAGGTACCAAGCATTGAATCCACTTGAATTGTCAGGTTTGAGCGTGCCTTAAAACCCAATGGAAATTTTGTTAAAAATGGAGATGACAAAAGGTCCCCTACCCTTGTCATCATCCTTGATGAGGATGATTACCTAGTTTGTCACCCATCGGTCATGTTTGTGTTCATGGTTGGTTGTTCTCGTCTTTTGTCCTTGTTGATATTGGGTTGCATGATTATTTGATGTTTCTTGTAGTTACATTAAAGGAAAGATGACCATGGTAGTATTTAATGAGTTATAGGATTATTGTATGTATGTTATTATAATTTTGTGGCTTCCAAGAGTAAGTTGAATCGTAGGGGGGAGGATGTAGTGCCCCTTCGTGATTGGTCTTTTTTTAGTGATTGATAAATTTTGTTATGAGTTATCTTGGATAATCGAATTAATTATAAGGTTACTCGATTTATTTGGAATTAAATAAATCAATATTGCGAAATAGAAAGTATTAGTTTATTGATGATTAATTAAATTAAATTATTTTGTATAAAGTATTATCATAATTAAATTTAATGATAATTGTTAATTTATTATCATTGGAATTTAATTACTCAAATGTGAAAATAATATATTTTTAAATAAATAAATTAAATGTGGAAAGATAATATAATTCAAAATGGAATAATTAATTGGAGGAGATTTTCGAACAAGTTGTTAAAGCAAGTTCAAAAATGGAAAAAGTGATTTTGAGCCCATGCATGGCTCCGAACTGGTTATGAAATAGAAATTGATGTTATTAAGTGATTATTGCTTGATTTTTGTTTTCAAAAATCAAATCACTTTCCTAGTATTAATAAGAATCAATTTTGGGAAGATGTGGAGGAATTGATTTTTGGTTTTTGAACAAAAAATATCTGTCCGCAACAATACTATCAAAATACATATTTTCGTTTAAAAGATTTGTTTTTGAATTCGGGAATAACTTATGAAGGTTGATCAAGGATTTACAAAAAAAGGTTGTTGTTGCGATAGAGTCTCTTCAACACTTCTCTTCCATCTCTGAAGCGTTGGATCTCAGGTCAACATCATTTTTACTCTTGTTTCAATTATCCGTTGTTTTGTGAACGATCCCTCTTCCCCTGTGTCTGTTGTAAATGATTGCTTGCATAGTCAGTTTTCTTGGAAATGTGAAAATTATCTATTCTCATTTTTCCATTAAAAAACCATAAACATTTGTTATTATATACAAAAATTTATTCAGTGAATTGATATCTTGGGTGAGGTGTGTTGTCAAAGAAAACTGCAATTCAATTTTAATCTTGCAAATATCCTCTTCTATAATTTATTGAACCAAACTTCTGCAATCGTGGTATTGAATGAGACTTATGAACCCCAAGTTTTGCATGCATGTATACCCAAGGTGATTAAAACTACAACATCTGACAAAGTTTCCCATTTTCTTTGGTTGTGTGTGTTGGAAGAGGGAAACTAGGGTGCGACCTTTACTACTGCCAATAACATTTGCATGAAAGAGTATAAGTCGTTTCAGCAAATCCATTTTGTTTGCGCAGTCCTCATCCATTCAACCTACCAAACCTACATCAATTTTTTATAAGGAACATAAGTTGTAGCATCTTTAGGAACCCATTTAGGAAAAGTATTGTTGTTGGGAATGTTTAGCCTATATTCATGTATGACCCACAGGTGCCACAAATTTAACTAGCTGATAGCCAGCATGGGAGCAAAGGTCAACCATGTGCACGTAATGATCAACAAGAAGAACTACTTTCATTTTTAACATAAATATAGGATTTCAATCAATCGCCTAAGATATTATACACACAACGTAATGAGCATATATTCTTGTTTTTGGATAAAAAATTATCCAGAACCTTAAATTTAATGCCACATTTGAAAGACTGGTCTCTAATGTGCTTTTACCTTTAGAGTTTCTGAGGGAGACTATCATGATTTTGCCATTTAAAGGGAAGCCCTGTGTTATCAAGCTCATTTATTTCTAGCCCTAGTCTCACCAAAATTAAAAGAAAAATACTAAGATTCTTCATTGATAGGGCTAGCAAGAATATTGAAGCTCTAGTTATTTCTTCCACCTCTTCATAGGGCTCTATCCTCTTTATTTCTTCTTCCATTCCTTTCAAATGCAGTAAGATTACAATCCATTGTGGGCAAGACAGGGTGCTTGTGATATGAGAGGCGTTAAGCATGGGTGGTTGTGCAAGGATTTAGATAGTATGGAGTGTTGTGTTGTATTTGATTTAAATCTTGTCAGGCTGCGGATACAATCACACCTCCATCTATTTTAATTGGAATTTGATTGTGTGGATGTAATATGTTTCTTACACAAAAAGCCTGTACCATTTTATGGCGTTCAATCCAACTGCACCTGGGTGTAGTGTCCCTCTAATTGCTACTATTTTTTTTAGTTTGTTTTGTTCAGTAGATAGTTATTTTGGTTGTCTTTGGATATTATGCTACTTTATTTCAGTTATGATATTGATACTATGCTGGTTTTATACTTTGTTGATGATACATTAGATACATTGTTGATCATCTGATTATGTTTGTGTGGCAACATTATGATAAACATTATGTGTGTTATGGTTTTATGTTGTTTCAGAGCATTAGTGTGTTTATGATGATGTATTTGATGTTTTTTATGATGTATTGTTGTATGTTAGTCTTGGTGAAGGAGATAGTGTAGCATTACTCACTCGTGAGTACCCTAATACGCTATTACTCTCTTTCACGGTGTGAATGTCAATTTATGCAGACATGTTTGATAATGTTGTTTTATGCAGTTTGTAGGTACTAGGCATCGACTCCACCTACTTCGTCAGGTTTGAGCATGCCATGGCCCAATGGAAACATGTTGTTTCAAAGATAATGTCAAGTCCTCCCACTTTGACCATCGTTCCTTTATAGGACGATTATACATGTGTCACTTATTGTTGTTTGTAATTTGGTTTCATCATGTCATTCATGTTTTCTTCATGTTTGGAAATAATTTATTAATTAGTTAAATGGGTTATTAATTAATATATTTGATTTAATGTAATTTTATTGAGATGTTAAATTAAAATATTTATGTTTAGATAATTTAATAGTTAAAATTTGATTGTTGTTTTAAAAGGTTTGATTAATTTAATTAATTAAATAAGATAATTAGTTAAAGGTGATTGTTAATTTTGAATAATAGATATTTATTAATTCTAATATGTAAACTTAAATAAATGAAAAGTAGATATTATTGAATAGTTTGTGTTCAATAGATTGTAAATAAATATCTAAAAATTTGGAGTCCAGTTAGAAAGTGTTATCTGTGAAATTGATTAATTAGAACTATCTATTCAATTTTGTCTGCATGTTGACAGTTAGTTAAGTTATGTGATTATGAGTTAATTGGAAAGGAATGAAAAGCTTTGGTTATGCAAAAATTGTGGATGGTAATTTTATTTTTTCAGGGTTTCTTGGAAAAGAAAAGTTTCCACGACAGTTTTTGTGAAGAATCTTCTTCTCTGTGTTTTGGTTGAAATTTTTAAGACAGTGAATTCGAAGGATTTTTGCATTTCAAAAAAACACAGAGTAGTGGATTTTCTTATTTGTGCTTCCATCTATGTCGGTTTTGAGCAAAAATTTCAGGTTTTCTTCTTTTAATTTATGTTTTCATGAATAGAACCGTCTGCATGTTATTCATGGTATTTGTTCTTCCTTGTGGAGGTATTCTTGGCTAAATATTTTACATAAACATCAGAACCAAAATTACTATTGATTAGTTTTGAAATAATTGAAGATAATTTCTTTTTAGAGAAAATGAAAGTTATTTAAAAACCTAGTTGTAATAAAATTGGCTTTGCCGAAAATTTTCATTGAATACTCTGTTATGTTAGTTTCAATTTTCAACTTTTGAAACCAATTTGAAACACAATATTTTGAAACAGAAATAAAAAGAGCTTCATAAGACATTTTTTTTTTCTGTATCTGTGAAGTAAGGGTTCGAGTTTTGAAGAACACATTTTTGTAAAAAGGGTTTTTACATTGTATATTATGAACAAAGACTTCTTGGGTTATATTGCATTGATATGGATACTATGATATGAACACACAGTATGGTTTTATTGTTTAATACAAAGAACTATATAGTGTAGTGTACTTATTATTGCTCTTGAATCTCAAGGATATTGAGATTTTCAGGAAATTATTCTTATTGAAATAGAGATGTTACTCTATCTTTTCATTATCTGAATTGTGATGTTGTTTCCTTTTGCCTTTTGGGGTCTGTGCATAGCCAATCTCTAATCTTGCCATTTCCTCATTCTTTTGACTAGCAAGATCTACACACAACCAAGCTTTGTGTGGTATCCTCATCCTTTGTTATATGAGTTTATGCTTGGTAATGTCGATGTTGCTCATCTTTTGTCCATCTCCTTACTAGTACTTGCACAACAATATTCACACTGTTTCCTCATTCCTTGCATGCACGTTTTACTTGGTGTTGTCGATGCTGCTCTTATTTTGTCATCTTCTATCCAAGAGCACACATGATTAATCTTCTTGCAGTCTCCTTACTCCTGTGCCTTGAAATTTTGCGCGTGCGGCTATATTTTTACAATCACCTGATTCTTTTGCTTTGCAATTTTTTCTAGGTGTTGCCAGCACTACTCTTCTCAATCATTTTATGAATTATTAGATTGTTGATTGCCTGAAGATGTCTGAATCTCTTTTACTTACCTCTGCTATGAGTATTATTATATCTTCCTGAAGCTCTGCCTTGGATTTTGTATTATTTTCTTGTGTCCATCTCATTTACCTGGCCGCGTATCCAATCTACTTGCACTTTTATTATATGTTTGCCTTGTCTGCTCTGCTTGGTGTAGCTGATGTTGTTCTTCCTTAGTCATCTGTTGATTTCCAGATCGAAGGTTTCCTTGGAGTTTTTGGATTCTCCTATATTTACCTCAGCCTTGGATTTTTTCTCATACCAGTCAGTGTGTCTTACTTATATTAATGTCAGTGTGAAATAAATGTAAATCAATTGTAACTGTCCATGCAATGTTATTATTTTGATCGACGTATAGATTTGATCTATAGTTCCTTCTCTTTTCCACCATATTTGAATGCATGTATTGGTAACTCTTTCTTTATCATTGGATGCATGTATTAAGAATTTTTATCGCTATTGGATAAACTAAAGTCTTCTGAACAATTCAATCTTACTAATTCCATGTAATTTCGATGAATTTCATATAAATTAGCATTTGAATCTTATGTATTTTATTTTTTGTGTAGCTATAACCCTATGTACATATGAATTCTTCGATATATATATATATATATATATATTAGGATTTATTCATTTTAAGAGTAGTGTTGTACAAATCAATTCTAATATAAATGTGGATACACACACACACATATATATATGGAATATATATATATACATAAATATGAATTAGAATTGATTAGATTTTATAATATGCTTGGTTATTGAATGTAATGAATCTATATTATTCTTAATAAAGGATGATCATAGATTTATTTTGTTAAAATTGAAAAAAAAAATATAAGACATTTTATCATGTCAATCTATTATCTCTTATGAACTTTTAGTTCATGAAGACTTGATGAATGTATATGATGGGCAATACTATTTTTGTTAATAATTTAGGAGTGTACTTCTAAGTTATTGAATTTTTTTAAAATTTTCCAGAGGCTAGGAAAAGTAACTTGTATTGTAAATCTTTTAATGTGTGTACATTGTTGTTCTATTGCAATGATTTAATTTGGGATTTAGCCATGCATGGGTTATTTGTTACCTTGGAGGAATTTCAAAGCTAGATTGTTTGTGTCATGATTGAGATGTGTTCATTCATGGTTTTGTTTAATGTGCATGTTTTCCATTCTTTGTAATTATTAATGAGATATGTTATTAGAAAGAGTGACTTGCAATAGGGGGCGAAACCCTAAGTGGTAACCAAGGTAACCTATCGGGAGTTTATAATTTAATGAAAACCTAATTATATGTACTAGGGGTTGGGTAGTGTTCATTAATAATTTAGATAATTTGACTGCATTGCCTAACACCTTAGTGCTTGTATAGATTAAGGGTAGGTTGAGATGGCCTGGAATGACATGATTGTCTACTTTATCTTCTTGAAAGGTAGTTTGATTCTACATGAGTTTGTTTAGGGGTCAGCAATCAGTAGAGATTGCCAAGGTAACTTGGTACGAGGCTCGGTAGTCAAAGAAAATTCACAAGGGTAACCTATAGTAAACTGTGTGATGGCACTCTTTCCCTAATGTATGTTATGCGGTCTCTTGTGTAGAGTTACCTTTTTTTATGTTGTTGCCTCTGGGAAATTTTTCTATAATTATGTGGTTTAGATATTGTTATGTCATTATGTGTACGTCAAGCCATGTGATGTTATGTTCTATCTTCATATTTTTTTGTTTTTGTGGACCTGATATTATCTCCTGACAAAAGGGGTGGAATTGTGAGTACCACATGGTTGGGAGGAACATTCCATATCCTCCATTGGGTTTCCCTTGTAGGTGATGCAGTACATGGATGATATTGTTCTTATGATAGGTTCCTGATTTTACATTGTCCATGGAGTTGGACGATGAGCGTGCTCATGAACAAGGTTGACATATGTGTTACAATCTTCATCTATATTATTTACATTCCTTATGTTTATGTGAGACCTTATTATGATGTTATTATGATGTAACGAGGTTTGTTATAATCACACTTGATATAAATTGAATATGCAACTTGGAAACTTTATGATTATGTAATTGGATCATTCATTACTGATATGATTTATCCTTATGTTTAATGCCTTCGGTTTACAATGTGATGTTCTTACTTGTGAATGTTTAAGTAATGATGTCATAGAACCCTAAGAATGTTTGTGTAGATGTTTACTTTGTACGCATGTTGTAATTGAATGTCTTTTAAAAAAAATGTTTGGTTTTTTTTCACTTTGTGTGTGTCATTCTTTGGGTTCCATGGCAGGGTGTTACAACTTGGTATCAAAGCCCAAGGTTCTAACACTAGGTACTCTAGATTTTTTGTGATCCCATTAGGTTGTCCTAAATGTTAGACTCTTTAGTTAGTCTTTTCCAGTTGTCTTTTGTGTCTTGTAAATGAGACTTGTCTTTGGTTTTTTGTAGGACCATGCCTAAAATTTGAGGTAGGGTTCATGGTTGAGGTTGAGGTGGTGGCTATATGGCTAATCGCCAGGATTCTCCTCCTCATAGTTCTCATGAGAGTGAGCATGTAGAGCAGCATGATCCTCAAGTTAATCAGGTGGGTGAGGAACACAATATGATTAAGTCAGGTTTAGAGGGAGCTCTATTGCGTCCCTTGCTTGATGAGGTTCTTGATCACCTTGGTCCTAGATAGGAGGCTAGCAAAGAAGTGGCTAGAGAATGAGACAAATCACCTAGGAGAGTTGTTGAAACTATGGAGCAGGATGTTGTTATTGCAGGGCATATGCGTGACTTATTGAGGGCACACCCTCTCAAATTCAATGGTACTGGTGGTGTTCTAGAGGTGGAAACTTGGTTGATAGACTTGGGATGATTCTTTTCTATGCATCCATTTGGTAGCAACACTAGAGGTAGATGCACCATTATGCATCTTAGAGGCTTTGCCTCTACATGGTGGCGATTGGAGGATAAAAATTTACGTCTGGATATTGGTTTAGTATCATGGGACATTTTTTTGGAGAGATTCAGAGTACATTTCCTATTAGAGCATTGGAGAAAGCATTGTGTGGATGAGTTCCATTATCTACGTCAAATGGCCATGTCACTTGAGTAGTTAAAGCATAGATTCTATGAGCTCAAATAGTATGCTAGAATTTTGGATGATGAGGCTATGTTGGTACAACACTTCATCAGGGGCTTCAACACCTATATTAGTGGAGGAGTCTGATTCTTCGAGTTGAAGACTATGGAGGTAACTGTGGAGAAGGAACGACTTGTGGAGGATAATTTGACAATGGCTTTGGGTGGTCATACAGGTGTTTAGATAGGTAGTGCACCTTCGACGAGTTTTGGTCCACGAGGAAGTCAGACTCACTAAGGGTGGTCAATAGCAATAGCGTTACCCACCAAAGAATAAGAATTCTCAATTTTAGTTGGGTAGTAGTTCACAGTCCCGGAAGAGACAAAATTGGTGGTGTAACAAGCGCAACCGTCAGGATCAACCGGCACAGAGTGCATAGTCTACGATTAGTAGAGGCAATTTTTAGCAATCAAATGCACCTTCGGGTGGCAACGGTTTTGGTAGAGGTACTGGTTGCTTTTCATGTGATCAACAAGGTCACATTGTGAAGCAGTTTCCTATGAGAGGTACATCAGGATTTGATCAGAAATCGGCAGCTTTAGAGCTGACAGCTGGAGATGCGAGTCATTCTCACAGGGTTTTTGTTGTGGTAGATAATCATCAAGCATATCATCAGAACATTGTGGTTGACTGTTCAGGTCAGTTACAAGGTACTAATGTTTCCATCCTTTTTTATTCTAGAGCTTATGATTCATTTATTTCTCCATCTATTATTGAGTGATGTGGACTTGTGGCAGTAAATCAAGGCAATAGGTGGCAAGTTGAATTGGCCTTTGGGGTGAAAGTAGTAGTAGAATCCCTTGTTCGCAATTGTGGACTAAGGATTGGATCGCTATCTACCTTAGTAGATCTTCATACTACACCTCTTGGTTCTTATGATATTATTTTGGGTATGGATTGGTTTGAATCCCATCGTGCAGTGATTGATTGTCGACAAAAGACAATACATTGCTTAGATGATTCTGGTGCAGAAGTTGAAATAATTGGTGTGCAAAGAACCATCTCCTTGCAGATCTTAACTGCCATGCAGTTAAGATGATGAATTCATCAAGGTTTTCAGTTGTTTGCAACAACAATTAATGATTTGGAGGTAGGGGAGAGTCTAGAGGTATCTCTTGATGATTACCCTATTCTTGGGGAATTCACAGATGTTTTTCCTAGTGATATTCTTGGTATGCCACCAAAATGTGACATAGATTTCAGAATTGACCTGGTTCTTGGAGCAGAGCCTATATCTCGAGCTCCATATAGAATGACCACACAAGAACTAGAAGAGATTTGTTTGTAATTGGAGGAACTTTTGGCTAAGGGTTTTATACGTCCGAGTGTTTCTCCTTGGGGAGCACTTGTCATCTTCATGAAGAAGAAGGATGAATCTCTCAGATTGTGTATCGATTATCGTCAGTTGAATAAAGTGATAGTAAAGAATCTATATCCCTTGCCTAGAATCGATGATCTCTTTGATTAGATCAAGGTAGCTAACATGTTTTCTAAAATTGATATGAAATTGGGTTACCATCACTTGCGCATTTCAGAAGCGTACATTCATAAAACAACATTTGGAACTCGTTATGGGCACTATGAGTTCACTGTGGTACCATTTGGGTTTTAAATAAATGCACCATCCATTTTCATGAATTTGATGAATGGTTTTTTCTATACATACCTTGATCATTTTTTTCTCATGTTTCTTGATGATATTTTCATCTATTCGAGAGATATAACGGAGCACAAAGAGCATATGAGACAGGTATTGCAGTGCTTGAGAGAGAATCAGTTGTTCACAAATTTGGCGAAGTGTGAGTTCTTCCAGACTGAGGTGAAATACCTTGGTCATATTATCTCTAGAGAGGGTATTGATGTGGATCCTTCAAAGATCCAAGCCATCATTGATTGGCCCATGCCTATCAATGTACTTGAGATTCGTAGTTTCATGGGTCTTGTCGGGTATTATAGATGGTTTGTTCAAGGGTTTTCAAGGATTGCTCATCCCATTACTTATCTTCAGAGGAAAGGGAAGAAATTTATTTGGTCAGATATGTGTTAGTCATATTTTCAGACACTCAAGGAAAAGTTGACTAGTGTGCCTATCTTAGTCCTTCCTGATCCTACTAAGGACTTTGTCATTTGCACTGATGCATATTTAGAGGGATTAGGAGTTGTGTTGATGCAATATGGTCATGTGATTTCTTATGAGTCTCACAAACTCAAGGAACACAAATTGAATTATCCTACTCATGATTTGGAGCTAGTTGTAGTTGTTCATGCTCTGGTTTGGTGGAGGCATTTCTTGTTGGGGCACCATTTTGAACTCCACAGTGATCACCATAGTATGTAGTATATTTTCACGTAGCCTAATTTGAATGCTAGGCAAAGACGGTGGATGGAGTTCTTATGCCAGTATGACTTTGAGGTGAAATTTATCCAGGGGAAGGAGAAAGTAGTGGTTGACATTCTTAGTCACCGAAGGAATGATTAGAGTAATTGGGTATATTAAAAAATATTTGTTTAACTATGTAAAGTTCCCTTTTACCTCTTTTTCACTTAAGCTAACATTAGGTGCATAATAATTAATTACTTTATTAATTATTATTGTGCAAGCCTAGGGTTTTCCTTTTTAGGGTTTTCATCTATATATGGTTGAAAACTATCTTTTGTATCATTAATTTTTTTTACATTTTGGGTGAATACATTGCAACACATTCTTGAGCATTTTATTTGTTGCTTCTCTTTGCTTCTCCTTGTAATAGGTTATTTTCTTTCAGAGGTCACTGGGCTCCTATGGTGTTGTATTTTCTCAACTCCAACATGGTATCAGAGCTTCAGATCTGCAACTGCTTGTTCTTGTTCTTGTTTTGAGTTTTTTGCATTGGAAGTAGATCTAGGGTTCTAAGGTTTCTTCTTGTGGATTCAGCATACTCTGAATTTTAGGTTCACTTTGGGCCCAAACAGACAGTGCTATTGGATTCGTAGAGCCCAAAAACCCCTAAATCGACTATCAAATCGTCGATTTTGGTTACAATCAACCAGGGATGCAAAAAAAAATTTAGGGTTTGGCCATATGACCCCCACAACAAAAAAAATTTTAAAAAATTTTAAAAAATAATGTTTTTAATTTTTTTTGGTGCGCTGCCCGCACACTGCCGACGTGCCACCCGGCAGCCACCACCCGGCCACCCTTGCACCGCCCGCGCCCGTAGCACCGCCCTCAGCTGCCCCCATCCCTGTCGACCATCGCTCCGCCGAGCTCCCCATCGACTAGCCGCCTTGGGCTCCACTCCTCTCGGCCGCCACCCGCCCCACCGAGCTCCCTGCTGACTCCACCACTCCACCCACCGCTCAGTCGCCATCCGAGCTCCGCCGACTCTACGGGCTTCGTCGACCTCGCGGGCTCCGTCGACCCCTATCGGCCCTTCCAGCACCTGCCCGCGGTCACATTGGTGACCAAGGGCTTTGGCTCCAGCCCCTGTGCGCTAGCCCCCTGGTCGGCCATGTGGCCAGGGGCCGATGAATTTTTAGCCCCTGAGGGCTGTGAAATTATTTTTTTCCCCTTTTGAGCAGCTTGCGCTAAATTGGGTGCAAAATGGGCATTTTTTCTCAGATTTTCAAAAATGAGATATCGTCGGAAAGCTGGTTTTGGTGCCATTCTAGTGGTACTGGTAATGTTTTCTGATTTTGCCATTTTGCTGTCATTTTTGTCAGTCAAAGTCAGAACTTGGTTTTATCACTCCAAGGGGTGTATCTTTTGCGTTCGAACTCCGTTTTGTGCAAACGAATAGGCATTGGAAAGGTATTACAGTGATATTTCTAGATATATAGTCTATTTTATTAGAATATTTACCAAGTATTTTTTATTCAGTTTTGTGTGTTTTTACACTTTTCTCAATTACTTGGTCATCCTAGCTCCTACATGGGTTTTGTTTGTGTTGGATGGGTTATCTTGATATGCTTTATCATTGCTGAGATCATTAGTCTCTGAATTTTTCATTTGAAGAGTTATCATGGGTCTTTCTACTCACCCTTCAGTTGTTATTCTAGAACGGGGTAATTATGAGTCATGGGCAAAGGGTATACTTACACGTTGTAGGTGGCTTAATATTTTGCCTTATTTGTATGATCTCATACCTGAACCAGCAACTTTAGAGGGAAAATTAGCATGGGATATCATTAGAAATCACATAGTAGGACTTATATTGTCTAGTGTTGATCATGACACTGTGTTGGCTATATCAGACATTGATTGTCCTCACCCACTTTGGACACGTCTTTGAGAGATCTATGGAGACCCAATTCTCTCTCCATTCCTAGAGGATCCTACTTTAGATTGTCTCTTACCCATTGCTTGGAGAGAGAATACACCCTTTGATCATGATACTTTAGAGGAGCTTGAGTATTTAGACACCCTTACATGTTCCGATGGATCAAAGTTTTGTCTCATAGTTCCTACTCTTCAGAATGAGACTTCATCAGCATCTCTTGTTGTTCTTGATTCAGTACAGCAGGGAATCATACATCTTCCAGACATAGCTACTTTGGACTCTTCTGTTGCAGACATATCTTTCTTGTTTGTAGAGTCCTATATTGCAGATTTAGAGGATTATTTTGAGGACATTCATCTCCTCTACCTTGACAGTCAAGTTATCACTATTCGCACACCATTATCCGTGCATTCAGAGGTTGCATTTCAGTATTCTCCACATCAGTTTGGATTTGGCATTATTTGTTTTCGTTCAGACAGTGAGACTCTTCAGCATCCTATCATGGCACACATCTTGAGACAGATTGGTTCATCATTCTTCACAAGGTTTCTTCGACATCATCCTTTGGATCCGTTTCTTCCCAAGGGGAGGAATATCATTTTCCACTTCAGGATCTCCTTTTGGATTCTACATCAGGCATCTACCATTGTGACAGGAGTTTCTTCATTGTGGGGGGGGCTTCTTCTCTCTTTCTGTCTGTCCTATGGAGACCATTGTACATGTACTTATATGATAGAAGTTGTCTATGGGGGGTATCATTTTATCCACCTCCTATCCTTCTTTCATTAGTGCATTACATTCCTTCCTTGCATTCTATTTTGGGGAGGAGTTTTGTTCCCACTGGGTTTTCTCCTTTACCCCATTTCATTTAGTTTGCATTGATTTTGTACATGGGTACCTAATCTGGCCTTGTTGTTGGGACCCATTGCTTTTGCTTTCATTAGCTTCTTCTAGGTTTTAGCTTCTCCCTAAGTCTAGCTTAAGGGGGGGTGTTATAGTAATTGGGTATTTACTTTATTAATTAAACAATATTTGTTTAATTACGTAAAGTTCCCTTTTACCTCTTTTTCACTTAAGCTAACATTAGGTGCATAATAATTAATTACTTTATTAATTATTATTATGCAAGCCTAGGGTTTTCCTTTTTAGGGTTTTCATCTATATATGGTTGAAAACTATCTTTTGTATCATTAATTTTTTATACATTTTGGGTGAATACATTGCTCCACATTCTTGAGCATTTTCTTTGTTGCTTCTCTTTGCTTCTCCTTGTAACAGGTTATTTGCTTGCAGAGGTCACTGGGCTCCTGTGGTGTTGTATTTTCTCAACTCCAACAGTTTCATGGGTCTTGTTGGGTATTATAGATGGTTTGTTCAGGGGTTTTCAAGGATTGCTCATCCCATTACTTATCTTCAGAGGAAAGGGAAGAAATTTATTCGGTCAGATATGTGTTAGTCATATTTTCAGACACTCAAGGAAAAGTTGACTAGTGTGCCTATCTTAGTCATTCATGATCCTACTAAGGACTTTGTCATTTGCACTGATGCATATTTAGAGGGATTAGGAGTTGTGTTGATGCAATATGGTCATGTGATTACTTATGAATCTCACAAACTCAAGGAACACAAATTGAATTATCCTACTCATGATTTGGAGCTAGTTGTAGTTGTTCATGCTTTGGTTTGGTGGAGGCATTTCTTGTTGGGGCACCATTTTGAAATTCACAATGATCACCATAGTATGTAGTATATTTTCACATAGCCTAATTTGAATGCTAGGCAAAGATGGTGGATGGAATTCTTATGCCAATATGACTTTGAGGTGAAATTTATCCAGGGGAAGGAGAAAGTAGTTGTTGACATTCTTAGTCGCCAAAGGAATGATCTTTCTACTGTGACTCTTGGAGTTGATTTGAGGAGCCAAATTTTAGTAGCACTTCCTACAAACAGAATATATCAGGAGTTGAAGATAGAGTTGGGATCAAATAGACCCTTGGAAGGTAGATTCACAGGTTATACTCTTGAGTCCGATGGATTATTGTGACATTTGGGTCGTATCTACATACCACATATAGAAGGTCTTCGCACTCTAATTATGTCAGAGGCACATCGAGCACCTTATTCAACTCATCCTGGTGTTAAGAAGATGCATGCAAACCTTCGAAAATTATACTTTTGGCTTGGGATGAAGCATGATATCGCTTCTTTTTTTTTTAGATGTCTTGAGTGCTAAAGAGTTAAGGTTGAGCACCAACATCCCGCTGGACTGTTGTAGCCACATCTTGTTCCTGAATGGAAGTGGGATATCATATTGGTGGAATTCATTGTAGTTTTACCTATGTCATCTCGTCAACATGATGCTATTATGGTTACTATTGACAGGTTGACTAAGGTATCACATTTTTCTCTGGTTCGTTCATCCTATAGTGCCTCTTCTGTGAAAAAATATTCATGGAAGATATTGTTCGGTTGCATAGAATTCCTCATAGAATCATTTTAGATAGAGATCATGTGTTTGTTGGAATAACCACTAGCATCTCCCTTTGCGTTCGCGACATGGTTTAACTACCACCCATGGATCTTAACTGACGCTTGTATTGGGCATTGATTGGCTGATCTTTTGGTGCAACGACAAGGCCAACAATTGGTATCAAAGCTGGTCACAGGTTTGAACCCCTCAGGTGACACTGAGGGGGGGATTGTTGAACTAACTGTCAACATCTCCCTTTAGGTTCATGACATGGTTTAACGGCCTCCTATAGATCTTAACTGACTCTAGTATCGGGCATTGATAGGGTGATCTTTTGGTGCAATGGCAAGGCCAATAGTGTTTACATCAACATTATGGGAATCCTTGTAGCATGCCTTAGGTACTCAGTTGAACTTCAGTTTAGCTTATCATCCTGAGACCGATGGATAGACCGAGAGGGTCAATTATATTCTTGAGGATATGCTTAGGATGTATGTAATGGATCAGTAGTCGTGATGGGAATATTATCTTGACTTAGTGGAGTTCGCCTACAATAATGGTATCATAGTTCCATAGGTATGCCTCTTTTTCAAGAATTGTATGGACGTCCTTTTCAAACTCCGTTGAGTTGGGATGGACTTGAGGATAGATTTCTTCTTGAACCTGAGATGCTTCAGGATATGGAGCAACAGGTTGATCACATCAAAGAGCACTTGGTGGCAGTGCATGATAGGCAGAAGAAGTATGTTGATGCACATAGAGTGGATCATCAGTTTTTAGTTGGTGATAGGGTATTTATTTAGGTACGTCCGCAAAATATTTTGATTCGTTATGGAAAATTCTCTAAGCTCGCACCTCGTTTCGTTGGACTGTTTGAGATTTTGGAGAGGATTGGTCCAATAGCGTATCGTCTTTGCTTTATCGCCTAGCTTATCACACATTCATGATGTATTCCATGTATATATTCTTAGGCCTTATCATCCCGATATTTCACATGTGCTCGATTGGAATGCATTACAGGTAGAGGATGAGCAACTGGCTTTAGAGCCCTTGGGCATTCTTCAACACATGAGACTCATCCTCAAGGGTCGAGACATTGATCAAGTGAGAGTCCATTGGGATCCTAGTGACGAGACATCTACTACTTGGGAGGATGTGACATGCATGTGAGATATTTATCCATATCTGATTGCAAGCTTCCAAGAGTAATCCTTATCCTAAGGGAGAGGATGTAGTGTCCCTCCAATTGCTACTATTTTTTTTAGTTTGTTTTGTTTGATAGATAGTTGTTTTGGATGTCTTTGGATATTATACTACTTTATTTTAGTTATGATACTGATACTATGTTGGTTTTATGCATTGTTGATGATACATTAGATACACTGTTGATCATCTGATTATGTTCATGTGGCGACATTATGGTAAACATTATGTATATTATGGTTTTATGTTGTTTCAGAGCATTAGTGTATTTATGATGATGTATCTGATGTTTTTTATGATGTATTGTTTTATGTTAGTCTTGGTGAAGGAGACAGTGTATCATTACCCACTCGTGAGTACCCTGCTACACTATGACTCTTTCACGGTGCGATTATCGATTTATACAGTTATGTTTGACAGTGTTGTTTTATGCAGTTTGCAGGTACTGGGCATTGACTCCACCTGCTTTGCTAAGTTTGAGTGTGCCATGGCCCAATGGAAACATGTTATTTTAGAGATAATATCAAGTCCTCCCACTTTGGCCATCATTCCCTTATAGGACGATTATCCGATTGTCACCCGTTGTTGTTTGTCGTTCAGTTTCATCGTGTGGTTCATGTTTTCATCATGTTTGGAAATTAATTTATTAATTAGTTAAATGGGTTATTAATTAATTTATTTGATTTTAATGTAATTTTATTGAAATGTTAAATTAAAATATTTATGTTTAGATAATTTAATAGTTAAAATTTAATTGTTGTTTTACAGGTTTGATTAATTAAATAGGATAATTATTTAAAGGTGATTGTTAATTTTGAATAATAGAAATTTATTAATTCTAATGTGCAAACTTAAATAAAAGAAAATTAGATATTATTGAATAGTTTATGTTTAACATATTGTCAATAAATATCTAAAAACTTAGACTTGCAGTCAGAAAGTGTTATCTATGCAATTGATTAATTAGAACAGTCTATTCAATTTGGTTTGCATGTTGACAGTCATTTAAGTTTTTTGATTATGAGTTAATTAGAAAGGAATGAAAAGCTTTGTTTATGCAAAAATTGTGGACAGCAATTTTATTTTTGGGGGGTTTTTTGGAAATGAAAAGTTTTCACGATAGTTTTTTGGGAAAAAACTTTTTCTGTATGTTTTGGTTGAAAGTTTGAAGACAATGAATTCAAAGGATTTGTGCATTTCAGAAAAACATAGAGTAGCGGATTTTTTGATTCGTGCTTCCATCTACACCGGTTTCGAGCAAAAATTTCAAGTTTTCTTCTTTTAATTTGTGTTTTCATGAATAGAATCGTCTGTATGCTAATCATGGTATTTGTTCTTCCTTGTGGAGATATTCTTTGTTGAATATTCTGCACAAACATTAGAAACACAATTGTTATTGATTAGTTTTGAAATAACTGAAGAAAAAAATAATTAGAGAAAATGAAAGCTATTTAAAAACCTAGCTGTAATAAATTTGGCTTTGCCGAAAATTGTCTTTGAATACTCTGTTATGTTAGTTTCAATTTTTATCTTTTGAAACTGATTGGAAACACAATATTTTGAAAAATAAATAAAAAGAGCTTCATAAGACATTGATTTTTTTTCAGTCTCTGTGAAGTAAGGGTTCAGGTTTTGAAGAACACATTTTATTAAAAAGGGTTTTTACATTGTATATTCTGAACAGAGACTTCTTGGGTTATATTGCATTGATATGGATATTATGATATGAACACACATTATGGTCTTATTGTTTAATATAGAGCACTATATAGTGCAGTATACTAATTATTGCTCCTGAATCTCAAGGATAATAAGATTTTTAGGAAATGATTCTTATTGAAACAGATATGTTACTCTATCTTTTCATTATCTGAATTGTGATGTTATTTCCTTTTTCCTTTCGGGGTCTGCGCAAAGCCAATCTCTAATCTTGTCATTTCCTCATTCTTTTGATTGGCAAGATCCATGCACAACCAAGCTTTGTGCGATATCTTCATCCTTTTTTATGTGATTTTTTGCTTGGTAATGTCGATGTTGCTCATCTTTTGTCCATCTCCTTACCAGTACCCACATAAAAAATTTCACATTGTTTCATTATTCCTTGCATGCATGTTCTACTTGGTGTTGTCGGCGCTGCTCTTATTCTATCATCTTCTATCCAAGAGCCCATATGGTTAATCTTTTTGAAGATTCCTTACTCTTGTGCCTTGCAAGTCTACGCGTGCAGCTATCTTTTTACAATCACCTCATTCTTTTTCTTTGCAAATTTTGTTAGGTGCTGCCAACGTTTCTCTTCTTAGTCATTTTCTGAATTATCAGATTGTTGATTGCCTGGAGATGTCTGAATCTCTTTTACTTACCTCTACTATGAGTATTATTATATCTTCCTGAAGCTCTGCCTTGAATTTTGTGTTATTTTCTTGTGTCCATCTCATTTACCTGGCCACATATCCAATCTACTTGTAGTTTTCTTATTCATTTTCCTTGTATACTCTGCTTGGTGTAGCTGATGTTGTTCTTCCTTAGTCATCTATTGATTTCCAGATCGAAGGTTGCCTTGGAGTTTCTGGATTCTCCTATATTTACCTCAGCCTTAGGTTGTGTTTCATACCACTCGTTGTGTGTTACTTATATTAATTTCAGTGTGAAATAAATGTAAATCAATTGTAATTATCCATGCAATGTTATTATTTTCATTGGTGCATAGATTTGATCTATAGTTCCTTCTCTTTTCTGCCATCTTTGAATGCATGTATTGGTAACTATTTCTTTATCATTGGATGCATGTATTGAGAATTATTATCTCTATTAAATAAACTGAAGTCTTCTGAATGATTCAATATTATTAATTTCGTATAATTTTGGTGAATTTCACTTAAATTAGCATTCGAATCTTATGTATATTCATATTTTTTGTATAACTATAACCCTATGTACATATGAGTTCTTTGATACATATATATATGTATATATGTATGTATGTATGTATGTATGTATGTATATATATATATTAGGATTTATTCATTTTAAGATTAGTATTGTACAAATCAATTCTAATATAAATGTGGATACATATATATATATATATGGATTTATATACATATTTATGAATTAGAATTGATTGAATTTTATAATATGATTGGTTATTGAATGTAATGAATTTATATTATTCTTAATAGAGGATGATCATAGATTTATTTTGTTAAAATTGAAAAAAAAATATAAGACATTTTATTATGTCAATGTATTATCTCTTATGAACTTTTAGTTCATCAAGACTTGATGAATCTATATGATGGGCAATAATATTTCTGTTAATAATTTAGGACTGTACTTCTAAGTTATTGAGTTTTTTAAATTTTTTCCAAAGGCTAGGAAAATTAAGTTGTATTGTAAAGCTTTTAATTCCTGTACACTGTTATTCTATTGCAATGATTTAATTTGGGATTAATCCATGCACGGGTTATTTGTTACCTTGGAGGTATTTGAAAGTTAGATGGTTTTTGTCATGATTGAGACATGTCCATTCATGGTGTTGTTTAATGTGCATGTTGGCCATCCTTTGTAATTATTAATGAGATATGTTATTAGAGAGAGTGGCTTGCGATAGGGTTCAAAACCCTAAGTGGTAACCAGAGCAACCTATTGAGAGTTTATAATTCAATGAAAACCTAATTAGATGTACTAGGGGTTGGGTAGTGTTCACTAATAATTCAGATAATTTGATTGCCTCACCAAATACCTTAGTGCTTGTATAGATTAAGGGTAGGTTGAGATGGTCTGGAATGGAATGATCATCTACTTTTTCTTCTTGAAAGGTAGTTCAGTTCCACGTGAATTTGTTTAGGGGCCGAGAATCGATAGAGATTTCCACGGTAACTCGGTACGAGGACCGATAGTCTAAGAAGATTCACCAGGGTAACCTATAGTAAACTGTGTGATGACACTCTTTTCCTAATGCATGTTATGTGGTATCTTGTGTAGAATTACCTTTTTTTATGTTGTTTCCTCTGGGAAATTGGTTTATAAATATTTGGTTTAGATATCATTATGTGTATGCCAAGCCATGTGATGTTATGTTTTGTCTTCATGTTTATTTGTTTTTATGGACCTGATATTATCTCTTGGCACAGGGGGTGGAATTTTGAGTACCACATGTTTGGGAGGAACATGCCATATCCTCCATTGGGTTTCCCTTGCAGGTGATGTTGTACGTGGATGATATTGTTCTTATGACAGGTTCTTGATTTTACATTGTTCACGAAGTAAGACGTTGAGCGTGCTCATGAACAAGGTTGACAGATGTGTTATGATCTTCATCTATATTATTTAATTCCTAATGTTTATGTGAGACCTTATTATGATGTAACAAGATTTTTTATAATCTCACTTGATGTAACTAGAATATGTAACTTGGCTAGATTATTATTATTTAATTGGATCATTCATTACTGATATGATATATCCTTATGTTTAATGCATTTGGTTTACGATGTGATTTTCTTACTTGTGAATGTTTGAGTAACATTGTCAAGGAGCCTTGAGAAAATTTGTGTAGATGTTTACTTTGCACGCATGTTATAATCAAATGTCTTTAAGAAAAAATTGGTTGGTTATTTTGTCACTTTGTGTGTGTTCTCTAGGTTCCATGGCGGGGCGTTACACTGGGTATCATTTTAATTCTTCTAGCTTTCATCGACTTCATTACTATTTGATTCACACCACCTGGCCACCCTATGTCTACCCTTGATTATGTTTGAATTCGATTTATTTTATGTATTCGATTTCTTTGACTATCTTGTAGTGGTCGATAGATATAGGGTGTGATTTTGTTTCTTGTGAGTTGCATTCTTTTCTGAACTTTTAACTCATCTCGATGGAGGAATATCATATTTGACATTCAATTTTTACTGTCTATGTTTTGGAATTTGACTTTTGATTTCAACGGATTTTTATTCTTATAGGAATTGATTATTGGGAAGTCACTATGTGATTGGCTGAATTTGTAATGTTATGGCATTCATTTTATTTTAAATATATATATATATATATATATCAACATATATATATAGTGTATGTATGTTTATATATGTGTATATTTATTTTGTTTCTACACTGTATTTGGGTTATTATTGTGAAAACAACTTATTATTTTATAATAAATATATATATGCACATATGTATGCACAACTATAATTATGGCTATAGAAGAAAGGATATCGGTGTAAGAATTAAGGGATTTGTAGATAGGTGAGTTAGAAAATTTAATTGGAAAGAAAATAGGGTCCTTGGGTAAATAATTTTAGTTACTCTTGTCACGAGTGATATTTTGTTATAAATATTAAATGAAGGGATTTTTTAGATAGTACATTAATTAAATGATTATGTTAGGGTGGGGGATGATTTATTAAGTTGATATTCTTTTAAAATGTTTTCTTCATCGTGATCTCCAATAATTGAATTGTAGATTGGTTGAATGATATCATTGCCAATTGAGTATTATTATTTGAATGGTTTAGTAAGTAAAGTTAGTGAATATGTAATGAGGTTAGAAAATGTGATGTAATGTCTCCCATGGATTTGTTGTTGTCATTTTATTATTGGTTATTGTGGTTGGTTGATAGTGAGTTGATTTCAGTTATTTCGTTATGGAGGGAGTCTTTTAATTGTTGTAAGGAACGAGGTTGACGATCCCCTTGATGATGTTTCCACTCTTGTTTCCATACTCTTGATGGTGAGTGTTATTTGTAAATAGCCTTTTTCGTGATCATGATATTGCCATTTCTCTAATGAGGAGTTATTGTGCATAGTGGTTAGTTGGAATTCTAGAGGTTGGCGAAAGAGTTTACTTATTGTTGGTTTTCATGTTGATTTCTTTGTGAACTGTTGTTCTTATAATCGATAATGCTTATGTGGGTTTTAGCCTTGCACTTTGGAAATTGTTTATTATGGAGATCTTGTGTGATTTGGTGCATGCCTCACTTTATGTTCTTAGTTCTATGGCTTCACTAGTTTGTGCAATTGGCTTACCCAGTTAGTGACTGTGTGTCTTTTGTGGCTAGTAGGGAGAGTGGCTTCCCATTGGGGTTGAAGCCCTAAGTGGTGTCCAAGGTAACCCATGTGGGAGTTATG
Source organism: Sequoiadendron giganteum (assembly GCA_007115665.2). Classification (NCBI taxonomy): domain Eukaryota; kingdom Viridiplantae; phylum Streptophyta; class Pinopsida; order Cupressales; family Cupressaceae; genus Sequoiadendron; species Sequoiadendron giganteum. The sequence continues at coordinate 612,807,886 of CM021104.1, forward strand.
TTAATTCAGTGATCCAAATAAATAGTTAGGGGGTTGGGTAGTACTCACATTAACATAAGATAATGGATGCCTCTCTCATGGCTCAAGTGATCATTTAGGCTTGAGATGAGATGAGTAGGCCTGGAATGGAATGATCAATTGCCTTATCTTCATGAAAGGTATGTTGATTATGCATGAGTTAGAATGGGGGTCGAGGATCAGTTGAGGTTGCTAAGGTAACCCAAGATGGGGATTGGGGACCTAGGAAGATACACATTGGGTAACCCATATCGAACTATGCAATGGCACTCTTCCATTTAGCACCCTTGTTTATCTTGTCTATTTTTCCCCTTGTTGTCCATGTACCTTTGGAAGCAGATGTTTCTTTATGGTTTGTTTGTTGCACTTGTGTGTGGAGTCATGTTAGCCTACTTTTGCTTGACTATTTTCTTAGTGGGTCCTAATTTTCATCTCCTAGCACAAGGGTGGACCTTAGGGCTCAACATGGTTAGGTGAAATGTGCTATGCACTCCATTGGGTTCCTAGTTGATGTTCATAAGCTTGGATGGGGTATCGTATGTAGAGGTTATAGAACTTGTACCAGACTTGAAGGTATCATTGATGTTTTATAGTGTAATCATTTCAGGTGTAACTTATCATGTATTTTTAGTATCCTTCTCATTTTTATAAGGGGAAGCTTGATGTAAAATTTTAAACAATGTAATGATCTACTCCATGTATGTAATGTGGTATATGTATTCATTGGTTCGCATTTTATGATCTTTAATAGTGTTGTATATGTAGAAATATATGTAATTGTGTAAATCTTGGAATGATTTATATTTATGTAATAAAAGTGATGGATGTAATCTTTGGTATTATTATTTGATCATGGATGGATGTACATTTAATGTTATGGTGGCATGTATGAAGTCCATTTGCTTTATGCTATGGTTTAAAATGAACACTTGTGGTTATTAATCTTTGTAATGGGATTAGTTCACATTGTGAACGTTAATTCGTAACACAATCATGTTACCCTAGAGGACATAGATAGGTTAGATGTAGGATTAAATTTCATTCTTGATGTTTTTGTTCGTATGATTCATGTTTCATGTTAGTCTTACTTTAAAATAAAAAATTGTGTCACAATTGTTAGTTAGTTGTGTTGTCCTTTAGGTTTTGCATGGTGAGGCGTTACAATGTATAAATCATGGCATGAAAATACAATCATGCCATCTTCTAAATATTCATATATAACCATTACCAATTCATACAAGTTCTTCTTTTCATGATTACTATTTAACCTTTCTTGTGAATTTGTTTAGCCTTGATTCTTGGTATGGTGAAAAACCTGGCTACTACAGTTAATGACCTAACTCACATGGAAAATATTATTCCATGGACCACTTACATATTTTTATCCACAAAATATAGGTCTTATGACACATAAAATATAAAAAATAAAGGAAGTTACTTTGGAATCATGACCAACTATGACATGCTTTATTATTTTTCATATGGTGTGTATTTGAGATAGAATATTATGACAATTTGGTCACCATTGAGCTGGCTAAACTAGAGGTTACAAGTGAACTATTGAATTACTAATTTTAGTAGATGAGAAGGAATGTTCATGGGTGGCATTGAAAAATGTGCCCAAATTGGGTGTCACCTTTGCGGAGTTTTGTAACATGGTTTTAAAAAATATTTATGATTTCCCAACTTGATCATTGATCTATAAATTGGTACTTGAGGAAATTGTTTCATAAGTAAATTTACAAATGCACGGGTGATGTTGGAATGTTGCAAAAATTCTTCCAAGTTTATTGTTGGTAAATACTCATATTTATAAATACTTGCATTGCAAGTGTACTATAATCCTCTTTTTGATTTTATAATACATCATGTAGGTTTTGGAATGTGGGGTTTTCTCTTGAAAGGGTTTTCCCCACATAAATAATTATGTCATGGTAAAATGGTTTATCTGTTTAAGATTACATTTATTTACTTTCTATAATAATTTTGGATAAGATTTAAGTTTTCTATACATCATCCCCTTCAATATTAGTGTAGGAAGTTATTTTTGTACATATTGCTTCCTTACAAATGGTATCAAATTATAATCACCTTTAGTTCAAGTTGTCAAGTAGAGGGTTTTTGTGCTAGTCATTATTTGAGTGGGAGCTTGTGTGGAAGGAGAATTTTGTGATCTTTATTGCAATAAATATAGATGGCAAGCACATTAGGGAGGATTGAGGTGGAAATTTTTTGAGGCATGAACTTTGAGATGTGGAAACTAAAAATAGAAGATCTATTAATTAACATGATCTATAGGATGTTGTTGATGTAAATTTTTAGAGGCCTACAAATGCTACTCAAGCATCTTAGCATGATGTAATGGGTGGAAAGTAAAAGGGTCTAGTTAGATTGTGCCTTAAATATTAAGTTCTTATTCATGTTCATGAAGAGCCCAATGTAATATCTTTATGGAAGAAACTTAGAGAGATATATCAATCCAACTTAATGAATAAAATATTCTGGAGGAAGACATTATATTCCTTGAGGATGGATGCATGTGGATGGATTTCATACCAACTATAATAATTTAATGTTGGTTACTTGATTAAATTCTATGGGTGTAAATATGGATGAAGAGGAAAGGTGTCAAAATTTTTTGTGTTTGTTGCTAGACTCATGGGGCAACTTGGACATGGCCATTGGGAGCTCTTCTATCAATCTAAAGGTAGAGAAGGTTGTTGGTTTTTTACTTTTCTAAGAGATGAGGAAGGTTTCTCTAAGTTTCAAAGAAAAATGAGCTTTTGAGGAAGACCAAAATAAAGAGGCAAGAATAATGATAAATAATTTGACAAAGTCATATCAAAGTCCAAGGGGAGATCTAAATATCCTAGAAAGCCAAAATCCATTTGTTGTAACTACAATATTCATCACTTTCGTAAGGAGTGCAAAGAAGAAAATAAAAAGAAGAAGGTTGATTCTAATTTCAATTCTAAGAAGGAATATGGTGACACATTCATTGAAAACCACTCATTTAGGTGAGAATACATGGTTAGTTGACTCAGCTGTGTCCCTTTATATGACCTCAAATGGATATTGTTTTATAAGTATGAAAAGTATGAAAGAGGTAAGTTATACTTGGGTGATAACTCTTATTTAGATATTTTTGGTCATGGTAGTATATAGATAAAACAAAATTGATAAGTTAGGAGATTTGGTGGTGTCTTGTATATCCTATGATCAATACTTAATTTTTTTATTTATGAGAAAAATAATAGATATGGGTGTAGAGGTGAAGTTTTGTGGAGGTGAAGTTTTCTAAAGCAAGTTTTAAAATGGTAAGAGGTTCTATGGTGATTGCTAGAGGTAATACTAAGATTGGGAACTTTATTTTATATTGATGGATGCATTATTGCGTACACTAGTAATTCTATGAAAAGTACATATGTGACTATTTTGTTGCGTAAAGAGATGGTATCCTCTTTAGTGGATGGTTGTGGTTTCTAGGTACATAAGGGTACTCTTTATATTGAGTCTAAGTTACCTATAGAAAATACTATGTTATGGCACCACAAGTTAGGCCACATAGGAGATAAGGGTCTATGGACCTTAAAAAATATTAAAAAAATTGAAGGTTTGATAGATTCTAATATTGAATTTGATTTATGTGATCTTACATTTATGGAAAATAAAAATGCATTCAATTTTAATTAAGATCTCATAAATCTTGTATTATTTTGGATCTTATTCATTTAGGTTTGTTCGGTCATGTTAATGTTTCTTTGATTAAAAATCCACATATTTATGTTTATTTACTAATTATTATAGTAAGAGGACATGGCTTTATTTTTTAAAGAGTAAATTTGAAGTTTTTAGTCATTTTAAAGAATTTAAATCAATGATTGAATTGTAGATTGGAAAGTAAATTAAATGATTTAGGAATAGGCTCTATTTTTCTCTAATTATTTTGATATATTCTACAAGGATTGTGACATTCAAAGATAAAAGATAAATTCATGTTCTACACAATAAAATGGAGTTGTAAAAATAATAAACATGATGCTAATGGAAAATGCAAGGAGTATGCTTAGTGGACTTGGCTTGGAATTAAAAAAAATTGAGTCATGGTTGTAGCCACTATTTTCTACTTGATTAACAAGCCTTCTACCACATATTTTTTTATAAAACACCCATGGAGGCATCATTGAGTCATAATCCTTCATTAAGACATATCAAAAAAATTAATTATGAGGTGCATATGCATATGTATCTTTGGGAGAAGAAAATAAATTTGGAGAACAAGGACATTAAATGTATCTTAATTAGTTATATTTATGCTTTGAAAAAATACAAGCTTTGGGATCATGTTGCACAAAAGGTAATAAACAATAGAAGTGTGATTTTTAGAGAAACTAAGCCTTCTTAAGTTTTATTGCATCTTGAAGAAACAAAAACTAAATATGTGACTCAACTTTCTTCTACACTTGATAAATTTTAATTGAGACCCATAGATAAAGAATTCTAAGTTGAGGATAGCTCTTCAAGATTTGAATCTTTAGAAGAGGAGGAAGGACCTCTAGATTCACTTATTCAAAGGTCAACAAGGCATTACAAACCACCAAAAAATTATTGACCTAATAATTGGAGATGTATATTTTCTTATAATACTAACATTGATGAATCAAGATATGCACAAGAGACATTAGGTACAAATTATGTAGAGTCATTGAAAATAGCCATGTATGAATAAATGGTAGAACTTGAAAACATGGGACCTAGTACCAATTATTGAAGGATGTAAACTTGTTGGATCCAAATGGGCATTCAAAACATATTGATTGAGATGGTAGTATTGAGAAATATAAAGTATCGTTGTTTGTGAAAGGTTACTCCAAAGTTGAGGGGGTTGATTATGGTAATATATTTTCTTCTATTGTAAAAATGACATCTATTAGATTCTTGTTATTTATCATCTTATAGGTCAAGAAAATGGATGTGAAAATAACATTCCTTCATGGTGATTTGAAGGAGTATATTTAAATGACACAACCAAAGGACTATATGGTTAAAGTTAAAATTAATTTGATTTACATATTAAATACATATTTGTGTGGTCTAATATAAAGTACTAGTATGTGATACTATAAGTTTGGTACAAATACATTGAGTTTGGGATTTGAGAGATTTAAATATATCATTGTGTTTATTTTCAATCTAATGTGATCATTTCCTACTTATTGCTTTATATATTGATGTGTTTCTTATTGGAAAAGGGAAAGGTTTGATTTTAGAATTAAAATCTCAACTCTCAAAAAATTTCAAAATGAAATATCTTGGTGTGGTAAAACGCATTCTTGGGATGTAAATCAAAAGTGATAGAGAGAATAGGAAGCTATGTATTAGTCAAAGTAATTATGCCAATTCAATTTTAAGAAGGTTTAACATGCATGGTTGCAGACCATTGTTTATTCTTGTTACAATGGAAACAAATTTATTTGTTACACATTGTCCTACATTGCCTTCAGAGATGAAATACATGAGCATGGATCCTTACCAAAGTGTAATTGGAAGCTTAATGTATACTATGGTATGTACTATACTAGACATTGACCAAGAAAAGAGAGTACACTTAGTCGATATATATCTAATATTGGTAGAGTTCATTGGGATGTAGTCAAACTTGAGTCGCCATATTTTTGTGGGTACCTCAAAATATTCCTCATGTTTTCATGGTATAAGATAAAATATTTCCTAGATGTTCATGTTTATGCAAGTTTAGACTAGGTAAGTGATGCCAATAGTAGAAGATCCACCAATTCCTATGTTTTTACTTTATTTGGTTTTATTATAAGTTGGATGAGTAAGTGAGAAGTTGTGGTCATTTTTTCCACAACATAAGAAAAACTTATATGGAAGTAAATCATGCCTATAAAGAAGTTATTTGGCTTAAGATATTATGTTCAAATATTAGTTTAAAATAATAATCAATTATAATTTATTATGACATATAGAGTGTGATCTTATTAGTGAAGAACCTAACTTTACATACTAGGAACAATCATATGGATGTTCATTATCACTTTATGAGAGAAACGGACAAGGATGGTAGGGTAAAAAACTAGAAAAATTAGAAAATTTGATAAAAATTACAAATGCATTCACCAAACTTGTAAGCACAAAGAATTTTAGATGGTGTTCAAAGTATATGGGCTCTTGAACCCTAGCAATTTATTTTATGGCGGTATGTTATGCTTTGGCTCTTGAGAAATAATTGACAAGTGGGAGAATATTGGGAACTAAGATGTCTCAACCTTTACAAGCACATTATTTAATTATTTTTATTATTCAAAATTTTCATATAATTACACATCATATTTAAGTGTATTTTATTTAATATTTATACCCACCTCAAATGGGGCATCAAATAATTTGTGTAATGCATCTAATTTCATGTGTTAATACTTTTTTGATGAGTTGTAAGTGTAGACACCTAAAGTTTACCATTATATTTGGTCAATTTACCCTAATTTTTCATATTCTCGATCTCTATATAAATTAAATAATATTTTACTATTTAATTAGTATTCACCTATATCCCAATATTTGTCAAAATTTGCTTCTTCTATCACTCCTAAGTCTTGACCTAAGGTAAATAATTTATTTAATTATTTATCCTTATCCCATCCCTTTCCTCTAAAAGAATTAAAATAATTTTTTTTTTTAATTTCTTACCATCACAAGTCTCATCCTCCAAATTTTCCTATTATCTCCCTAATACCCACATAGTCCACCCCCTAATCATGTGCACACACTTAATCCTTTATTAAGTGGGATCAAATCTTCCCTTGAACCCACTTTTTTCCTCAATTCTTAAATCCTTCCTCTTTTGAAAAATACCCCATGTCCTTAGGCACATGGGTCTTTCTTCCAAAAGTACCCAAATGAATTAAAAACTACTTTATTCCCCTCATCTTTCCCCCTTGGACAAGAATTTCCTTTATGGAAAATCTTCCAAAGTACCCTCAAGATACCATCTCCCCTCTCATTCATCCTCCTTCCACTTGGCACAATCCCATGAATTGAGAGGTCACACTCAATCTCTACTCTTGGCCTTCATCTTCCAATCTCAACCCTCCATTCCTATCCATCCCAAAATCTATATAGCATTCCAACACTTAGCCACTTTTATCACCCACCTTTGCAAGAAAGCGTCGTTATGTTGCCAGATTTTTGAATGAGCACACATCAAAGTGATCATTTGGGTAAGTCACAGGTAATGGGAAGGTTAAAATAGTTCATTTCTGTTGAATTTTATGTTTGTTTGTTTTTCCTAAGCCTAATCTGAGTGTTTTCTTGTATTTATGTTTATTTGGTTTTTGTTGTGCTTGTTGCACACACGCCCCATTTAGAACGGGGACCCTCTCTTCCCTCTTTTTCTTGTTGGGTCCTTTTTGCAATGCCTTATTTTGCGTGCCCATTTTGCACCCTAAAAGGTCAACATATTCTCAAAACTCAAATTCTAAGTTTGACCAAAATTGGCCTCCTTGAAAAATGCCAAATCTTACACCATTTCGAGTTTCCTTGTCAGATTGCCTCTCTGACATCCATGGCTCCTTCTGGGCCAGACCCTCGGGTTTCCCCTCTCGGGATTTCATTCCAATTTTGTTGTCCTGAACAACAGTTGTGTGACATCCTTCCGGCCCACTGGGCCCGACCTTTCGAGATTCCCTTCCCGGGTTTCCCTTTGGACTTCACCGTTCCAAACGACCGCCAGCTTCCGTCTTTCTGAAAGCCAGACCCCAGAGCTCCCATCGTCATTTGTGTTTCACTTGGTAGATTTTTGAAATGGTCGTGGATTGACGTCTTCCCGGCCACCGAACCCTGGTCCTCCCGTCACCGCCTGGGAATTTAAATTCAGCCACCTCACCTACCTTTGTACCAGGCATTTAATCAAACATTAATGGTGTTGGGGTTATATAAAAAAATTTCAAAATGTCATTTTCACACCACAGACGCGATTGAAAAAGACAACGCCACCCCAGCAAATTTTCCCTCCGTGCCTAGACCTCAGCTTCGTCATTCCTCACAAATTCAACAAAAGTCTTCTTTGGGGTTTCGAGGTATATCTGTCGTCCGCACACCTTGCCTTATTTTTCCTCAAAATCATGGTATAAATCAAGTAAAAAACACTAAAATGAACTAAAATCTGGTAAAGTCGTGTCCCTCCCAGAAAACCCACAAATTGGAAGTGGGAAAATCAACGATTCAAGCCATTAAATTCAAGGTCAGAACTAGAATTCCCCGCCACTATTCTTCAAAGCAGGCGGCCACATCCTTTGGGCCCGAAACTCTCCGCGGCCTCTGCAAACCTTAGCTAAAATTGGCTCCGAAAAAACTCACCTCGGGCTCCAGTGTTCGGATTTCCATTCCCAAAATTTCATTTCCATTTCGCCATTCCAAATGGAAAACTCTAAGCATCCTTCCGTACCCCGGACCCCGACCCTGCAAAATCCATAAGTTTGTAAATGAGACCAAACTTGCCCCAGGTCTTGGCCATCGAAATTCCCTTCCTGGGTATCCGTTGTGCCCCTGTTGTTACGAATGACCTTCCTCGAGCGTCTTGTTGACCCTCGGACCCCGGACACGTGAAGTCCATCTTAAAAACTTGTAGGAAAAACTCGACATCCAAATCATCTCTAGACACCGACCCCCGAATTTCGTGTTGCATTCGTCGTTTTGCATGGTTGTTCCAAGATGTTTTTCCGACTCCTAGACCCCGGACACCCTTTTGTCATGCACAGGTTCAAAATAAAACATGACGTTCCAAAAGCTCTTCAAACTTCAGACTCTCGAATTCCATCTCTGGGATTTCATTCTGGTTTCGTCATTCCAAACAACTGAACTTGGACATCTTCCAACCTCCGAGCCTTGACCTTCAGTTCATCGTCGGGCTTTTCTTAACTAATGAATTTGTTCCTGGGGAACACCCTCCGGACTTCCATCCCTGAATTGCTGCCTACATTTCACTGTTTTGCATGGCCGTCCCTTGACAGCTTCCCAACCCTGGCAACTCGAACTCTAGAGCCCAGAACCCAGAGTGTCATCCTCCCTGCGTTGTTCCAAACGACCTTCCTGCAGGTGACACCCGAACGCCTAAACGAAGGCTCAAATGACCTCCAAATCCAAAATAGACTTCGACCCACTTGCTAAAATTGAGCCTTTCCTCATGCCAAACCTTTTTTTGATCAAATCCAATACTGAAAGGACCATTGGGAGGTGTTAGGTGTTTATAAAATATGAATGATGATTGTGGATCTAACCTTGATATGCAGGGATTTTTCCAAGGTTGCTTTTCCATGATAATGTTACTAATTCACGTCTCTTTGTGCAAGATTTATGGAATCTAGTGAAAAAACCTCTGGTGCCGCCAAGGAAAAGGGAAAAAGAACTGCCAAAGCACCTCAAGGCAAGGAGGACAAGGATCAAATGAAGTTTAAATTCCAAGGGGTGCCATTACACTCAAGAATCGCCACTCTTTGGAGAGACATCACAAATACCAATATCAAGCATGTCAATATTGATGAATTTACACAGAGGGTCAGGGTGGACCCAAAAATAGAAAATGCAAAGTTAATTAGAAGCAGCGGACTTGCCAAAGCTGCAAGCTTCCCACCAGCTCTGGTGGCCCCCGAGCTAGTAATGGCATGTCGGGAAGCGTGTCAACCAAAAACCAAAACCATAGTAGACAAAGATGGAAACATCCTTGCAGATATGTCCCCTCTTGGGATAACTACAACTTTCCATATCCCTACCTTTGAAAGCATGGAGACTCTGACTATAGAAGAATGCAAGGAATTGTGGGATCAAGATCCTATGAGGTGCAAGAAATTGATTAATCTGTACTCGTTGAAGGAAAACTGGGCCAATGCTGGAAAAGTTCCTCAAGAGCTCTTTCGTAGTGATTTCTTCGAGGATTACCATGACCTCGTCACCCTACTGAGAAGGGTAATGGGCCTTCCTACTGTGGCCTTCTTTCAAGAGTGGATGCTATACTTTGTGGAACAAATCCTCTGCGGGATTGACGCTGCCTTTTATTGGGGGGAAATAATTAGCAATTACTTTCATGAGAAATTTAGTGTAAAGAAGACATCGAAGTTCTACATGACTTCATACCTGGTCTATTCGCTTGCTGATAGGAGTCATTACCATGGATTGACTACAATGCCCAATGAGGTGCCAAGAAGGGAACTTAAGCCCTATGACAAATATTCGCATTTACAATACAAAAACTTCAAGAGAGACTACTGTAAGGTAAATGATGCATTCATTGACTACATCATCCAGTTGCTTGGAGGAGATTTCGAGAGAAGAGTCTCCCATAGTGTTAGATCCCTCCTTGGGCATTACGCCTTCCTCTATATACAGTTCCCTAAGTTCACTTACATGTGTGCTCAAGGATTCATGGAAAGGCCAAACAAGCTGCCTCGGTACCCCAATGACTGGATCATACAGTTGGAGCTGACCTGGCAGCTGCGACACATTCACAATATTCTGAGCAACAAACATCTGGCCAGGACACCTTATCCTATTGTCCTTGGTCAAGGAATGTACAAGATTCATACCTCCCAATGTGCGGGTAATTCAGAAAAGGAGTTGGCCGAGTACCACTTCAGGAAATATATAGCTCGGTCTCGAATGGACCCATATGGTCATATCAGAAAGGCACTGGGACTTGAGTACGCCCACCTCCACAATGTTGAGGATTTATGGGCCAACTATAAAAATGATCTTGAAGTACGGTTGTGGCACTATATGTGCATGATTACCCTCTATGTGCGAAGATTCAACTTATGTCCGGTCTCAGATCAACTTGAAGAGGATGAGATCATGGTGATTGATCCAATATATAGTGTAATGCCCCACCAAGTAACCCTAAAGGAAGTTGTATTCAATGACTAAAGCAAACCAATTTTGTTTTTTGTTTTTTTAAAGTGTAATTAACATACACATTCACTTACTAATTAACAACAACCTCTAAGGCTACAAGGTTGGGATTACTTAAACCCGCACTTACAACAACATATAACCATAGCATTTAATGAAATTATGAAATAAGAATATAAACAACATAAAGATACAACCTATCATAATGAGATAAACATCCATAATCATTAACTTAATCAAATAGTTACATCACTCATTCCTAGAATGAGGTAATAGTACAAATGTGTTACAATTACATAAGTCCACCTCATAAACATAAGAGGGGTAAAACAACTTATTACAAATTGAAATACTACAATGCTTGGATTTAAAATAGGAACTGCGAGCTGTCCCACTGGATACCTCGCCACCAAGTACTGAAGATAAAGTGGGACCCAACGGTGTATAGTGCATGTTCCACCCAACCAAGTGGTACCTGAAGGCCCACCCCGCATGTTAGGAGATAGTAACAATGTAACATGGACAACCTCTAACCACAGGATAACTCATATTGACATAACCAAACACATGAACAACACAAGTACAATAGTCACATTACTGGCATAGGTCACATTGCTTCCAGACATATAATTGATCAAGTATGTTAATAAAACCATACACATAAAACAAATACCATTGTTGTCCTAGACAAAGTGTCATCCACAACTCATAATGAGTTACCCTCAGCAGATCTTCATAGGCCCCAGTATTCCTGGAGACCTCTACTGACCCTAGGCCCTCATACTTACTAATGCAAAATCAAATACCTCTCGTATTGACAAGATAGATGACCTTGCCATTCCAAGCCTTCCCACTCACTCCAAGCCTAAACAAGCACTTGCGACTATGAGTGAGGCTAGAACTTATCTTTTTAGTGTAAAGTACTACCTAAAATTATAAGTACATTGTTTTAATTAACACTTGATTAACCTACCTCCGAAGGTTACCCAATCTTACCTCTTATGGGTTGTAGCCCCTAATGGAAGCCACTCTTCTATTTGACAACTCACAACCAAAACTAATCACCAAGGGAATCCAAAGTGCATACAATCTAGAAAATACAACCACTCCAACTCTAGGAGGCAAACAATTGGAGACAACAAAACACTTGATCCACTCCTTCCCAAGGAGGCACAAATCATCCCCATTTGTGGGAACCGGGTAAATCACTAACAAGAAACCATGCACTACCCAAGGGAAATACAAATGGTTGACATAATAAATCGACAACCCCCATCCTCTAAGATCCTCGAGAAGACTTACGAATTTGAAACTTTCTTAACCCATCTCCCCAATTATGAACACAGAGGAAATCATTACAACAAGGAAATTGTAAGGAAATTATCTACTTTTGGATATACTAGATCAATTTCCCTTTCCTATTCTATTCACAATAAAAATAATAGTTGCTCTTTCAAAAATAATTGAAATAACTAACTAATTGTTTCTTCAATAAAATCAAATATTTAGATTACTTTTAAAAGAAACATAAATCATTCTACAAATTATTTTCTTCCAATAAATAAAATGTATGTTTCTTCTAACAATTACTCTTTTAAAATATTTCATTGCATGCAACAAAATAAAATAAGACAAAATATTAAATATATATATACATTCAATATATATCAATATATTTAATTATATATAAAAGAATATATATATATATATATATTAAACATATCTACAACAATCTACAAAATATCACACACATATATATATATATATATATATTGTAATATACATATATCATATGATAAAATCAAATTAAGTTTAATAAATCCGAATACCAAAATAACCTACATTCATTTTAAATCACCAATGGAGAAAGGAATACGTGAAATTAAAACAACTTAAAACATATGTATTAGGGCAGACGATACAACAATGTTCGCTGTATTTTTTTACTGATGGTAAATGTGGGGAGGGGCGGTTGTCATAGCTGACCCTATCCACATGTATTGTGGAGAGGGGCGGTTGTCATAGCCTATCCTCTCCCATTCTAGTTGCCTCGAAGAGGAATAGGGGAGGGGGTTGTGGAGGTCTCCCTCCACAGTCGTCCCCTCATGGGGACGGTTTTGGAGGCAACGCCTCCCATGCCTTCCCCAAACAATAACCCTACCCTAAATAAAATAATCCGGCAGCTCTTAATAAAATATGAAATTCTGAAAACTCCATACAATTACAATGGATGTCGTATGGACGACGATATTCAATCCCTTTTTAAAAAAAAAATAAATTAAATATATATATATATATATATGTATACATTTTGTATATATGTATATAAAGAAGATCACATTAATATTAAAAAATTGGGAAAAATATTTTAAAAAGTATCCATCTACAAGAGAAATAATAAAATTTCTTGAGAATTCAAAATTTATATAGAGGTTTACAATTTAAGACCTAATATCCTTTGGGTTTCTCCACCACAAAATGCACAGAGGTTTCAAAGAAAAATCATTTTTCTATAGAGGTTTAATTTCTAAAATCTTCACGGCAACAACAGAAGCTTTAAAAATTTCCTTTCTCTAAAATCAAATCCTTTCCTAAATGGATCTAACAATACAATTACAAAAATAGATTTTAAAAAAACTAATTTCAAAAGTAAAGAACCTCTATCAAGAAGCTTTAGACAAATGAATCTTTGATGTCGAGCCTCCTCCAAAGCTTCCACAGCTTCTTTCCAGCAACCACAGTATTTCCAACACCAAAATTGTATCCAATAATCACAACAAATGCAAAATAACAAATCCTTAACAATTCCTACAACCAAGAAACTCTACAATCCACTGTGTATTTTCCAATTTTTCATTCTTCCCCGAAAAATATCTTTTTTTTAAAATATCCTCACACTCCCGTGAAGAAGCTTTCCTCTTCTTTCCAATCCAAAATTCTCTCCGTGAATAATCTTTCAACAAACCCTTAATTAATTTAACTCTAACATGTTGGCAAAATTAAAAATATCTTCTAACAACCAAATCTAATTTCCATTTAATTTAATAATTCTAAATAATAATTTAATTCCAAATTGGAATTAATTACCACCAAATAAAATTAAATTCCAAAATGAAATTAAATTCTTTTCTTTCTTTTAATTTTCTCAATATAAAATTTAATTAATTAATTTTAATTATTTAATAAATAAATTCAACCCATTGGATTAAATTAAATTTAACTAATTAATTTAAATATAAACTTTTATCCACAATATCAACTTTAATTAAATAAATAACATTATTTAATGCAATAATTCTAAATATTTATTTCCATAATCAAGAACCCTTCAGAATTAAACAATATTAAAACAAGGCAACCAAAGACTCATCAAACACGATTAACGACACACTATGGCCAGGGTGTAGACTTGACACAAGTTACCTAGCTACTATCTCCCGTTCAACTTAACCATTGGATCAACATGCTCAATCCTATGAAACCAAGTGGAGTCGATGTCATGTACCTACAAACTTGAAAACAAAGTAACCAACATCATATATATATGTATCATAAAATACACACCATGAAGAGGAAATCGTAGAATCGCAGGGCGCTCACAAGCGAGTGATGTGATCTCATCCCCTTCACCAATACACACGTCATAACTGAAATTTCCATCATAATCCAATAATCACATATGCAATAAACATGTTATATTAACTAACATCATTACACCAATTAAAGCATGTGAAATAAAGCATCAAATAAGATACACCATATTACACAAATAGTCTATCGCTCTATAAATAGCGATCAATAACACAGACACAAGATATAGTATATGAATATCCAGAAACACAAATCATAGCAAAACGAGCAAGAGGTTGATGACCTTGACATACTCACCAAGCCCATGGAGGTTTGAATGAAGGCGTGGATCAACCAACAAGTGGCCCAACTGAAGCAAGGAGTCGCCTTAACATTCTTGTGACTCAAAAGTGAGCCAAGCGGCTCTGATGGTGGGGTGATTACTACTACAACTAGGGAAACCTCCAAATCCCCACCATCTGTCAAAAATAAGAAGAGAAAGGAAGCTACTGAGCAGTTTCGTAACCCAAAGGTTTATGCTCGAAAGGCTTCAGAGGGCGAGCCTTCCAAAAAGAAGACAAAGGCAGTCGGGGTTGTGGAGATGCCTATAATACCTAAAGATCCACTCCTCGAGGGCAGAGAGGAAGAGGTCGACTCGACAAAGTCTCCATCTACTGCTATTACCATTGCTCCACCTACTTCCCTTGCAATATATGTTGCCTCTTCGCCTGCGATGGAAATCTTTGTCCACCTTGCCTCCACTTCTCCGATCGTGCAGGTTATATCGATGGATTCATCCTCTACCACAACCTCACTGGTCTCTTCACCTTCTACATCTCCTTCCCTTCCGTCCACTTCTACTATTACGATGCCTGTCCTCAGTCTCCCAAAATCTTTCATAAAATACATGCAAAACGTGCCATCTGAGCTTTCAAGGATGCTTACAAATCCAGTAGTACAAGCCGAAATAGCCCAAGCTATGGCTAACGCTCCAACTCTCCATCCCCCTAACGAACCACCTCAAATGGAGGCAAAAATTCAGATCTCAGATGAGCTCGAGCGACAGAAGCTAGAGGTTGCCCATAGGCCCAAAGATGAAGAGTTTGTGTACCATGAGCACCCGATGTTCGAGCACCGAGAAATTGATGAGGTGGCCTATGATTCCTCTAGTGAAAGTAGCGAGGAGCTAGATACGAAATTGATTCGATAAACAACTGACCCAAAGCTTGAAGAAGAATGGAACAAGAAACTCAGAGAGATCGAGGACCAAGAGGCTACCCTATGATTGAAGGATTTGCTGCTTAAGAGACTGAGACTGGCAAGTCTCTGGCTGAAAGACATGATCAAACCCCAGAGCATGATGAGGAAGCATCCCTCCATGAAGATGAGCAAGAAGATAATCCCAGGGAACATGGGTATGATCAGGATGAAGAGGAAAAAGATGTTGAAAGGGAAGATCCCTCCAATAAGCAATTGCTCACCAAGTCTCCCACTAAACGTATAACGCTCAAATAGGACTTCGATGAGGAAAAGCAGGCCCTTTTTGTCAAAACCATTGAACTTGAGGTGGAGGGAAGAAAGGATCAATGTGAATCACCCAAGGAGGGGCCCCAAATGTACGATTGGAAAGGGAATCAGCTTAGGCAAAATAATCCTGCCCTGAAAGATCCTAAGGCAAGGCTAGAGGCAATATTGGCCAGAGCACAAATAAGTACTAAGAAGGAGAAAAGGCCAAAAATCAGATAGAAGGTGACCATGGATGCTTCCGGAGCTAGGGCAATACAAATAGCAACGTCGGTGGTTGGAGAACAAGGAGTGAATTATAACGTCTCCACTATCAACTTGGGAGTGGCCACTAGGGAGAAAAAGGTTGACTACCTCTGGGAATCGGTAGCCACAGTGGTGCACCTTATCCAACAGAATAAGGTATCAAAGGAAGAACTTAAAGCACAAGTGGCCGATCTAATGACCTACATTCAGCATTGGTCATCCTTGGATGAGATACCCACCATGTCGTCGGCCCCACCACAGTTTTTGTCCCAAGAGAAAATCAATAAGCTAGAAAGAACCAAGAACATGGATAAGACAACGAAAAATTGGTTTCGAAAAATCTTAGACATGGGGAACACGAGCATCAACTTGGCTGTCCAAAAGGAAAATAAGTTCTTGGAGGTGCAGAGGACTCTTGAGGGCACTAGGCGAGTTTGCAAGGAGTTCCCAAAAAATTATAGAGCTGCCTACCCAAAGATAGAGGCTATTCTCACGTTGTCGAGTGAAGTGTGGGAGAAAGACCATGCCCTCAAGGATGATGACCACTAGTTATTAGATGTGTGGAAATGAGATTTTGATCATTTTAAAGGGAAGGTTGGAGTAGATCCTAGAATGAGTGGTTTTGGATATCGAATGGGCCAAGGAGGCCAAGGGAGATTGTGCTCGGTACCTCAAGCTGATAACGAGGTACAAACTGTCTGTTGTTGAAATTAATCGAGAAAACATAAAACCTCATTTCTTGAAGAGAATGGAAAATGGGATGTCAGCTGAGGTTACCACGGATTTCATGAGATTTGTTGCTCGAGCCTTTTCCCAGTCTAAGATTTTCAGAAGTAATATTACCAAGTATGACAATGACTAGAAGAAGCTCGTTAACAACTCCCAGGAATGGAGTTACCTAGTGCTACAATCCAACATCATGGAAGTGGACAAGCTTCGGCCATTTATCCCGAGCTTCGTGGGGTATGTAGCTTTGAAGAAGCAGGAGGGAAACCCTGTCATTGATGATGAATTCCTAAAAGAGTAGTTGCAGCAAAAGGCAAACAACAAAAAGACAAAACTACTACAATGCTACCATTAGAAGACGAAACAAGAAAAAAATGAAAGATGTTTTTAAAATGTAATATATTTGGGGGTAGGTGAAACCCTAGTGTAAAGTGAATCTTGGCCACTCTTTTTTCTTTTTGAAAACTATAAATAGGGCTCTCCTCCTCTCATTTTTAGAGAGTTGAGTTGTTGTAAATGTATGTTGCAAAAATTGCAATACAAAATACAGTCATTTCTAGGTGTATTTTTGGATTTCTCCACATTTTTCATGATTCTTCTCCCATTAGTTAAAACTTTACTTTAAGTTATTTTTTTGTCCTATGACTTTGGTAAATCTAGTATGTTGTCTTTGGTTATGAAATTTTATGTTGTGTGTATGCTTTCTTGTCCATACTTTTGGTCATTTGTTTCTGGTAGGTGACTGTGTAAAGTTAGTCGAGACTACAATTCCATAGCTACTCTTTAAACTTGTTCTTTATTCAGATTCACATGGTGAATGAATGATAAATATCTATAGTCCTTAGAAGATAGAATAAATTTCATGATATTGTGAGAATTTTGATTAAGTGAAATCATATATTTAAGGAAACTATCCACAATGGGAACCTCCATGATCACTGTTCATCGGTAGTTGTAGGTCCAGGAACCTTCCCTCTTCCCTACCCTTTTTTTCCTTTTTTTAAGAAATGACCTATGCTAAGGTTCATTGCACATCGTAAATGCAAATCCAACAAAACAATGGTGTTCAAGACTATTGTTTGAACCTACAACAAAGTGCAGTAATTTCCTATCTAAAGAACTTTGTTCATAAACCCGATTCTCCTATAGATTTAACTTTCGTAAGGTCGCATTGTGATTTCCGCAAATCACATAAATCAACTGAAATGTTCCAAGCATCGTCATCACCTAATATCTAAGAGACCTTGGGATAGTGTTCTACAATTTGATTATGGAAGATTGTATTTCAAAAGAGGTAGTGCACCTACGCATTACCTGTGTTGTGAAGTGCATAAAAACACCATCAATAGAATTGGTGCTAGAAGGAGGGATTTTTGGAGAGAAATTTGGATCGAATTGGGTCATTCTCCCCTAAGAGATTTCATCAAGTCTTGAGATCTACACCAAACAATGGGAGA
Source organism: Sequoiadendron giganteum (assembly GCA_007115665.2). NCBI lineage: Eukaryota > Viridiplantae > Streptophyta > Pinopsida > Cupressales > Cupressaceae > Sequoiadendron > Sequoiadendron giganteum. The sequence continues at coordinate 612,826,350 of CM021104.1, forward strand.
ATTTCAGGAATTACAACCCCCTATCTGAGCTAAAAGAGTTAAACGAAGGGAACCATCCATCACCAATCCATCCGACCAGCTCACTGCTCTTTCACCTCTATCTTCTCCATCATCACTGGCAGTACCACCTTCCACTCACCTAGCCCAAACAACCTTCCAGGCTACCACTCCATCTAGGTTGAATACTACCTTTCAGTCGAATATACTCCCTAGCCCTGTTGCTGCCCGGTTAGTTGCTGCTACCCATATGCAATTAAAAGACAATCTGGCACAACCACCTCCACCGCTCCTTCCAATGGCGTGGTTTGGGAATAACCCATCTCCTTTGGCCTTCAACCTCTATCATGATATGCCAAAGAATCCCAAGAATTTATGCACGAATTTTCACTCCCAGGATCCACAGACGACAACTGAGGAGCACGTCAAGATTTTTGAGATTGCCCTAAAGACTATGCAGATCATATAATAGATCTGGCTTGCAAGCTCTTTCCCTAATCCTTAAGGGAGGAGGTCTTCTATTGGTATGTCAATTTTCTAGCCAAAACTATCAGTACATGGGAGCTTCTGAAGAATTTTTTTCTGCAAAATTTCAAGACTCTGGTCAGCCCTACAGATTCGTACTGACATTTCATGTCGATTCAAAGGGAGATTAATGAACCAATCAGTTCATTTAATGATCGCTTCCACAAAGTGTACACTCGGCAGCAAGCCCCATACTTTTTCAATGATGTCGTTATCTTACCAGTTTACTATGTATGCAGCATGGGGTAACCTCACTTTGGCTTTGGTAAAGAGAATGCAACCACCGCCCGCCAGGTTGGTCGATGCATACACTGAGGCCATTATTGCCAACACAGAGATGGGGCTGAACATTTCTAGTCTGTTGCCTTATCTTGGGAAAACCACGCATCTGGCGTAGATTCAGGGGCTTACTCAAGCCTTACAACATCAAACACCCCTGTTGAATCCAGTACCGTAGCTACCTATGGTTCTGCACCGTAGGTAGCCAATGAATCAGGCGCATCTGGTACCTCACTAATTATTGCCCCAGCAACAACATTCACATCCTCAGTCATCCCAGGTGTTGGCATACTTATAGGCAATTGAATTCCCACCCGCTCATCAGAATCATCTAGTTGCATAGCCTGTGTTCCTCTAGAATGTCGCACCGCAACCAAACAATACCGAAAAAGGACAGGATTGACATGCTTACAGAAATGATCAAGAAGATGTCGATAGAGATAACACATTTAAGAAATTAGAATAACCTGCTGCAAGCATCACAAAAGAACATCCAGGCTACCCTTAATCGTGATAACCAAGATCATCGTGAAAATTGGGACAATCAGGATGCTAGCACGTCATCCAGACAAAATTATGACATAAATCAGAACTCGGGCCAAAAAACTGATAAAAGGCCCTTCCAAAGCCAAAATCGGACATGGAACACAAGACCCAACAACGACGGTGTTCCCACGCCCCTTGATCAACCCAACAACAATGAGAACCCTGCAAGCAGAGTTTACTTGGTGAAAGCTACTCTATCTGGTTGGTGTCGCATACATAAAAAAAGTTGCCACTGTGAGCTGGAGTGTCCAAAATTCCAAACTACTACTGAGATTTTCCAAGTTGAAGTTCAGAATGCAGTGGATAATTTAGGGTGTAGAGACATTGTCCCGTCTAAACCATACAACTCCTCGGTGTTGGTGTTGAACCAAGCTCCTTTCCCAAGGGCGGAGTGCAACACACCAGAGCAAGAGGGTGCCTATTTGAACATCAACGATAAAGTGGAAGAGGTAAGTTTTGAAGGTCCTTTAGGTCAGCTTTTTGATTCAATAGATAATGGTCCTAAAGTTGACGAAGAAGAGCCTAGGGAAGATGAAGTCCAGATGTTCCACCAACGGACTACCTCGTACAACCTCATAAATAGGTAGGTCCATGGTCATGTTGGAGACCCTTTTACAACCTCCACTCCACCAAATAATTTCAGCACCCCTCTCGATCCAAATGCAAGTAATAATCCAAGTTTTCCCCATACACCCACATAATATCTCAGTAGAAATAAAGAGTAGAACAACAGCCAAGGCCAAGCCACCAGCTCCTTCCAAAACATTTCCTATGATTAAGAAGTTGAGAAGATGGGGGAGTATATTGTTGAGGAATTCAAAAAGGTAAAGCTAAGCATGTCCACATTCGAACTTCTAAAGGTGTCTGCTGTCAGGAATGCCTTTTTCAGAATGATAAATGGGACTTCGTCACAAGGGTCAATTCAAGAAACTCTAGGAAAGAGGGTCTCCTTCGATGATCAGCAAAGTGAGTCGGCCATTAGGAAAATCTTCAATAGTAAGGCTGACCCACCAGCAAGTCAGCAAGAAAATAAGTAGAATGACAGAGTAACTAATCAAGTACCTAAAGTAAGGGCAACAAGAAAGAAAAGGGCTAAGTTGCCCAAGTCAATGTTTTCAGAGGACTGTTCTATGGGAAATTCAAAACTCCTGCCTTTCTGACCACCATCCACATGTTCGAGAAGAACTTCCACAACTTCCTGCTAGATTCGAGCGCATCGGCCAATGTTATGCCCTTGAGCGTGTGCAAGGCACTTGGAATAATGTCAACTCCCTCCCGACGAAAGGTGACACAAATTGACAAAACCAAGATCAACATAGTGGGGGAAGTTAACAGAATACCTATGCAGGTTGTTGTTGATCCTCGGATCCAACAAACCATAGACATTCAGGTGGCTGATATCTCGAATACATATGGTATAATCCGAGGAAGGGATTTCACAAAGGCGTTGAATGGATATGTCGCGACTAATTACTCATAGATTTGGTTACCATGGAAAGGAATTTCAAATCATATTTGGATTGATCGGGAACCACGAATGAGATTCATGATCACAGAGTACCAAAACACGGATGAACGCCTTGAAGATCAAAGAACGAGTAAGGATTTCCTCATACTATGCAGCCCGGCTGCTAGTTTGGCCAATGCCTCTCAGAGCATTGAAGTGTTGATAGAATCTGATGATGAAGAGCTAGGAGAGGATGACAGTCGGGGATTGTTGGATGGCTTCCAAGATTTCATGGAAAATTGTGTTCAAGACCAGCTTAGTCTTGGGGCCCGAATGAACTTTCAAGAAATCTTGCTCCCCAATTGGTGCAGGGTACACAATGAAGCCCACTCAGAGTTTGACTGTTGTTTGTGTCAAGCAACAATTGAACAAGTTAAAATATAGGCTACTCTGAAGGAGAAAACAGGGTTTGCACCACCCAAAGAAATAAGTATTGTCCCTGCACCTCCCCAAGAGGTCGTTGAAATGAAGTCCCCACCGAAGATAAAAATCAAATCTATCGGTTCTACATTCAAGGATTCTCTTGGATTTTGGACATTGCGCTTTGACGGGTCTAAATCTAAGCACGAAGTTGTGGGTAGGTTTTGAATTGATCAGTCCCAAAGGTAAGTCATACTTTTTTGCTCATCGACTTTAGTTTTATTGTACCAATAACGTAGCAGAGTATGAGGCTTTGGTCTTGGGCCTCTTAATCGCATTAAGAAAGGGTGTCAAAATGCTCCAAGTTTATAGAGATTCGGAGTTAGTCATTAAGCAAGTCAAGAAGCTTTATTCCTGCTACGACAAAAGACTCACCAACTATAGGCACTGCATATGGGATCTACTATTCTATATTGAATTGATCATGCACACTCAGAATCATATTGTCAATGCCTTGGCGCAGGTAGCAAGCACGTTACAACCACTTTCCTTTTCTGGCCTCAGAAGATTCATGGTGGAGCTCACCTCTGTCTCGTCAATTTTAGATAACGTAGCCAAATTCTAGGTATTCAATAATGACAAACACATTCTAGATTTTATCACCAGTTCAGACGTGTTTGTTGCATAGATAATTGACAAGGTCGAACCTCAAGAGGCGGACCTAGATATAGAAGGGATTATCAACCTAAATAACAACACCATTCCAAGGGGAATGGTTCAATTGGACCGAATCTTTGAACTTGACTAGATTAGAGATCAGGATCAACAAGGTAACAAGGATGCCATCAATGGCCAATGTGACACTTACAATCTAGGAATGACTCAGAATGCCAAGAATGTGTTTGTTGGAAAGGTGTGCACTCCTAAAGAAAGAAAGGGTATACTCGAGGCTCTATAGAAGTATCATGATGTCATCGCTTGCAGCTATGAGGATCTCAAGACGTATGATACATCAATCATTACCCACACCATCCCACTTAGACCAGATGTAAAGCCATTTCAGAAGTGGCAACGCTCTGTCAATGCTTTGTTGGAACCAGTAATATACAAGGAAGTACAAAAGTTGTTGTTAGCCAAGATTATTTTCCCAGTTAGACACTCCACATGGGTGAAAAATTTGGTTCCTATTAGAAAGAAAAAGGGGGAAATCAGATTGTGTGTCGACTTCCCCAATCTGAACCAAGCTTCAGAAAAAGATAATTATCATGTACCCTCATTGGATGAGGTGTTATAGATAATAAATGACTCCCAGATGATGTCCTTCCTGGATGGATATTCAGGATATAATTAGGTTATGGTACACTATGAGGATCAACACAAGACGACATTCACCACCAAGTGGGGAACTTTCGCTTATAGAAGAATGTCGTTCAGACTCATCAATGATGGCACCACTTTCCAGCGCGCCATGGATATTGTATTCAAGGACTTGATCAAAAATGCATAATCATCTACATGGATGATTTGAAAATATTCTCAAATAAGTGAGGTAATCACATCATTGACCTGTGTAAGGTCTTTGAAAGGTGCCACAAATTTGAGGTTTCCCTTAATCCGAAGAAGTGCATCTTTGGTGTCACTATGGGGAAGCTCCTTGGACAACATCTGTCAGAATGGGGGATTTCTATCGACCTCAAACTTTTCCAATCAATTATGAAGATCCAGCTGTCATGCAGCAAAAATGAATTAAAATCCTTTTTCAGAAAGATCAACTTTGTCCGCAAGTTCATCACAGGATTCACGAAAATCATCAAACCACTCAATGTCATGCTGAAACAAGACGCTAAGGTTGAGTGGACCCCAGAAGCAAAGTAGGATTTTGAGGAAATCAAGAAGGCAATTGTTGACACTCCTATGCTGGTCAACCCCAATTACCTCAAGCCCTTCTACATCTACTCCTTTGCTTCAAATCATTCTTGTGCCAGTATCTTGACACAAAAGGATGACAAGGAGAGCAAACATTTGATCACTTTCATGAGCACCCCTCTGAAGGATGCTGAACTGCACTATCATAATGTCAAAAAGCAAGCCTATGCCATTGTTAAGGTATTCAAAAAGTTCAGATATTATATCTTGCGCAACAAGGTGTTCGCTATTGTTCCTGACCCCACGGTGAAGATGATGCTCATACAGAATGAGTTAGGAGAGCGAAGGGCAAAGTGGATTGCATTGATAAAGGAGAATGACATGGAGATCCAGCCGATGAAGTTGGTGAGAGGATAGGCACTTGCCAAAACAATGGCGGAGGTGGTTACTGATGTTGGACCCGAACTCACAGTGCAACAGTACCAGCTAGAGGATGTTTCTCTAGAGGAGTGGTACGATGACATAGTGTATTACCTGCTGAATCATAAATGTCCACCTCATCTACAGGGAATCCAAAGGAAAACCCTTAGGTTGCAAAGTAGCAGCTACATGCTACAGGGCACCATATTGTACAAGAGGAATTCCATGATAATTTTGGGACTCGTCACAGTTTCGATTTATCAACCGCACATCAGATATTAAGAGTTGGGTACTATTGGCCCACTCCTTTCAAGGATTCCCATGATCATGTCTGAACCTACCACGTGTGCCACACTGCTGGCACCAGAGAAAGGAATGTTGTTATCCCATTGCAACCTGTTTTGGAGGTAAGGTCATTCACGCAATGGGGTCTTGACTTCATTGGTCCGATAAGCCCTCCATCATCTGCTAGACATAGGTACATTCTGACCGCTACTGATTATTGTACTAGGTGGACAAAAGAAATGGCTTGTAGGCATTGTACAACTAAAGTAGTAAGTAATTTTCTGGAAAGTTTCATTTTAAATCGCTTTGGTTTTCCTTATGCTCTAGTATGCAATAACGGCCCTATGTTCGCCTCATTAAAATTCATGGGTTGGGCTTTCGATTATGGTATAGCCCTTAAATTTTCATCCAATTATTACCCTCAAGGAAATGGCCTTGCTAAATCAACCAACAAGAACTTGATCACTGTGATCAAGAAGTTTCTAGATAGGAATCCGAAGGATTACCATACCCAACTTCATTTCACCCTTTGGGCGGATCGCACCCGACACAAGGCTACTCTCAGAGATTCCCTGTATCATCTTGTTTATGGCTTGGAGCTTTTCTTCCCCATACACTTGAAAATCCTTACCCTCTAGTTCATCAATGATTTTTATGAAGGCGGAGACCGCAGAAAATCTCGGTTGCCCAAGTTGTTGCACATTGAAGAAGTACGAGACCACGCCATACAAAATTTGGCCAAACATTAGGGCGTAGTCAAAATATGGTTCAACCGTCGAGTCAAAATTAAGGCCTTCTGCATTTTTGATCTAGTCATTTACTAGGACAAGGCCCACGAGAAGAAAAGGGGACACAAAAAATTCGACAAGCTCTAGCTTGGCCCCTTTCAAATTGCTGAAATCTTTGGAAAAAATGCTTTTCGTTTAAAGACTTTGACTGGTGAAGATGTCTCATTGCCTGTCAATGGGTAGCACCTCAAGCATTACTTCCAGGACTGAGCTCTTCTAGAGTTGTTTGTGTAAATACCTGTATATAAGTTAAAATAAGTTCCCTACTTTTTCCTTCGATTTTGCCCGTTTTCTTTGCTGTTTCATTTGGACCTTGGAAGAGTCTTACTATTTTTCTATGGTGGTCGTGCTCAGCTTGATAAATGGTTTGCCTTGCTGCCCACTCTTGCGCTATTCTCTAGATAAGCCTTCATTCCCTATTGCTTACCTCTAAAATCCCCTAAGCATTGGTTTTCAACTTTCGAACTTTGAACTAACCTAGCAGGGCTATCTGCTTGAATCCCCTATGTTTATCATGGAACACACATAAACAAACTTTAAAATTTCCAAAGAATGGTATGGTGATTACTGAGAGGGCTAGATAAGTGAAAAATCTAAAGTATACTCCAGTGACCACTGTGATTCCCAAACCCATAGTGAGATTCATTGCTTACATAGTTGAACAGAATGAAAAGAGATTTTTTTTGAAAATAAATATCAAGTGAAAAGAATAGACAAAGTGAAAATAACAATCGTAGAGCTATGTTCATGGGATCACAGCGACAACTCTGTCAGGGCTATGGATGCCTGAGTAGCAGCGGAGCAATGTCCAAGTTACTTTTTGGGTCACGAGAACTACGTAGCTTATCTCTCCTGATCAGTGGTTTCCCATGCTATCTCCAAGGAAAGTAAATGAACTCACCATGCACACACCTCCATGATGATGTCACAGCATGATTCAATCTCACCTTCCTTAAAATGATCTTAGTTCAGCTTTGAAAATTAGCATTCACGTGCGAAACCAGGGATCATGGGTTCATAATGAATATTTATCTTTAGAATGTCGGGAGCATTCTCCCAACGGAGTCGCCATTTTTTGTGCATGTTCCACACACGCCCCATTCGGAACGAGGGCCCTCTCTTCCCTCTTTTTCTTGTCGGGTCCTATTTGCTCCGCCTTATTTTGTGTGCCCATTTTTGTGCCCTAAAAGGTCAACATATTCTCAAAAGTCACATTCTAAGTTTGACCAAAATTGGCCCCCTTGAAAAGTTCCAAATCTTAAGCCATTTCGGGTTTCCCTTATCAAATTGCCTCTCTGACATTTGTGGCTCCTTCTGGACCTAGACCCTCTAGTTTCCCCTCTCAGGATTTTGTTCTGGTTCTGCTATCCAAAATGACAGTTGCGCGACGTCCTTTCGGCTCGTTGGGCTTGAACTTCCGGAATTCCCTTCTCGAGTTTCCCTTTGGACTTCGTTGTTCCAAACAACCACCAGCTTTTGTCTTTTCGAACGCCAGACCCCAAAGCTCCCGTCGTCGTTTCAATTTCACTTGGAAAATTTTCAAAACAGCCATGGCTTGACATCTTCCTAGCCACTGGACCCCGGTCCTCTCGCCGCTGCCTAGGAATTTCAATTCAGCTACCTCACCTACCTCTGTACCAGGCATTTAATTGAACATTAATGGTGTCAGGGTTATATAAACAATTTTCAAACTGTTATTTTCACATGACAAACGCGATTGAAAAAAACAGCGTCACCCTAAAAAATTCTACCTCCGCACCTGGACCTCTTCTTTGTCGTTCCTCATGAATTCATTAGAATTCTTCTTCGGGGTTTTGAGCTATGTCCTCCATCCATGCGCCTTGCCTTATTTTTCCTCAAAATCATGGTATAAATCAAGTAAAAAATGCTAAAATAAGCTAAAATTTGGTAAATTCATGTCCCCCCAAGAAAACCCACAAATTGGAAATGGGAAAATCAATGATTCAAGACATTAAATTCGAGGTGGGAACCAGAATTCCCCACTACTGTTCTTTGGAGTAGGCAGCCACATCCTTTGGGACTGGAACTCTTCGTGACCACTACAAACCTTAGGTAAAATTGGTTCCGAAAAAACTCACTTCGGGCTCCCATGTCAAAATTTTTGTGTTTGTTTCATCATTCCAAATGATGAACTTCGAGCGTCCTTCCGTACCCTAGACCCTGACCCTACAAAATCCATAAGTTTGTAAACGAGACCAAACTTGCCCCGGGTGTCAGCCACTGGTATTCCCTTCCAGGGTTTTCGTTGCACCCCCGCCGTTCTGAACGGCCTTCCTCAAGCATCTTCTCGACCCTCAGACCTCAAACACATGAATTCCATCTTAAAAACCTGCAAGAAAAACTCGACGTCCAAATCATCTCCAGACCCCAACCCCTAGAATTTCATGTCACATTCACCATTTTGCAAGGCTATTCCAGGACGTCTTTTCGACTCCTGAACCTCGAACACCCTTTTTCTAGGCATAGGTTCAAACTAAAACATGACGTTCCAAATGCCCTTCAGACTCTGGACTCTGAAATTTCATCTCCGGGATTCCGTTATGGTTTCATCATTCCAAACAATTGAACCTAGACATCTTTCCAACCTTCAGGCCCCGACCTTCGATTCGCCGTCGGGCTTTTCTTAACTGACGAATTCATTCCCAGAGAACACCCTCTGGACTTCCATCCCCGGATTGTCGCTTGTATTTTCCCATTTTCACGATTGTCCTGTGATAGCTTCTCGACCTTGGCAACCCGAACTCTGGAGCCTGGAACCCGGAGTGTCGTCCTCCCTGCAGCTGAAACCCGAACGCCTAAATGAAGGCTCAAATAACCTCCAATTCAAAATGGACTTTGACCCACTTTCTAAAATATAGCCTTTCCTCATGCCAAACCTTTTTTTGATCAAATCCAATACCGAAAAGGCCATTGGAAGTGTCTTGCCTCATTTTCCCTTCCAAATGACATTTTGTCAAGGGAATTCCGACCTGGGAACTCGGATTGCCTGTTTTGCTTCCTTAAGGTGTTTTTATTAGGTGTCAGGTGTTTATCAAATATTAATGATGATTATGCATCTAACCTTTATATGCAAGGATTTGTCTAAGGTCATTTTTCCATGATAATGTTACTAATTCACGTCTCTTTGTGCGGGATTTATGGAATCCGGTGCAGGCACCTCCAGTGCTACCAAGGAAAAGGGAAAATGAACTACCAAAGCACCTCGAGGCAAGGAGGAAAAGGATCAAATGAAGTTTAAATTCTAGGGGGTGCCATTACACTCCAAAATCACCACTCTTTGGAGAGACATCACAAATACCAATATCGGGCATGTCAATATTGAATAATTTACACGGAGGGTTAGGGTGGACCTGAAAACATAAAATGCACAGTTAATCAGAAGTAGCAGACTTGCCAAAGCTGCAGGCTTCCCACCAGCTCTAGTGGCCCTCGAGCTAGTAATGGCATGTCGGGAAGCGTATCAACCGAAAACCAAAACCATAGTAGACAAAGATGGAAACATCCTTGCAGATATGTCCCCTTTTGGGATAACTACAACTTTCCATATCCCCGCCTTTGAAAGCATGGAGACTCCAACTGTAGAAGAATGCAAGGAATTGTGGGATCAAGATCCTATGAGGTGCAAGAAACTGATTAATCAGTACTAGTTGAAGGATAAGCGGGCCAGTGCTGGAAAAGTTCCTCAAGAGCTCTTTCATAGTGATTTCTTCGAGGATTACCATGACCTCATCACCCTACTGAGAAGGGTGATGGTCCTTCTAGCTAGAGCCTTCTTTAAAGACTGGATGCTATACTTTGTGGAATAAATCCTCCACGGGATTGGCACTGCTTTTTATTGGGGGGAAATAATTAGCAATAGCTTTCATGAGAAATTTAGCAGTGTAAAGAAGACATTGAAGTTCTACATGAATTTGTACCTGGTCTATTCACTTGCTGATAGGTGGAATTACCATGGATTGACTGCAATGCCCAATGAGGTTCCAAGAAGGGAACTGAAGCCCTATGACAAATATCCACAATTGCAATACAAAAACTTCAAGAGAGACTATTTCAGGGTAAATGATGCATTCATTGCTTATATCATCTGACTAATTGGAGGATATTTTGAGAGAAGAGTCTCCTATAGTGCCAGAGCCCTCCTCAGGCATTATGCCTTCCTCTATATACATTTTCCTAAGCTCATTTACATGTGCGCTCAAGGATTCATGAAAAGGTCGAACAAGTTGCCCCGATACCCCAATGACTGGATCATACTGTTGGAGCTGACCTGGCAGTTGTGACACATTCACAATATTCTGAGCAACAAAAATCTAGCAAGGACACCTTATCCTATTGGCCTCGACCAAGTAATGTAAAAGATTCATACCTCCCAATGTGTGGGTAATTTAGAAAAGGAGTTGGTCGAGTACCACTTCAGGCAATATACAGCTCGGCCTCAAATGGACCCATATGGTCATATCAGAAAGGCACTGGGACCTGAGCATTCCCACCTCCACAAAGTTGAGGATTTTTGGGCCAACAACAAAGATGATCTTGAAGTACGTTTGTGGCACTATATGCACATGGCTGCCCTCTACGTGTGAAGAGTCAACTTGTGTCTAGTCTTGGTTCAACTTGAAGAGGATGAGAGCACGATGATCGATCCAGGATATAGTGTCATCCCCAATATGCCATTGCCCATGATTGATTGGGATGAGCAAGAGGGTGATGACCTCGACATAATCAACAAGCCCTTCGAGGTTTGAATGAAGGTGTGGATCAACCGACAAGTGGCCCGAATGAAGCAACAAGGAGTCGCCTTAACACTCAACAGACTCAAAATTGAGCCAAGTGGCTTTCATGGTGGGGTGACTACTAATACAACTAGGGAAACCTCCAAATCCCCACCATCTGTCAAAACTAAGAAGAGAAAGGAAGCTAGTGAGCAGTTGCCTAACCCAAAGGTTTATGCTCAAAAGGCTTCGGAGGGAGAGCCTTCCAAAAACTAGAGAAAGGTAGTCGGGGTTGTGGAGATGCCTGTAATACCCAAAAATCTGCTCCTCAAGGGTAGAGAGGAAGAGGTTGACCCACCAAAGTCTCCATCTACTGCTATTACCACTACTCCACCTACTTCGCTTGCAATATCTATTGCCTCTCCACTTGCGGTGGACATCTCTTTCCAACTTGCCTCCACTTCTCCGATTATGCAAGTTATATCAGTGGATTCGTCCTCTGCCATGACCTCATCGATCTCTTCATCTTCTATGTCTCCTTCCTTTCTATTTGCTTCTACTGCTATGATGCTTGTCCTCAGTCTCCCAAAATCTTTCATAAAATACATGTAGAATGTGCCATCCAAGCATTCAGGGATGCTTATGAATCTAGTAATACAAACTGCAGTAGCCTAGGCTATGGATAACGCTTCAACTCTCCCTCCCCCTAACAAACCAGCTCGAATGGACGTGACAATGCAGATCTTAGATGAGCTCGAGCGATAGCAGCTAGAGGCCCGAAGATGAAGAATTTGTGTACCATGAGCACCCGATGTTCGAGCACTTAGAAATCAATGAGGTGGCCTATGAATCCTCTAGTGAAAGTAGCGAGGAGATAGATATAGAATTAATCCAAGAAACAACTAACCCAGAGCTTAAAGAAGAATGTAACAAGCAAGTCAGGGAGACCAACTGAAAGACATGATCAAACCCTGGACCATGATGAGGAAGCATCCCTTCATGAAGATGACCAAGAAGATAATCCCAAGGAACATGGGTATGATCAGGATGAAGAGGAAAAGGATGTTGAAAGGGAAGATCCCTCCAATAATAAATTGCTCAGCAAGTCTCCCACTAAACGTATAACGCTCAAACAGGACTCTGACGAGGAAAAGGAGGATGCAGGAACTGAGAAGGAGGCCCTTGTTGTCAAAACCATTGAACTTGAGGTGGAAAGCAGCAAGGATCAACGTGAATCACCCAAGGAGGGGCATCAAATGTCCGATTGGGTAGGGAATCAGCTTAGGCAAAAGACTCCCGCCTTGAAAGATCCTAAGGCAAGGCTAGAGGCAATATTGGCCAGAGCACAGATAAGTACTAAGAAGGAGAAAAGGCCAAAAATTAGATCAAAGGTGACCATGGATGCCTCTGGATCTAGGGTAGTACAAATAGCAACGCCGGTGGTTGGAGAACAAGGAGTGACTTATAACATCTCCATAATCGACTTGGGAGTGGCCACTAGGGAGGAGAAGGTTGACCAGCTTCGGGAATTGGTAGCCACAATGGTGCACCTTATCCAACAGGACAAGGTTTCAAAGGAAGAACTTAAAGCACAGGTGGCTGATCTAATGACCTACATTTAGGAATGGTCATCCCTGGATGAGATACCCACCATGTCGTTGGCCCTGCCATAGTTTTTGTCCCAAGAGAAAATCAATAAGCTAGAAAGAACCAAGAATTTGGATAAGACCACGAAAAATTGGTTCCGACACGTCTTAGACATGGGGAATATGGGCATCAACTTTGTTGTCCAAACAACGAATTAGTTCCTGGAGGTGTAGAGGACTCTTCAGGGCACTAGGCGAATTTGCGAGGAGTTCCCAAAAAGGTAGTGTTCTCTACCCAAAGATAGAGGCTATTCTCATGTTGTCGAGTGAAGTGTGGGAGAAAGACCTTGCCCTGAAGGATGATTACCACTAGTTAATGGATGTGTGGAAATGATATTTTGATCATCGAAAGGGAAGGTTGGAGTAGATCCTAGAACGAGTGGTTCCAGATATCGAATGGGCCAAGGAGACCAGGGGAGATTGTGCTTGGTACCTCAAGCTGATAACGAGGTATGGACTGCTTGCTGTTGAAATTAATCCAGAAAACATAAAACCTCATTTCTTGAAGATCATGGAAAATGGGATGTCAGCTGAGGTTACCATGGATTTCATGAGCTTTGTTGCTTGAGCCTTCACCCAGTCTAATATTTTCAGAAGTAATATTGCCAAGTATGACGACTAGAAGAAGCTCGTTAACAACTCTCATGAATGGAGTTACCAGGTGCTACGATCCGACATCATGGAAGTGGACAAGCTTCGGCCATTAATCTTGAGCTTCGTGGGGTATGCAGCTTTGCAGACGCGGGAGGGAAACCTTGTCATTGATGATGAATTCCTAAAATAGTAGCTATAACAAAGCACAATCAACAAAAAGACAAAACTGCTACAATGTTGCCACTAGAAGATGAAACAGGGAAAAGATGAAATATGTTTTTAAAATGTTATATATTTGTGGGTAGGTGAAACCCTAGTGCAAAGTGAATCTTGGCCACACAATAGAATTGAATCTTGGCCACTCTTTTTTCTTTTTGAAAACTATAAATAGGGCTCTCCTCCTCTCACTTTAAGAGAGTTGAATTGTTGTAAAGGCATGCTACAAAAATTGCAATAGAAAATACAATTATTTCTTGGTGTATTTTTGGATTTCTCCACATGTTTCATGATTCTTATCCCATTAGTTAAAAATTTACTTTAAGTTATTTTTTTTTCCTATGACTTTGGTGGATTTAGTATATTTTCTTTGGTTATGAAGTTTTATGTTGTGTGTATGCTTTCCTTGTCCATACTTTTGGTCATTTGTTGTTGGTAGGTGATTGTGTAAAGTTAGTCTAGACTATAATTCCATAAATTCTTTTTAAACTTTGTCTTTATTCACATTTACATGGTGAATGAATGATGAATATCTATAGTCCTTAAAAGATAGCATAGATTTCATGATATTGTGAGAATTCTGATTAAGTGAAATCATATTTTAAGGAAACTGTCCACACCGGGAACCTCCATGATCACTATTCATCGATAGTTGCAGGTCCAGGAACCTTCCCTCTTCCCTACCCTTTTTTCCTTTTTTTAAGAAACAACCTATGCTAAGGTTCATTGCACATCATAAAGCCAAATCCAACAAAACAATGGAGTTCAAGACTATTGTTTGAACCTACAGTAATTTCCTATCTAAAGATCTCTATTCATAAACCCGATTCTCCTATAGCTTTAACTTTCGTAAGGCTGCCTTTTCATTCTAGAAAATCACATAAATCAACTAAAATATTCCAAGCATTGTCATGACCTGACATCCAAGAGACCTTGGGATAGTGTTCTGTAATTTGATTGTGGAAGATTATCTTTCAAGAGAGGTAGTGCATCTACGCATTACTTGTGTTGTGAAATGCATAAAAACACCATCAATAGTTTTAATATCTAAATCATTCATATTAAACATAATTTCTTGAACACATTTTAGGAACTCTCAATGGGACCCGCATCATGGGCCATACTAATCAAAATTTGTTTAATTTTTCACACATTGAAGTTTTAGGTAAGCTAATACATTTTTTTGTAGGTGAAAGCGTGTTGTGAATTGGTGAAAGCATTGAATTTTAGGGAATGTCTCTAAGAGTTCAACATAAATGACTTAAGCTAATCCATCTTGGGATAGGCAGTAGCGCTCTACCTCTCAGCAATAGAGATATATCTTAAGTGAGCCCGTTGAAGACATTCTCCATAAGGGTATTATGTGAATCTGCTTTAGAATCAAGGATACCACTCTGCACTTCAGTGAAAGTGAGAATTTGGGACTTTAGCAAATCTTTGATCACTTAGGTGAATGCGACATGTTTATAGTGAACCTTCAATGTATAAGACCACTTTCATTTATAGTTAGTTTCTTCAAATTTCCTTAGATTTTAGTTATTGACTAGCTAACCTATCCTTGTGTATGATCATTCTAATATCAATTATGTAGCCTACATTAGTTGAAGACTGAAGGTATCCTTGAACCAATCATGCTATTTCTTCTAATTTTGTGGCGATAGATATTTTTTCCTATTAATAAAGGAATTAAAGTAGTGTAGAGGCTCAATTAGTTTCTTGGTGTGTTTGGGATCATTTTTAGTGTATATTTTCTCCTTAAATCATTCAATGAGCCTAAAGATCAAGAACTACAAAACAAGCTAAGTATTATTGTGTTTACCTAAGATAACTAGTCACATGCATGCTCTATCCTCTGACCTTGTGTGATCTTGGAGATCACAATCATCTAGTGACTCTTTCCCATTATGAGGCCTACTTGGGGATTTCATCACCCCAAGGGATGACCTCAACCATGCGAACTAATGGGGTATAAAAACTGAGGAGAACAAAATTTATACCCCAATCTAGTCACATTGTGTCTAGTGAAGCCTTCATGTTTAGGTGATTCCATCATTAGAGGTGTAGGGTTGGTCTGATCTTTCTAGAAAAAAAATTTCCCCATTCTTGTGATGGGTTAGTGTTTAAGGGTGTGCCTCACATACCCTTGTGGTATTTTGAGGACACACTATTTAACCTTTTGTTTCCTAGATTAAGACCTTTCAATTTTTAGTTAGTGTGGTGCAGGGGATACATATTGTACCTTGAAGTTACTCATGATGTACTTACATTCATTCAAATAGAAATTTTTGAGGTATCACCTTTTGGCCATCATTGGTAAGAGGTCCTTCACCCTTTGGGTTTGTGATGTATTAGCTTCAACTCATGGGCCTACACTAATTGTTAAACCTACTTAATTAATCTTAGAGCTTTTATGTGTTCCTAGTGTGTCTTCATGTGATAAGCTTGTGCATATCTTGAGTTTATCTCATTTGTGTCTATCTTATTATCTATCTCTATTTGTAGTCTTTATTTCTTTTGTCGAGTTAGTCCAACTAGCTGATGAATCTACCCTATCCTTGGGTAATTTTGTTCCCCTTTAGGTGAATTTGACTTGCACTTGGGTGAAAATGCCTTGTTCACTTTCTCCATCATCAATCTATCTAAAACTATTCCTTGTTAAGCAAATACACTCTATATTTGGGTGAATATGTCATCGTTTAAATGTGAATCCTTCACATGTATAAGTAAATCCATTTCCCACAAGTTAGACAACTACAAGTATCCAAAATCATGTATATCCCTAGTTTGGTAGACCCATGACCACTAAATAAAATTCAATAGTATATTTATCAAATTCATCTTATTTAGTGTAAACAATTGTCAATCGTCAAAATTGAGTTCAACCAAAGATTAGTTAAGATGTTTCCACCTAAGTGAATTTGCAATGTCTTTAGGTGAATCTACCTACCTTTCATTACTCCTAGACTAAAAATTTCAAAAAATATGTGACTTGTTTAAGAAAATATGTCCTATGTTTAAGCTTTATATTTTGAAAATTATCCCAACTTGAGGTTTAGTAAATCTACATCTAATATCTGCTAATATCAAAACAAATCTTACGATTCCTTCTTCCATGTTCTTCTAATCCATTCCATTTACCTTCTAATAATCTATTTCCATCCAATATTATCCTTCTTCAATCCAACTCGTTAAATAATTATCATGTATATACCTTGTTTTAATGAGTCTCCTCATCATAACCATCACAAAATCCACATCCCAAAGTTATGGAAGCATGTCACCCCACTCAACCATCTAAGGTCATCATTGATGAGTCTCTTCTGCATCATATACTTATCATTCCTCCTCCAACTCCTAACAACACTAAACCTATCAAAACCATCTAACTCTAATCCAAAGCCCATGAACCACATGAATCCTCCATCCCCCTATCTACCCACTTTGAGGAGTCTATCCAAAAATCCTCTCCCATTAAATCTCTCACTCCAAATATGTCAAGATATTGTTTCAAATCATTCCAAAATATCCCCTCATCCAAATCGAGAACCTAACATTTCATTTAATCCATCTCATGATCCTTTATCACCTCCTACTCAAACCATCCCAACACCATCACCTTATCCTCTTATTCCTCTTAATTTCACCCATGGTGGTTCTCTTGCAATAAAAGAACAAATCATATCCACCACCCATCCTCCACCACCTAATAATGGAATTGTGTTTTTCTTTCAAAATAGTAAGCATCCTACTTTGAACCAAATTCTCAATAACATGAAATATCAAGGAAATGTTTTAGGCCTACATGGGAAAGATATTTTGGAGCCCATCCATATCAAAGAAAATCCACAATCGCAAGGTCTTGGTTACATATTCCAAGACACTCAATCAAAAAAAATTGGTACAACCTTCATACAACCTAAGTAGGATTCTTCAAAAAAATAGGGGCCTCCCCTCGTTCCTCCAAAATAATATTGCTATCCATTCTCCTCCATCATACAAACATCAAAAAACTCTCACTATCTCTCCTTCACCCTCTAAATCCATCTTGGTTCCTTATGTCTAACAATCCACCATCACATATCCTTCACCTCCTAAGTCCATTTTGGACCCTTATATGCCAAAATATCCCCCTCCATCTCATCATACCCATACCCATCCCCTCATCCACAAATCCCCTATCCCTATCACCCATAATAAACGTCCCACTTTTATAATCCCCAATCAGGACCAACAAAGTCACCCTACCATGAACATTATTCAACATCCTCCCTATTGAATAAACCATATACTGTGACGGGGGTTGAATCAATATCCACACAAACTTATTGAGAAAATACTTCTAATTTTTTTGTAGCAAAGAACATATAAGAGAAATAAAAAAATATGAGATTCCACAACACAAGAACACCAGATTTTACATGGAAAACCCAATGAGGAAAAAACCAAGGTGAGGATTAGCTCATAGTATATATATATATATAGTTATTTCAATACCGATTACAAGGAGGCTCACTACTAGATACAAAAATCTCATCGCTTACAAGGATTCACTGTCCAAACATGGAGGCTCACTGCCTACAAAAATTATGTAAACAAAAATGGCTACTCACCAGAGTTTAACTGATGAAGTTGCACCACAAGTGCAGATTCAATTCCTTAGATGCTTAGAGTATTCACTCAGTAGACTAATCTTCAATTTGCACACTTCTTTTATACACATGCCCACAAACACTTCTTCTTTTTTTCCCATTCACATCCCTTTTCTTCCTTGTATTCTTCTTCTAACAATCTTCAATATATACCTGATATATCTACTCTTGGAGTTGAGAAGATACAACACCACAGAAGTCCAAAAGATCTTTGCAAGCAAATAACCTGTTCCAAGGAGAAACAAAGAGAAGCAACAAAAGAAATGCTCAAGAATGTGGAGCAATGTATTCACCTGAAAATGTAAAATGAATAATTATACAAAAGATAGTTTTCAACCATATATAGATGAAAACCCTAAAAAAGGAAAACCCTAGGCTTGCACAATAATAATTAATAAAGTAATTAATTATTATGTACCTAATGTTAGCTTAAGTGAAAAAGAGTTAAAAGGAAACTTTACGTAATTAAACAAATATTGTTTAATTAATAAAGTAAATGTCCAATTACTCTAACATCTACATGCATTAATTAGGTTGGCTTCATATAAAGCTTTTCCAAAATTCACCTGTGTCATGCAACACCATGTTGGGTGAGACCAAGGCTAGGTCTCATATATAATCTGCAATTCATGTTGGGTTATAGACTGATTATTAGGTCAGCCATGATTAACCTAATACCAGAATTTAATCACAAAAACCAATGCCAATGCATCACCCAAACATATCAACATCTGAGAATACATACATACATTCTTCTGAAAATCATAAGTCTTTTCCCAAAACCTTAGATCATACTAATTACCGGAGAGAATATGTGGACCAAAATACTAGAGAGATAAGCTTGATCTCCACACCAGTACAAGGTACCAGACCAACATGGTGACATCAATGATAATATAGGACATACTTCCAACAATCTCCCCCTTTGGCATTGATGGAAACATGTGCAAAAAATCCAAGTCAAAAACTCTCCTTCAAACCTTCCAAAAATTATCTCCAAATCTCTCCCCCTTTGACATCAATGGCAAAGGACGCAAAAAAACATGGTGACATCCAATACTCATAAATTCAAATTTTCAAAAACTTCAAAATTTTCAAGCACTCACTCTTTCAAATTTATTTCAAACCAAAATGACACTTTTCACTTGAAATACCTTTTTGTATCTTTCTTTGATCACATGATATAATTTCTTCCATTCAAGTACTACAGAGCCCATTCTTGTACACATAATTTTTAATAGAGCCAACAGTGTGAAGGAGGATGACCAATTTGTGGATGAACATTTTTTTTCACAATCTTCTACTTCAGAGAGTATTCTAGAAAGATGGTCTAACTGGACCTCAACAATTTCCTTGAGAAGCCAGAAGGTCTTCAATACACAATCCCTTTTTCTCTGCACAATGAT
This sequence comes from Sequoiadendron giganteum, assembly GCA_007115665.2. Taxonomy (NCBI): domain Eukaryota; kingdom Viridiplantae; phylum Streptophyta; class Pinopsida; order Cupressales; family Cupressaceae; genus Sequoiadendron; species Sequoiadendron giganteum. Next base: position 612,846,167 of record CM021104.1, read on the forward strand.
CATTTAAGCTTGTAGTTCACCAACTCTCTATCTTTTCTTTCCTTCTTTTTCTTCAAAAATATCAAACTTCTTTCCAATGTTGTTCACTTTAGATTCAATTTCTTCAATTATGCTTATGAAATTATCAACTGCAGCAAGCCACCAGAGACAATACTTGTATATGTCTAAAATTTTATTTTATGCACTTCTTCATCTCCATGATCAGTTCAGATAACCTCTACTTTGCTTTAGAACATCTCTTTTCAACCAAATCTTCCAACTTGCATCCTTCTGAACCTACAAGAAAAATTCTTTCAACTATTTCAACTAAATGTTCAATTAAGGAATCAAAAATGATAAATACATCAATACCTTTAGGAAGTAGATATTCAACTAAAGCATCATCAATTTTAAGTCTATGAACAAGAGAGGTCGTACTCCATAAATCACCAATTTTCTTCAGTTTCCCTTTTATCAACATAGACCAGTTGCCATCTGGATCGAAAGATTTTTATCTAGCTAGAGATTCTTCTTCTTCTTCTTCCTTCTCTTCAAGAATAATAATGATATTTTTGGAGATAACTTTTCTTTTCTTCGATTCCGGAAGGGAATCACTAGTGACTACTTCCAATTATTTTGTTCTGGAGGAAGAACCTTTCTCAAGTCGACTCAAAATAGATTCATCGGAGCTCATTACATTCTATAAAGATAAGAAAACAAATTACACGCACTTGCTTTATCCTCTAAACTTCCCAAGTGCCTGCATATCTGTCTTGCAATGAGAATCCTAGATTCCCACTCAACATCTTTCTTTCCTAGTAGAAATTTCAGAAAATAGAGTACTAGACATGTAAGCAAGGATCCAAACCTAAATGGGTATCCTTCTCCCAATGACATTCATATGTTCTCGGTGATATTTTCAAGAATTATCTTACACAAACCAAACTGCTTGTTTTCTTTTATCATTTTATGTGCCAAATACACAGTAATGGCCGAAGTAGAGATTTCTCGATTTTTGAAATAGATTTTATAAGAAATTCCATATGTAACATACCTAATTGAGGAATTGTAAATAGTGTCAATTAGTAGTGCCTGGGGATCTTTTTCGACTCCCATCATTTCCTCCACTTCCTTGTATTTTATAGTATTTCGTCTAGTAAGTTCTCCAATGCTCCACAATCCGATAACTACCTCAATTTCTTCCTTTGTAATAGGATAGGATTTATCCAATAAAATTCTACCATCCTTGAATTTTCTCAAAAGGAACAAGATAAATTATCTGTCAGAAAACCAACGAAATTCTCCCCATAAATCCAAACCTAGGGTTTGTAAGTTTCGCAACTCACTTGATTCCAACCCTAATTCCATATTCTTTATTTTTTATGATCGAATTCATCCATCTCAACTCCTTTTAACTTCAAAGGGATATTACAACTCGATCCTCTGTTAGAAATTTCCATTATAGCTCTTGAAATCCAACAAGGCAATTCTTTTTGTCATCTTCCTCTATAGCTGTGAGATAGGGAAACTTTTGTCACTTGCTTTCGAATGTTCACAATTTTCTCTCAAAGGGCTTCAAGTCTCTTCATAAATGCTTCAACAGAGTTCCAATTTGCTCTACGAATCCTTTGAATGTATTTGATAATTAAAATGATTTGTAAAATTTCCTTTATACTCCATCATTTTTCCCTAACTTGCATTAATTGCAAAAAGTTGACAAAATTCTCTTCTACTCTTCACTGAGAAACCCTAATGTATTCCGCAAAGGAGCATGCTCGCTCTTTTTTTTCTGGTTTCTTTTACAACACCTCTATCCTTTTATTCCTTGTAACATATCCATGTGCTAGCATCCATCACATTGTATTTCTAGGGGTTTAATTGATTTTCTTATAAAGCTCCTCCTAAGACCATGCTAGGTCTAATTCCTAAAGGATTCATCTGCACCGGATGAGGGTACAGACACATCAGTAGTCTCGATTTCTTCTTTAATTTTCCATATCTTGTACATTTCTTGCTTAACTTCTTCCTTATCAATTTTTTTCACTGGTTCATCATCTTCTACCTGAGAAGACTGCTTTTCCTTTCTATTTTTGTACACTTTTGAAATATGTCTCGATTTCTTGCAATGGTAACAGATAATATTTCTTTGTCTTGTATCAATCCCTATTTTGCATTGATTTTCTTTGTGACCAAACATGTTATAGGTATAGCAATAGCCATCAAATGATTGATTTATCCTTTTTCCATTGAACCTATTCATCATCATCTTTACCGAAGATTTGCACTCAATAGCTTTATGTTTGATCTTCTTGCATGTATAACATTTTCTGAAGAAAGGACCAATAAACTGATTCATCCTACTCCTACACTTAGTTGCCTTATGAACAAATTTATTGCATGAAAAAAAAACACCATTGAATGATGATTACCTTTGTACATTTGGTTGTTTGAAAGGTGATCTTCTTCAATATTTTCTTTTTGTTTTCCTTTATCTTGAGTCTTTTGATTGCTTGATCGGTTTGAGTTCTGCATTTTTTCATTAGCTTCATTACCTAAGCCACCTTTGTCTTTAGAAGGTTTCTATCCTTCTATTAATTCATCAAGATTGGTGGAGCTTGTCTTGAAATCCTCTCCAAAAAAAAATTATTTCTCAAGTTATGCCTTCATATTCACCACTTCTTGTTCAAGTCTGGAGCAAACATTAGCCTTGTTTTATATTATTGTTTTCAAGCATTCTTCAACTCTCTTCTTTTCATCTATTTTCAAATTTATTCCGATATTCTCATCGTTTTATTGCTTCAATTTCTCACTCACTTCTTTGTATCTTTCTTTGAATTTCTTTAACTGTTCTTTCAATTTTTGGATGCATTCAATTTCTTCATTTAGATTTTCCTTCAGGTCTTTGTTTTCAATTCATCCTTGTCAAGATCTTCAAGGGAAGTTTGCAGCTCTTCTTTATCCATTTATTCAATCTACGAGATCTCCTCAAGATGTTAGACTTCTCCAAAGGAACCAAATCTTTGATACCAATTGTTGAATAAAGTGGATAGTGAGAGAGGGGTGAATAAGTATCCACACAAACTTATTTGAATAAATACTTCTAATTTTTTTGGAGTAAAGAACAGATAAGATCAATTAAAAAACATGATATTCCACAACACAAGAACACCAGATTTTATGTGGAAAACCTAATGAGGGAAAAACCACAGTGAGGATTAGCTCACAATATATATAGTTATTTCAGTACCAGTTACAAGGAGGCTTACTACTAGATACAAAAATCTCACTACTTACAAGGACTTATTGTCCAAACATGGAGGCTCACTGCCTACAAAAATTGTGTAAACAAAAATGGCTAACTGCCAAAGTTGAACTGATGAAGTTACACCACAAGTATAGATTCAGTTCCTTAGATGCTTAGAGTATTCACTCAGTAGACTAATCTTTAATTCACACACTTCTCTTATACATGTTTCCACAAACACTTCTTATTTTCTTTGCATTCACATCCCTTTTCTTCCTTGTATTCTTCTTCTAACCATCTTCCATATATACTTGATATATTTGCATGCATTAATTAGGTCGGCTTCATATAAAGCTCTTCCAAAATTCACCTTTTTCATGCAACATCATGTCGGTTGGGACCAAGGCTAGGTCTCATATATAATCCACAATTCATGTTGGGTTATAGATTGATTATTAGGTCATCCATGATTAACCTAATACAAAAATGTAATCACAAAAATTGATGCCAATGCATCACCAAAACATATGAACATTTGAGAATACATGCATACATGCTTCCAAAAATAATATGTCTTTTCCCAAAACCTTAGATCATTCTGATTACCAGAGAGAATATGCGGACCAAAATACTAGAGAAAATATTATATGAGATAAGCTTGATTTGCACATCGATACAAGGTACCAGACCAACATGGTGACATAAATGAAAATATAGGATATACTTCCAACACTCCCTTCATACACCCTATCCAAAATCCTACCTCTATGACTCCATTCATATTCCCTCTATTCCATCCATCTCCTTGCACCCATACCATTGCCATTGGAAGCAATTTGGATGAAAAAAGTAAAAATACATACAACCAAACATCCACATGAATCTAAAGATCACCATGTCCCCTCAAAAGGACACGATGAAATAAAGAAAAATATGATCCAAAAATACAATAAATCCCAAAGGCGACAAAGTCCTACCAAAGTAAAAAATAAAACTATGTGGATACCAAAGGAAAAAGAACCAATCCACGTAAAAGAAAAATATAAAATGACATCCAACATTGTTATTCCAAATGCTCAGGATCCCCATCCTCCATCTCCTAAATCCATTTTGGGTCGCTTTGTCTTTAAATTCACTATCCTAACTCCTCCACCATGCCCCACCCTCCATCTATTTTCCCTTCCATCATTCAACACCCATCACAATGTTCACTAATGTTTGTCTTGACAACATTCCCCCACTACACTCCCCTCCCATCAATCTATTTGTACACTTTAAAACATATTGTATATTATTACACCTATCTTCCCCATCAAATCCCTTCATTCCAATTCTTTTCATAATATAGTCATCCTAATAAGGTTATACCAACATATAATAGTCACTTCCAAATGGGCTCTTATCACCTCGGTCAGGAGCTAAACACTTGATTCCTTCCTCAATATCATTATCAATCTATCTTCACAATCCATTTATCCCCATTATTATCCACATCTATCCATATCCATCCACATCCATCCAAAAAAACCAAAAAAAAAAAAATCCAAAAAATCCCAAAAACTCAAAAAAGCAAAAAAATGAAAAAATATTGCAAAAATCCAAAAAAATAGTAAAGAGAAAAATTCATCCAATGGTGAAAAATTCACAAACCTTGGAAAACAAACATCACGTATAAATTCCCTAATCCATTTTCTCTCTACACTTGGGGGCAAGTTTCTCCCAACTATCTATCCATCATCTCTTCTATCCCACTTACCTATCCTACACATCATCATATCCACTTTAGTCCCTCCATTATGTTTGTGATATTAATAAATAATGGGGAAACTATTCATACATGTTTTGGACACCTCTTGGTGTATCTTCCCCCATTACACACCTTTCATCCTCATATCCTCTCATCTTTCATCCCCTCCAACCCATCCATCTTATCCATCCATAATATCTTTATCAATTATGATTTCCACCATCAAATCATTCCATATAACCTTCATATCTCTTATCCTCTCATCCTCCCACAATCCATCCTATCATTAGAATACTATTGCATCATCATATGTGGCATATCTATAGTGAGGCATATTATTCCTTTGTGACATAGTTCTTGGAAATCACACCCACATTTTTCATCCATCAAAATGCTTCTCTTCATCCCATACCCAAAATCTTTATCCCTTCATCCTATCATTCTTCCATATCCCAAATTTTTATCTCCCTATCATCCATTCATTAATTCATCCTACCACCTCATTCTCCCATATAATAATCCCTTGTCATTAGTATCTACCTATAGGATACCCAATGTAATCTAATGCCATCTATCTCATAATTTCATCACCCCCACCTTTTGAGCTAATCCCACTCTCCTACTATTTCTTTTCATCCCCTCCCATCCATCCCATCATATTCCTATTATGATCTAGATAACCTCCAACCTTTGAGCTTCATACTTGGATTTCTTGGCATATCTTGCTAATCCTTGCACATAATCACAATCCTTGCCCAATAAAACATGATCCAATATATCCAACATCCCTTGTACATAGAATATTAATTATAAATAGTATCATCCTTGTGTCACCATCTAGGTTCATCCTTCTACATACTTGTCACTAAGTCTCATCCTTGTGTAGTCAAGAATCCTCTACAAGCTAGTACTTCCAAAAATTCCATTAGCCCCTTTGGGTTTTAGGTATCTTGATCGTCTCTTGTCATGAGAATCCTAGGTTCTACCCATCCATCTTTGGCCTTCACAGGATATATCATTTCTCACATCAATTTGTATCTCCCCCATCTGTCATCCTTATGGAAAAGGGTACCTGAGATATTTTTTATTTTATTAGTGCTTTTAAATTTTCATATATCTTTCTTTTGAGCTTCATATTTTACCTACTCAGGGTCATCACGATCCATCATATCATGGCATGCTTTGATTGGTGAAACTAGGGGAAATTTATTGACATTCATGCATTATGTTTTCATGGTATGTCCCACATTGTACCCACCAAGGTCCTTGGCAACCTTGGGTTACGTAGGGACATAGGAGATCCCGGTACTGGGTATGGTGGGAGGGGCCGTGATCGGTAGTAAGCATCTGGGTTTCATGATTGGTAGTACGCATCCGGATCAACTGCTCGGTAAGCATCTGCATCTGGGGCGACCCACCATTCTATGATCGACGAGGAGGCCCCTACTATTCTAAGGGGGTTGCGGTGGGTGGCGGATGCATCCGGCCGGATCGCTTCATGCATATCGTATGTACACCTGATATGAGGTCTTGTACGCGTGCTCCGTCACTACTCCATCGGAAAAAAAAATGACCGACTATAGCACCGATCTAAAGGTTGATGAGATCGGTCGAGTGGTCTCAGTCGGAGATGGGATCGCACGTGTCTATGGATCAAACGAGATTCAAGCTGGGGAAATGGTTGAATTTGCCAGCGGTGTGAAAGGAATAGCGTTGAATCCTGAGAATGAGAATGTAGGTATCGTCGTATCCGGTAACGACGTTGCCATAAAAGAAGGAGATCTTCCTTCTATTTATGGTTTCCTAGCATTGTGCCCACCAAATTTCTTTGTGATTTTGTGAGATGTTGGATTAACCTTCCTGCATGTTGAATCAATCCTATGTATGTGATACGAAGTCACCTTATGTTGGAAGTTTGTTTGTCATTGAGGAGATTGTTGAGAGTATGGAATATGGTGTTGTTATGGTGTTTTTATTGATGTCAACCCATTGTATAGATGCAAAAGAGTTGGTTCAGGGAAGACCAAGTGGTTTGGATAATTTCCTAAGCCTCGAGTACAGTTTCGATGTTACAATGAACCAGTTTTGTGGTCTGCATTGCTCTGCTATGCAAAATGTTTTCATGTAGTTTCAAGGTGTTCATTATGAATTCTGAACATGTTCAGATCCAAATTTTCATGGTTGTTTGTCTTTCATAGTTGAAGATATTGTTGACAGAGTATCGACTAAGTTGAGATTGATTTGCAATTACAAAGTGTATGTTGGAATGCTCCACATTCCACCATAGATGAATATTATGTTATACATATTTGTGAAAGTGTTTACATATGTCATAGGTGTGTACATTCTAAGAGACAAGTGTTGTGGTGGTCCACATGTTGAGTTGTGAGTGAATAGTTGCTTCATTCATTGTTACTTCACAATTTTTGTTATTTGGTTTTGAGCTAAAGGTTTTGAGGTCATGTGGTGTTGATTTATGTATGGAGCAGTATAATAGGAGTTATTATGGGTCATGTCAACCTATTTTGGTGGTTTACATTTTTTGGTTCTCTCCATAAGGCATGTGTATTGATTTTTTGGTTCAATGGGTTATGTGGTGCATGGTACATCTAATTAGGCCAAACTAATTGATGTTTTGGGTTGTTGCGGTATATATACAAGGTTGATTTGTTGTACGAATGTGGTGAAAAAAGTGTGTAGAGTGTGTGTGCAAGATTTGGTGTAGAGGGAAATGTGAATCATAGTTGTGGTGAAGTATGAAGTGTGTTAAGTAAGTTTTCTAAGCTTTAGTGGAACTATATCTTCAGCATATGTTAGATCCATTGTTAACAATTCATCAAATTAGTGAGCCACCCTTTCTTCTATCTCTTTCTATTCTAGGCAATGATCCCTTTGGTAGTGAGCCATTCTCTTTTTGGATAATGAGTCCTTGGATAGTTAGTCCACCATTCTATATCAAACATTGTAACCAATTATAATATATTGTGAGCTAATCCTCAACATGGTTTTTCCCTTTTTGGGTTTTCCACGTAAAATCTGGTGTTCTTATGTTTATTGATGTGATGCATGATTTTAATGTTTCTTTCCATTACTACACATTTAATGAGATGTTGTGAAATGTATTCTAATTTAATGAATTTTAGGGAATAATTATTCACCCCCCTCTCAATATTTTGGGTGTTCAACAATTGGCATCAAAGCTTGGTTCCTTCAATTGGCTTGATTGTTGAGGTAGACATAGGATATTGAACACATGGCTAAAAGGAAGTATCCTATCCCTCCAGAAGAGATTATCCCTGAAGGTTTTACTAAAGAAGATTATGAGGTTGACATGGAAGGAGAACTCAAATTAGCCCTTGATGATTTGGATAAAGGAGAAGCTGAGAATAGAGATCTAAAAAATTATCTTAATGATGCAGATGAGTGTATCAAGAAGTTGATAGAGAAACTCAAGAAAGCTACAGAAAGAATCAAGGAAACAAATGAGAAGCTCAAGCAATCAAATAATAAAATAACCAATTTGAAAGTGTAAGTTGAAGAAGGAAAAAGAGTTGAAGAATTCTTGAATTCCAAATTGAAATAAAAATATGAAGAATGTTCAAAGCTTGAACAAGAGATTGTAATGTTGAGATCAAATCTAGAGAAAGAAAAGAATCAAGAAGATAAATTCAAGAAGAGCTCCACATTACTTGATCAAATTATTGCAAATAAAAAGGCTTCAAATGACAAAGAAGGATTATGGTTTGAGAAAGGAAAATTTTAAAAGGTAAATCAAACTTTGAACAATGTTGAAAAGAAGAACAATGTCAAATAGGTGTGGAACAAAAAGAAAGATTCAAAAGGCCTCCTATCAGACAACTTGTTGCACAAAGCTATTCATCTTCTAATGGTTACTATTTTTCTTGCAATAAATTTGGACATAGATCTATAGAGTGTAGAATCAAAATGAATCAAAATGTTCAATCCTTTCCCGATCAGTGTTTTACATGCAATAGATTTGGTCACTAAGCTAGTGAATGCAAAAATCAGATGATGAGTGGTTATAATAATGGCATGATGTTTCAATATTTCAATGGCTACTATTATAAATACAATAGATTTGGGCATAAGGATTTTGAATGCAATTATAGAATTGAAAGAAGTAAGCTTATTCACAAAGGTGTCATATGTCACAATTGCAATAAACCAGGACACATAGCTAAGTTTTTCATATCTAAGAATGTGAAACCCTTTGTCTCAAAGAAGGTTGATCTGGTCGAGATGGAGAAGTAAATGAATAAGATATAGAAGAAAAATTATGATAATGAAGTGAAGAATGAGTTTGTGCCAGCTCTTGGTGTAGATGTTTCCTCCAAAAAATAGACGATGAGCTTTGGCTCAAGGGGAGTTTTAACTAAAAATCCTTAAGCCCCTACCCAAGGATGGGTTATGATGCCTTCAACACACTAGTATAGATGATGGATAGCATACTTAATTTGTTGATGAGATCTCCAAAAAAAAATATCTTATTGTAGAGATATGTAGAGTAATTAAAGGTGACGATGTCAACATAGTGAAGGTTTGCTAGATTTTTGACCTAACTTTATCAACTACAATCAATAAAAATTAGGTCACCAGAAAAAGGTTTATATTTCATTTTGCACAATCAAAAGTAATTTTTAATTGATAAATTGAAGTAGAGAAGAAGAGAAAAAGTGATTTGGATATTTGGTGTGTTGTGTGAAAACCTAATCGGTGAAGAATTCCTTATGTATTTACAGTTTCTTGAGAAACCCTAGTTTTATGAAGTGATTCAAGATGTTTACTCCACAAGTAGTTGATGTATTGGAATGGTTGAGACCTAAGTTCAAGAAACGTCCATTTAAATCTATGGAAATGGATTCAAAAGGTGCATTTTTTAGGGTTCCATATGGTGTGATGCACATAGAGGATGTGTGAATTACATTCACACAAACATGGAAGAATATGATCATATGAATATTGCATAATATTTGGTAAATAAATTGATAAGAGATTATTTTGAGTTGAAACCTAAATTTGGAAGCTTCACGAAGAAGAAGTTAGATGTATGGAACAACTTTCCAAATTTTTGCCACAAGGTTGAGTGGGTAAATTATTTGCTTAGTATAATTCATGACAAGTTCATGTTGTTAGATATGTCACATATGATTAACAAGAAAGGAATAAAAGTGGTTATAGGGTTATGCTCAAATGGACTTGTTCTGGAAATGAAGGTCATGAAGAACTAAATGGTAATGAAGCTCACTGATGTGAAATTTGATAAATGTGCCTTAACGGTGAAGGACAATAATGATCTGGTGGTTTAGTATGCATCAATGGCGATTGGGTATAAAATCTATTATACAAACAGAGAGAACTATGTGTCAGCTACCACTATTCATACTACTCACCAAATGGTGAAGGAAGGTTTGGACATTGATTTGTACAAAATCTTGAGACAACAGTTGATGGAGAATCTTCAAAAGACCAAGGACTATTGGTACCCCTTCTGGTATGGTACCCTAATTTTATTCTTATTGTTCTACTTTCTTAGAGAATTTCTTGATACAAACAACATTGGGTGGTTGGAAAATATTCCTATAATTGTTATTCAGATTAGAGATCATGTGAGAAGGTTAGGAGACCTAGAAACCCAAAAATCCATGTTGTGGGGTTTCTTTAAGTCATTTCAAGGAAAAATCCAAGAAAGAGAAAGGATACAGGAAAAATTTGTTGAGAAGTATAAAAATGACATCACTTTCATGGTTAGTAGAGATAACTACATTATGGAAGTAGTTGAACCTAGAACTTTTTCGATCCCGAAGCTGGGATATGAGGTTACAGTATAAGAGCTTACCGGTTTGGTAGAGATTATGTTAATCAAACCAAGAGATCCATCTGTGGATAGGTTTGGAACTTATGCAAAGAAATCCAATGAAGTGCACCTACAACAAAAAGAAAACAAGATAAAGAAAAATGTTGAAAAGATGAAGGCAAAATTGGAGGAGATTGTTGGTTCACCTAAGAGTTATGTAGATAAAATCAAATCCCCATATGTGGCTCTAAAAGTTACTCCCAACACAAGAAGGTTAATTAGGACCTCTACCCCCTCTCCTACTATTTTGAAGTCCTCTAGAACTAAGCCTACAGAGAGTTCAAAGAAGGCTACACCTAGTGTCCCTGAGCAACAAAAGGGTCCTAAGAGGAGAAGAAAAGAAAAGGAAACAACAGATAAATACATCAGTTGCAAGCATGAAGAAGAAGAGGAAGGACCCTAATTGGTCAAGAAGAAGAAGAAGTCTCAAGTCTTCGCAGAAGAGACTAGTGTCAAAAGAAAAAAATTGGTATTGTTGATACTGAGAGTGAAGAAGAAGTGAGAAGAGAAAAGAAATTAGGAGAAGGAGAGATATCTCCTAAAGGCAAGGGGAAGAAGAAAGAAAAGACCCCTTTGGTAAGGGAATATATCCCTTTGAAGATTGATGCTTTGTTTAATAGCATTTCAAAATTTGATCTCTTGGAAGAGATAACTAAAATGTATCTAGGTTCTAATGATGAGGATAAGGTAACCATTGAAGAAGCCATAGTTAAGTATATGATAACATTTGACACTGGCTTGGATAAGATTGATGATCAATTTCTTGATGACTTGAAGAATGTTTTTGTTGGTATGTGGTGAGTAATCATGCTATACTGTACACTCTTCATGTATCCTCATTGGGGTTTGGGGCTAAGTCGGGCTGAAAGTGAGGTTTCAAGGGTGGTAGCCCCCAAGAACTATTTTTTTCTACTTTTTTCATTTTTTCATCGAAAAAGAAAAGAAATTGACTTTGTAAACCCTAATTTCTAGAAGCTTCTAAAAGCTTTTTATAAGCAGTTGGGATGTGGAGTTTTAGTATGTCATTATTCATGGGATTGTAATATGTTTTGCATTGGATAATAAAATCATTGGATGGTTGCGGTTTTGTGGATGTAGCCCAGATTGGGTGAACCACGTTAAATTCTTGGTGTTGTCTTATTTCTATTATAATTTTCTATGTGTGTTTTATCTCTCTATTTTATTGATCAAATCTTCATTTAACTTGTTAGATATTTTCCTTCTAACCAAACAAGTGGTATCAAAGCAAGGTTGTGTCTAGTTATCATCTGTAGGAAGGTCTCACGGTTGAGTGGGAGTCTCACAGTTGAGTGGGAGAAATGGCAGACGAGGGTAAGTTAAAGGTTGAGAAGTTCAATGGGAAGAACTATCAATTATGGAAGATGCAGATGGAGGACTGCCTCTATCAGAAGGATTTATAGCGGCCATTGGAAGGGAAAACCAAGAAACCTTCAGCAATATTTGATAAGGACTGGGATATTTTGGACAGAAAGGCACATGGCAGTATTCATTTATGCCTGGCACAATCAGTGGCGTTCAATATTACAAAACAAAAGACAACTCAAGATTTGATAGAAACCATGGCAAAGTTATATGAAAAGCCTCCTGCTTCAAATAAGGTATTTCTTATGAAGCATTTATTTAATATGAAAATGCTAAAAGGTGGGTAAATTGTTGATCATTTAAATGAGTTTAATATAGTTACCAATCAATTAACTTCTATAAATGTAAACTTTGATGAAGAAGTTAGGGCTCTCTTGGTTTGATGTTCTTTTCCTGAAAGCTGGAATAGCTTGGTAATGGTTGTTAGCAATTTTGTTTCTGGTTTGAATACATTGAAATTTACTGATGTTGTTGGTGTTATTTTGAGTGAGGAAATTCGTAGGAAAAGCTCGGGTGGAACATCCACATCAAGTAGTGTTTTGAATACAGAAAGCAGGGGCTGAAAAAAGGAGAGGGGGAACAATTCTGGAAGTTGTGGGAAGTCATGAGGAAAATCAAAGGATAAAAGGTCCCAATCTAGAGACAAGATGGATTGTTGGTATTGTGGTAAGCCAAGTCATTTAAAGAAATATTACTGGTCTCAAAAAATAAATATTTTTGATGGAGATGCTTTGCTTCTTTCCCTTGACAATGTTGATGATTCTTGGGTGTTAGATTTAGGGGCTTCATTTCATGTTACGCCCCATAGAAATTATTTTCTTGATTATGTCCAAGGGGATTTTGAGTTGGTTTATCTGGGAGATAATGAACCCTGTCAGATTGTTGGAAAGGGAAGAATCAATATTAAGTTGTAGAATGGAAATGGCTACTACATGAGGTAAGTCACGTTCCAAAGTTAAGAATAAAATTAATTTCAGCAGGGAAACTAGATGATGAAGGTTGTGTTGTTACATTTAATGATAAAAATTGGAAGGTTACAAAAGGTGCCTTAGTGGTGGGAAAAGGTGTGAAAGTAGACACCTTATATCTTTGTACAGGTCATATTGTTCCTTCTACTTTAGCTATTGCAGATAAAAATCAATGTTTAGGAACAATTGTTGCAGTTCAGCAGGCAAAAAATTAGATAGTTGTTGTGGATTTTGAATCAACACTATGGCATAATAGACTTGGGCATATCAGTGCAAAAGGTATGAAATTACTTCATTCAAAGAATGTTTTACTAGGTCTAAAATGTGTTAATATGGATTATGGTGAAATTTGTATGTATGGAAAACAAAAGAGAGTTAGTTTTCTCAAATATGGGAAACAAAAGAAAGATGAGAAATTGGAGCTTGTGCATACAGATGTATGGGGACTAGCTCAGGTATCTTCTCTCGGTGGCTCTTAGTATTATATTAGATTCATTGATGATGCAACTAGAAGGTATGGATTTATTTCCTTGGGCATAAATCTGATGTATTTGAAACTTTTTAAAAATGGAGAAGCTTGGTTGAGAATGAGACAAGTAAAAATTTAAAATTTATTTGATCTAATAATGGTAGTGAGTATTGCAACAAAGAGTTTGAAGATTATTGTTCCTCTAATGGTATTCGTAGGTAGAAAATAGTTTCAACGACTCCATAGGGAAATGGAGTGGTTGAGCACATGAATAGAACAATAATGGAGTGTGCACAGACTATAAGATTGCATGATGGACTGCCTTTAAACATGTGGGTAGAGGTTGTAAACATTTTTGTTTATTTAATTAATAGAGGTCCCTCTAATCCTTTGGGTTGTGTTATTCTAGAGGAAGCATGGACAGGTAAGAAGGTGAGTAATTTTTTTCTCAAAAATTTCAGTTGTGAAGCATTTGTACCTATAGATTCTGAAAATACAACCAAGCTTGATGCAAAATCAAAGAAATGTATATTTTTTGCATATGGAATTGATGAATTTGGTTATAGGCTTTGGGATTTTGAAAATAAGAAAATTGTGAGAAGCAGGGATGTCATATTCAATGAGAAAGTGTTGTACAAATATCAGTTGCAGCAGCATGAGAAGAAAGAAAATGATTATGTAGTGTTGGATGTACTCCAAACAATGATGTTCTAGTGGTTCCTCATGCTCCGCAACAACAACAATAACAACTACCACAAACTCTAGTGAGTGTTAGATGATCTTCAAGGATAAGTAGACCTCTGGAAAGATTCTCCCTCTTTGTATTCTATTTTATTAACTGTTGTTGGTGAAATGGAATGTTATGATGAAGCTATGTAGGTGGATATTGAGGTTCATTGGAAACATGGAATGGAAGAATAAATGGATGCCTTGCTGAAAAATCAGACTTGGGAATTATGCAAGTTGCCTGTAGGTAAAAAGGCTTTACCAAACAAATGGGTTTATAGGCTGAAAGAGGAGGATGGAGGTGAGAAAATATTTAAAGCCAGATTAGTTATAAAGAAATTGCATAGAAAAAGGGTATTGATTTTGATGAAATATTTTCTCTTGTTGTTAAAATGAATTCTATTTGTATTGTTTTAAGTATGGTGGTTGTTGAATATTTTCATTTAGAACACCTTGATGTTAAAACAACCTTTCTCCATGGTGTTCTGGAAGAGGAAATATTTATGGAACAACCACAAGGATTTGAGGTCAAAGGTAAGGACAAACTAGTGTACAGATTGAAGAAAATTTTATATGGATTGAAGCAAGCACCTCGGCAATGGTATATTAAATTTGATAGTTTTATGGCTAAGCTAGGCTACAATAGGTGTAATTCAAACCATTGTGTTTACTTTAAGAGATTAGATGAAGATAGCTACATTATTTTATGTTTATATGTTGATGATATGCTTGTAGTGGGGTCTAAAATGGATCAGATAAAGGAGTTAAAACAACAGTTAGAAAATTCATTTTCTATAAAGGATTTGGGGGCAACAAAACAAATTGTTGGTATGAAGATTACAAGAGATAGGAAAAACAAGAAATTATTTTTATCTTAGGCTAATTATGTTGAAAAGGTGTTGCGGATATTTCATATGGCGAATGCAAAAGCTGTCAGCACACCTTTGTCCAGTCATATCAAATTGACTAAGGATATGTGTCCAAAGACACAAGAGGAGGAAGAAAAAATTTCCAAGGTACCATATGCTTCAGAAGTAGGTAGTTTAATGTACGCCATGGTATACACAGGACTGGGTATTGCACATGTTGTAGAAGTTGTTAGTGGGTATATGAGTCATCCTAGAGTTGAGCATTGGAATGTAGTAAAATTGATTCTCAAGTACTTGAGAGGTACATCTAATAAATGTGTATGTTTTGGGGACTCTAATATTGATTTAAAAGGATATGTTGACTCATATTTGGCAGGGGATATAGATACTAGGTTTAGTACCAAAGGTTATGTGTTTACAAGTGGTGGGACAGCAGTGAGTTGGATTTATCGATTTCAAAAGGTGGTTGCTTTATCCACCACTGAGGCAGAGTATGTTGTTGCAACAAAGGAAGCAAAGGAGATGATATGGTTGCAACCTTTCATGGAAGAGTTGGGAAAACAACATGCTGAAAATCACTTGTTTATAGATAGCTAGAGTGTTATACATCTTGTAAATAATTTTTCCTTTCACTCTAAAACCAAACACATACAGTTGAGATATCATTTCATTCGATCAGTGTTGGAGGATGGACAGGTAAAGCTAGAAAAGATACATAAAAATGTGAATCCAACGGATATGTTTATAAAGGTAGTGACAAAGCATAAGCTAATCTCCTCTTCAGCTTCAGTTGGTCTTCATGGTTAAAAGTATAACAAAGTAGCAAGGTCCAAGGCGCTTATTCTAGTGGGAGTTGTAAGTGTAGTGGTGTCATCTAGGATCATTCTCCAAGTGGGAGAATAGTTTGGTATGGAGCCTGATCATTCTCCAAGTGGGAGATTGTTGGTATGTGGTGAGTGATCATGCTATACTGTACACTCTTCATGTATCCTCATCGAAGTCTGAGCCCCGGACGAGGGTTCAGGGGTGGTAGCCCCCAAGAATTTTGTTTTTCTACTTTTTTCGTTTCGTCACCAAAAAAGAAAAGAAACCAACTTTGTAAACCCTAACTTCTAGAAGCTTCTAAAATCTTGTTATAAGTGGTTTGGATGTGGAGTTGTAGTACGTCATTATTTGCGAGATTATAATATGTTTTGCATTGGGTAACAAAATTATTAGATGGTTGCGGTTTTGTGGATGGAGCCCGAATTGGGTGAACCAAGTTAAATTCTCTGTGCTGTCTTGTTTTTGTTATAATTTTCTATGTGTGTTTTATTTCTTTGTTTTATTGATCAAATTTGCATTTAACTTGTTAGATATTTTCCTTCTAACCTAACAGTTTTAACTACAATAAGGTAAGAAGTTATTGAAGAAGATGTGAAGATAAAGGAATTTTCCTTGGATAAGGATAGTTCTTCTCTTACAATTGAGGATAGGAAAAAATTGTCTAAACTGTACACGACAAAAAAATTAGAACAAAGCAAATATTTAACACTTTGATGAGTAAAGATAAAGAAGACATTGAAAGGCTCAAAATAAGACACTATAAAAGGTTGTAGACTTGGATAAAGAATTGGGAATGTCTCTGGACAATTAAGAGTAGTTGCAACATGATACAAATGTTCCAGAAGTTAATGAACCTGTTAATGAGAAATGTAAGCATGTGACTAAGCTCGAGGGAGGACAAGAAAACATGATGACAAATAACATCCCTCTGGATGAAGAGATGACTGATAAGCTTAGGCAAGAATATGTTTTAACTAATATTGTAGACACTCAAAATATCTTGATTCATATCGTGCACTTGATCCTGATTTACTAATACCAATTCTTCCTTAATCATTTCCACACTAACCAATTAATTGAATAATCTTTATTTAATTAATTTTCCTTAAATTTGATAATGAACTTTATCAAGTTTATTTCATCCTCCTAATGTTCCTCTTTTAATTAAATAAATCCATTTTTATTTAAGTAAATCCTAATGTTCTTTTAATTAAATAAATCAAGTTTATTTAATTAAATCCTAATGTTCTTGTTTTAATTAAATAAATCAAATTTATTTAATTAAATCCTAATGTTACTCTTTTAATTAAATAAATAAATTTTATTTAATCAAATCCTAATGTTCCTCTTTTAATTAAATAAAACAATTTTATTTAATTAAAATCCTAAAGTTCTAATATCCTCTCATATGATTTAAATAAACCCAAACATTTAAATCATGTGTCACAAATCAACTAATCTCATCTAAGTTAATTAATCTTAAATTAATTAACTCCTAACACTAATCCCCATTCCTCTAGCTTTTGTCTCCACCCTAAGGTAAGTCAACCTTGGTCAAGTTACACATGTAAATCAATTTACTTGATTTACTAATTACCCTATTTTCTTTCAAAAGGGCATATTCCTAGAATATTCCACCCATTTAAACTTTCCCTCCCAAAGAACTTATCCTCTTTCTTGAGCCACCTTGGCATTAAAGAGCTCTGACACAAGCCACCTTGGCTTTAAATAGCTCTTACACCTCCTCTTACACAAGTCACCTTGGCTTTAAATGGAATCTTAAACATTCTCTTACACATGCCACCTTAACATTTATTCTTCTTACACATCACATCTCTCAAAATGTGTTGACACGTGTGTGAGCACATCTTTCCCAAGATTCATTAGCATGCTGACAAGTTTCATTATGCTATTGGTCTATTCTTTAACCCCACATTTATCAAACTCCTTTACTCTTCCATCCTTGGCTTCTATAAATAGAGGCATCATTCTCACAATATGGATCCATCAACTAAGACCATAATCACTATAGGCATTTGAGTTCATAGCATTTCATCTTTTCTATCCATCATAGCAAGATTATAGCCAATTTTATACTTGTTCATCACAAATCCATCATCAAGCTTATCAAGGGGTTAGGAAAGGGCTTCTTTCCTCACCAAAGGAGCACTAATCCCCCTATGTGATGTTGGTTTGAGAATTTAGAATAGTATTTTATTAGATATTTTACTTTGTTTTCATGTTCTATTGCTTAAATGAATTTCATAGGGAATGCTTCATTATTACTTGTTTCTTGACTAATGATCACTTGTTTGTTCATTTTTTAGCAAGTATAGGAAGGGTATTCAAATTTTGGCACTAGAAGGAGGGCTTAAATCAAAAAATTAACACGTTTTTTATGCTATTTCCGTGGTTTTTTCATTTTTTGTGCTTCCAGGACACAACGATGTTGAAGAGGACAAACAATGACACAATAATTTTAGCTTCGCTATATAAAGACGTTGCCTCTATATCCAAAAAGTGACGTTGTCTTGTTTCTTCTGACACCTGGCAGATCAAATTCCAAATAGTGAGGTTGGTGAATATTTCCATGCATTCGTCATCTTTGTTTTCTCCATAGAGCGATGTTGATTTAATAGAGTGACGTTGGAAGCTACAAATAGTGACACCTTTGTGAGAAACGACGATGGGTCTGGGTAAAAAGGAAATTTCAATTTTATTTTAATATGTGCTTTTATGTTATAATTTCTTTTGACCTTTGATCTATTTTGTGGCTCTACTTTTTGTATGTTGATCAACTTTTGCAGGTTTTGGTGACAAAGAAGGAGAAGAAACAAGGAGGACTCTCTATGGCATTTCCTTTTTCAAATTTGTAAAAAAGTGTTTATTAACACTTTGGGAACATTTATAATCCCATCCTTGGATATTGTTTTCTTCAATTTTAAAACTCAACTACATTTCGTTTGGGTTTTAAAAAGAAAACACAAAAGCTTATTTTTTTCCTCAAAGTTGGTTAAAAAGAACCTTAGAAACTCACTAGTTTTGATTTGGGTTTTAAAAAATTGAACAATCAACTTCACACTCAAATTTGGTGCTCTAAAAAGACCTCATTATTGCCTTTAAGGATTTAAAAAGAACTTGTCTTTGTTTTTTTTTTGTAATCTTCTTCATAAACTCTTTCATTTCAAATGTGTATGCACTTCTCTCACGCTTCACTGAAATATTGAGAATCAAAATAATTTTAGTGACATTAGGCTGTCTAAATTATTGCCTCCACATTTTAAATTTGGGTTTTAAAATTGAGCAAAACATGCGGGTGTGAAGAAAAGGCATTGTGTATGCTCCCTCCCAAATGTGTTAGCTTGTCGAACTAAAAATGCACTTATTCGCTATTTTTTACCCTTAGAGAACCTACCTTGGTGGGAAAAATTACTCACCCCAAGGGAACGACTCAAACAAATAATGAGATAAACGCCGAGTTATTCCCAATCGGTAAATAAATTTAAATGTTGAGGAAATCTCAGCATTACAGGAGCTCCTACGGACAAACAGGTGATACTCTTTATATGGGTTGATCTTGCCTCTCATATGGCCTTCTAAATGAGTGCCTTGATTACGAACCAATTTGTGTAGAAGCCAAAATCCCTATCTATTTGTTGGTGTCAGGAGGTTGGACCTCTGAATCTGTCCCACATACTTGCGGTTCTAAGTAGAGATGAAGAGTTTGTAATGGGAGATTCATGTGAAATCAAAGCTTGGCTGAATTGAGAAGTGTGTGATGAGAAAGGGGGATCTAGTGTGGTCAAGCTTCTAATCATCCACTTTGAATAAGAGCAACTGGAGAAATCCAAGTGGGAATCCGACAAATATTTCCTTTTTCTATCCTAGGGTTGTGCATTGTTACAAAATCAAAACACTTTGCTTGAGATCTCAAAAATGTGGAAAAAAACATTCAACAAGGTCATCAGAACTTTAAACCCTTTGGAAAGAGAAAATACCTTTGAAAAATATTGTATACTACAGCTTGTCCCTAGGGATTCAATCCTTAGAGGCTTCTAAGTATTTGGGCCTAATATCTCAATTTTCTCTCTCTAAAGTTAACATTAGGGAACTATTGCCTTGATTCCCTTGATTTCCACATAATGGACCTTGTGGGATGAAAATAAATTGAGACATCGACATTCAGTTTGAAAAGCTAAGCAAGAAAGTGTGGATGTGGTAAAAACAATCAAATCTAATCAAGATAAAAGATTATTGAACCACATATGTGTTTGTTCTCATGATTTCGAAGAAGGTCAAGATCACAAAACAAAAATCTTTGTGCAAAAGCTTCAAGTTTAAGTGTCACACTCAAAAATTTGTCAAGAAATACATTAAGAAGTGCAACCTCAAGCAATACACCAAGATAAGAAAGAAGTTCAAAAGGTTTTATAGACTCGTCCCTTTGAACAATCTGGATATGTATTCTCAATCTGAACCACTCATCTAAGTCAAAGTTCGGTCTTTTGAATTTGAACCAAATTAGAAGTATAAAATGTTCTTCAATATCGTAGTCTTCTAAAGGAAGTCTGTATAAGCTCAATATAGGATCAAAATCAACAATCTCGTCCATCCCCCAAGAAAAAAATCAAAATCCCATTTCACAAACAACTCTTAGAATCTTGGAAAAAATCATTCATGCTATACTTTTTCGTAATCCTTCAAATCAAAATAAAAAATCATCTTGTTTGACTAAGTGTGTGAGGATGAATCCTTCTTCATACACTTAGTTAAATTATAACATTGTGGACAAGTTTTACTCCAAGATAACATCCAACATCTTGGGTTTTATGAGTTCATTATCCAAAATCCAAATCAAATCCAAATTGAATCAAGACCAAATCCAAAAGTCCTAAAGTCTAGTATCTCTCCAAGGTTCTTAAGAGTTCAATCCTTCACACCATCCATATCTAATTTATCCCATCATCATTGTTTGATCCTTAAACAAACTTAGATTTTCTTTTTTGTACCTAAATTTTAGACCAACCTAAGGGGTTAGAGGTTCACTGCATACTCCTAAAATTTGATCCTTATTTGATGGTCCAAACTAGATCTCAACACAAGAGAAACATGGAACAAAACAAAGAGACATCAACTTCAAGTGACGAGTCAAATCGCACTTGAATTTAACCCCACAGGATCTAGCAATCCCCCACTCAATCTTCCTCAACAACCACAAGATCCTCAAGAGGGAGGTTTCCAAGTGGAGGACATCACCAGAAACCCCCTAGGGATGACTCGAGACTAAATTATGGAGATGGTCCAAAATCTTGAAACCCACAAGAATGTCAATACAATGATGAGACTCAATCCTTCATAATACGTACTAGTGTTAGGAAAGGAAGGGGTTAAACTCCCTTCTGATTATGATATAAGCACTATTATGGAACAACCTCTTGGGGCTATGCCACCGGTATCATTCACATCATCATTGCAAAACATCATTCAACCCATCCCACAACTAATATCATCTCATGCTCCAAGCCAACCCATAACTACCAAGGGGAGTTCATTGCTTCATTCTCTTAAAACACATCCCCTTGTAAATATCCAAAACTTGGACACAAATACCATCCCTCAAGACCCAAAGCATCTATACGTTCCACTCATTTTCTATGATACCAACAATGCATCCACCTTCTCCTCAACACAGACATACTCTCTTGAGACACAAGTCTCTTTCCCCATGATATCACAAGGACAAGGGAGAACCTTTGATCCTTCATCATCACTTTCTCAATGATACCTACCACCACTTCCCCCACTAACATCAACATCCACATCAATCCAAGGTTTAGGGCAACCCCCTTTACCCAACATACCAATCCAAAATCAATCAAATCAGAAAAACCCTCTAATCATGAATCAAATAAATGTACCAAATCCTCCAAGCATGCCACTGACATTGCAACAACTGGTGGCACCAATCCAAACATGCCAATCAATCATCACGCCATCTACAACACCCCAGGTTCTCCAAAAATGATTCTCTCAAGGACCTAGCATGTCAACCATACCCTCCACCACACAACCCATGGTCATCACTCAAACACCTCAATAACCTCCTCAACAAAACCCATATCACACCATTCTAAATCCTCCACCTCTACCACCAAATCCAAACATGACAAACCAATACATTATGTTAAATATGGCCCAGAAAGCCTATAAAAAGGCACTCCAACAATTCCAAGCCCAATAAGCCTCATAAGTTGTGAAAAAAGCCACGCAACAAGCACAGGCACAAAAATCCCAGCAGGCCACCCAAGCACAAGCACAAGCATGATTACAGTAGCAAAAAGCTCAACAAGCCGCACAAGTTTCACAAGTCGCACAAGTTGCACAAGCACAAGCACAAGTGCAAGTGCAAGTGCAAGCCCAAACTCAATATCAAGCATAGCAAGCTCAAGCACAAGCCCTGTTACAACAACGAGCTTACCAACAAGCTTTGTAGCAATACCAAGCCCAACAACAAGTAGCCGCACGAAAATCCCGACAACAACCATTGTTGGCATAACAAGAATAAGACCAACAACAAGTATTGTTGGAACAACAACAACTACAGTCATATCAAAAAGCATTATTTGCACAAAAAATCTTACAACAAACTCCCATGAACACAACACCAAGTCCACAAGTCACCCTACCCATCATTCAAGCCACAACATCCACTCAAAACACATTCATTCCACCACCCAATCTGCAAGATGACTTTTTTTCTCAAATCAAAAATCTCTTGCAATAGGTATTAGACATCCAATCTTGGAAAACCATGAAACTACAATAGAATTTATGCCCTTATCCATTCGACAGAAGCATTGTGATGAAGTTGTTCCCATCGGGCTTTGAGATATGAATTTTGGACAAGTATCGTGGAACTGGAAATCCTTAAGATCAAATCAGGGAATTCCACCTACACTACTTGGAAGTTTCCTATGATGAGTCTTATCTGATGAGGCTCTTCCCCAGAAGTCTGGCTATCCCAACCATGGAATGGTTCTCACGTCTTCCTCCCAAAATAAAAAAAGTTCCAAGAAATTGTGGATGCATTCATACAAAATTATTCATTTAACATGGGCATGGATGTAAGCTTGGAATATTTTTCAAAGCTAATGGAGAGATATTTGCATCCTTCTTGCAATGATGGCAATCCAAGGCCAATAGGAGAAAGTGGGCTATGCCAAAAGAACAAGTCAGAACCATCATCTCAAATCTTGAAAGGATCTTAGCTTTCCATCTCAAAATGTAGTGCATCACCACCTACAATCAACTCATCCCCAAAGCTCTTAACATTGAAAGAGCCCTCATTTCACAAGGGGGGACACCTACTTATCAAGACAATCGTCCATCAACAAGCTACAATGACAAACCTCGAACATGGGCAAAAAATAAAAAATTTACCAATGATGGGGTTGTTGGCGCTAAGGTTGTAATCAGTGCTCCAAGTCTAAGCACAAAACAACAAACATACCAATAACCTCAAAAAAACACCCAAAATACCCCACAAACCAACACATCTCAACAACAAAAAAACACACAAACAGTGAATAATGTCAATGATCAAGGTGGACGGTTGACAAGAAACAAATATCCTCCAAAGTTAAAGTGCACACCACTTGGGGAATCGATCAAATATATCATGCAACAAGTCATTGAAGCCAACATCATCACGCTCTCAGTCATTGAAAATTACCAAGAACCTCAAGTCAAACCACCATGGTATAATGAGAATAACCTTTGTCATTTTCATAACATAAAGGGGCACACAATAGCCGGTTGCATGAGGCTCAAAAACCTAATCTACAATCTTATTTATCACAATACTATCACTGTTGAGCAACTACCTAAAAATCAAGACCTCAAAATATACACGAATCTGATGTCGAATCACAATAAAGAAAACAACAATGGCGAAGGTAAAAAGTATGACAATGCCAACCATGTTATCACATCTTTAGATGAGTGGATAGGTTTTATCCATATCACAGTGTCTAAAGCCGAGTGTGGAGTCACCACACGAGGTGGAAAAATCACTATCCCTGGACCATCCATGCAAGATAAAGCACCCCTTGAAAAATCAAAGTTAGTTACAAATGGTTACAATGTCTTAGAACAACTGAAGAAGACCCCCGCCTGGATCTCTATCATACAGTTACTGAAAATCTCGCCTGCCCATAGGGAAATTCTAGAAAAGGCACTAGTTGCATCTTTTGTACCCACAGATCTTGATGCAAACCAATTCCAAGCTATGTTCGGACACATCACCATACCACATCTCCTTACATTCTCTAAGTAGGATCTCCCAACACAACCATCTCATAACCATGTGCTTAATCTTGAAGTCTTCATCCATAAAAATTGTCAAAAGAGTCTTGGTGGATGGAGGTGCGGCTTTGAACATTTGTTCTCTCAAGCTAATAAATAATTTGGGATTCTCTAAAGACATGATCAAAAAATAAAAATACATCAAAATCTGGGCTTATGATGATCAATAAAGAGTGCCTTAAGGTACCATTCAACTTCTTATCCAAGTAGGAGCGGCCATCATGGAGACTATTTGCCAAGTCCTCGATCTTGACCTCCATTATAACATTCTCTCAGGCCGCCCATGGATCCATGGGATGAAATTTGTGGCATCCACATTTCACCAATTTGTTAAATTTCCCTATAAAAACCAAGAGTTCATAGTTCATGGTGACCCAGAGCCCTTTGCTTATTGTAAGAACCTAGAAGCCAAGTATTACAAAATCCCACAAGTTTTCCAAGAATGATGAAGGACCTATGACTCCGTATGTAGATCCATCCACCATAGCCTCCACTTTTGGGACAAAGACACCCTCCATTCCCAACATTTTTTATATCAAATTCATTATCCAAGATAACGGATGTGGAGACTACAAGATGAAGAAAATCACCTTTGTAATAGGAGAATTACCTCAATCTCTTAGGTCCCATGGCAGCCACAACCAAGTAATACACCATCTCAAACAGTCAGAGCGGACCCCTCCAGATTCAAAAGTTGGAGGGACCTAAGCCGAGAAGTGGTAGATGAAAAGGACATATCAAGCTTGATATATCAAGATGAAAGATCTATATTGGCTCTTCCAATGGACAATGATAACAAACGGCTACAGTTAATGCTTGGCATGGGCTACAACAAGAACAAGAAACTCAGGAAAAATGATAACAACCTATTAGAACCCATCATTGTTGAGAAGTGAATAAACAATCTTGTCCTTGGATGTACCCCTTCGAAGATAACCACATGTGGCAGAGGTACCCCTGTTAAGACAGTCAAATCTCCTCCTTCGTTACCAGTATCCACAGGTCTACCCTTATATAACTATACCTTAAATATAACGAATGTATGTGAGAGTGACAAGGATCCCCTCATTGACCTACTTGTGTTCTTTGAAGACTCTTCCTTGTTCATGATTTCCACTATGTCTTTTGAGTCAAATAGTCAAACCCATGAATTAAAGCTAGTTTATCCCCAACTAATTGACTATGACCAATAAGGACCATCAGGTTTGGACAAATTCAAAAATGACAAGGCTCTTTCAGAATTCATGGGACTCAGGGATAACATACAATGCGGAGACCACAAAGCGAGATTTGACATTGAGCTAGACACCCATGCATACTATGGGGAAATGTTGAGTCCCTCAATCACAAAAGTGAAAATTTAAGAGTAATATCTACTTCTTTAAGTAAAAACTACAATGTGGCACTTTCTGACTCAAACATAGTAAAAACAAAGGATGCATCCGATGGTGAAAACCTTTCTGAGGCACCAAAGGATGAGGGATTCAATCTTCCCCTAGTGTTATTCATCAGGAAAAGTCAACATTATTGGCAAAGAAGTGTAACCACGTCAACCTGGGGACGAAAGAGACACCGCACATAACCTTATATGCAAAATCACTTTTGGTTGAAGAACATGAACTTCTACCTGCATTTTTGAGAGAAAGAAAGGTAAAATTTGTATGGACCTATGCTAACATGTCAGGACTTGATCCAGAGGTCATGGTTCATCATATTGTGCTATATCCAGAGGTGAAGCTAGTCAAGCAGAAACTAAGGAAGATGCATCCACAAATCACACTATTAGTCAAACTTCAGTTGCAGAAACTCCTGGATGTTGGCTTCATAAGACCCATCGATTATCTTGAATGGGTTTCAAACCTGGTACTAGTCACTAAGCCCACTAGGGGCATCTGAATCTGCACTAACTTTGGGGACCTAAACAAAGTGTTTGTTAAGGATGATTCCTCCCTTCCAAACATTGACATGATTGTAGATCAAACAATTGGGCATGAAATGTTGTCACTCATGGATGGGTTCTCAGGTTACAATTAGATAATGATAGCAAAAGATGATCAACATAAGACAACCTTTACCTGTCTAGGGGTACATACTGTTGGAACATGATGTCGTTTGGGTTGGAAAATGTTGGAGCCACCTATCAAAGTTCCATGACACTCATTTTTCATGACATGATTCACAAGTCCATGGAGGACTATGTGGATGACATATTGGCCAAGTCGAGAAAGCAACGAGATCACATAGCGAAATTAAGCTCCATCTTTGATAGATTGGAGGAATACAAGGTAAGGCTAAACCTTAGGAAATGTGTCTTTGGTGTACAATTAAGGAAGCTTCTAGGGTATATAGTGTCAATGAGAGGGATCGAGATAGATCCAGCCAAAGTCAAAGAAATTCTTGAAATGGAGGCACCAAAGACATTAAATAAGTTAAGGGGTTTACAAGGAAGACTCCAATCCATCTATAGGTTCATCGCACAGTTAGAAAACAAGGCTATGCCATATTCTCATTTACTCCACAAGGGGGTAGCATACAAATGGGACAAGAAGTATGATCGAGAAGTCAAAAAAATCAAAGAATACCTGCTGACACCACCATTACTCATGTCGTCAATCCGAAATAAGCCACTGATCTTGTACATATCGGCAACAGTAGCAACACTTGGAGCTTTATTAGCACATCATGATGAGAAGAGGAAGGAGAGAGCCATATAATATATTAGCTGAACCATGGTACGACATGAGTTAAATTATACATCCATTGAAAAGGCTTTCCTAGCAATAGTGTTTTACTCATAGAAGTTTAGTCACTACATGTTATCTCACCAAATTAAACTCCTCGCCAAAATAGACCCCCTTAAGTACTTACTTTCCAAGGTGACACTTACGGAGTGAATGGCTAAGTGGTTCATGATCCTCTTAGAATATGACATTGAATATGTAGAAAGAAAAGCCATCAAGGGACAAGTAATTATTGATCAATTAGCAGAAGCACCCATCTATTTAGAGAACCTGCTTATATCAAAATTCCCAAACGAATTTTCATTCAACCTCAGCATCGTAGATATTTGGAAGGTTTATTTTGATGGGTCATATACACATCATGGATCAAGAGCGAGTGTTTTCTTCATCACGCCGCAAGGGGATTGTATTCCTAAATCCTACAGGTTATCGTTCCCTTGCACTAACAACATTGTCGAATATGAAGCCCTTGTGATTGGACTTGGAATAACACTACAGTGGTATATCATGGCTCTTAAATTTTATGGAGACTCTCAGCTAATCATCAACCAAGTTAAATATGAGTACCAAACAAAGGATGACAAACTGACTCCATACAAGAAACTAGTGGAAGACCTCAAGGAATTCTTCATTAACATCATGTTTGAGAAAATACCAAGGGAAAAAAATAGAGCAACAGAGGCCATGGCAATAATCAGATCATTATTGGATATTCCATGCAACATCCTTAAGCATGAATTCTTGGTAGAACAGCTTCTCGTACCAACTTTCGAGGTACCAAAGTCTGAATTTATGTGTGAAATAATTGGTCCTGATAACCCATGGTATCATGACATATACAGCCACCTAAGAATGGGATTCCTCCTGACCGATATTACTCCAAACCTTAAAATAGCCTTTGTCAAGAAGTTGTCCTGCTTTGTTATCGTAGGTGATACCCTGTACCATAAGAGTATCGAAGGAACTCTTTTAAAATGCCTAAACATTGAGGAAGCTTTGATTACTTTAACTAAGGTACATGATGGCATTTTTGGTTCACATTCGAGAGGCATGACCTTGGCAAGGAAGCTATTGAGAATGGGGTACTATTGGTTGACAATGGAGAAGGAAGCTCACGAATCAATCAAAAAGTGCTTGCAATGTCAATAGCATGGGGACCTCATCCATGCACCAGCTCAAGAGCCCCACCCTTCTTGTAGTGGGGGCTTGATCTTGTTGGAAAAATCACCCCCACCTCATCCAATGGACACAAGTTCATTATCACTACAACAAATTACTTCACAAAGTGGGTACTGTCTCTATGACCTATATCACTGGAAAACAGATTGAAAATTTCATCCTGAAATACCTCATTTGTCATTATGGTTTTCACAAGCCATTATCTCACATAATGGGACACCTTTCAAAAACTAGGATGTCTGAGACCTATGCCATAAATTTAACATCCAACATTTATTTTCTACTCCATACTACCCCCAAGGTAATGGCCTAGTTGAGGCTAAAAATAAAACCATCTTAAGAATCATCAAAAATATAGTCAATAAAGTTGGTCATGAATGGAACTTACAATTAAACCCAACCCTATGGGCTTACCGAACAAGTATCTGCACACCAACAGGTGCAACCCCATTCCCCCTGGTCTATGGATCAGAAGCCATTCTCCCCATTGAGATCAAGCTCCCATCCTTGAGGATATCATTGCAAAACCTTATTACAGATGAAGAATAGCAGGTACCTCAGTTGAATGAGCTGGAACTATTGGATGAGCCGCGCATGGATGCCCTAAACCACCTGTAAGTCTACTAGAACCATCTGAAGAGGAGCTACAAGAAGAAGATAAGGAACCGGTCCCTTCAATTCAACGAGCTCATAATGAAATAAAATCAGAAAAATATGCCGAATCCAAATAGCAAGAGCAAGTTTAAACCCAACTGGTTGGGACCTTTTTGCATCACAACAAGTCATAAATCAAGGGCTTATCAGCTATCAACACCTAAGGGTGAGCCTCTATAGGATCCTATCAACAACTCCCATCTCAAAAAAAATTATGCCTAATTTTCAAGGTATAAATCTAAAAAATCAAAAAATATAAAAAAAACCAAAAAAACAGAAAAAGGATTGAAAATAGTAAAGATAAAAACCATCCTCTAGCAAAAACTACTTAGGTGGTGCTTGGGGAAATTAACTTGGTGAAAACTTGGAAAACAGGCACCTTGTGTAAATAAAGCACTCTCCATCCACCATGATCTCTACGTTTGGTTCTATATCATCCATCGCACTCACCCATCTGTTTCTACATCATAGCTTGGTCTTGTGTTCATATCCTGTTCCTCCCTACAACTACTTGGCACATTCCTAAGGTCATTTTTTCCTACCTATATTGGAGTAGTCTACTACATCACACTAGGGACATGTTCTCTTATCCTATATCGGATAAGATTCATGTATAATCTTGAGATCTTCCTAAAATCACAAAAATCCAAAATCATTCTTAAATTCATAAAATCCAAAAAACATTCAAATCATATCAAAAATCCAAAACAAGTCAAAAAAAATAGAGTCATCAAGTCAAACTACGTGATCTTTGCGTGTATAACATAGGAAAGGCTAATCATTGATCAGTCCCTGAGACCCCTAGGATAGGTCTTTAGGTTAGGTTCTTGGTCAAAATCTTGGAAAAAACCAGAACAAATTGGAAAATTTAAAAATTAAAACATTTGTAGAACATCTTGAAAATACCAAAAATTGCCTCAAAACATTTCAAAACACCAAAAACATTCAAAAAACCTAGAAAAGAGCATCTTTCTCATTTCAAAATTCACCCACAATAAGCATCCACACATAATAAATCAATTGTCACTTCCATCCTTTCGCAAAAAAATTGGAAGCAAGCTTAGTAGTCGAAAGTGTGTTCTCCAATGTCAAGGTTTAAGTCTAGGTTAGTAGGTAAACAAGTTAGTCAACTCTAAGTATTAATATCCTATCATCCAGTCAATATCACCATTATTTGATAACATCATGTCCTAGGATGCATCCTTCCTACAATGGACATCAACATTAGGCCTCACCGTAGTTTTGTCTTGGCTAGCATTATGAAGAACATTAGCTTGTTTGTTTACTTGATCTTTTATTTTTCTTTATCTTATTGTGCCCATTCCAATGACCTCTCGATGATTTCTAATCAAACGATTTAGAGAGAAAGTAATGGGGCATTGATCTTTATCTTTTCATGTTGTGCTTGTTTGATATTCTTGTAATATAACCTTGGCAAATACTTGTTGTATTAGGTATGTATGGAAGGTGTTTTGGATAACTTGTTGACTAGTCCACTGTTAGGTTTTTCCTCTTTGTGTTTTGGTCTGAGATGTTTGAAGTATCTAAAGTACATCCTAGTAAGGTTTTTCTATGTCAAGTGTGAACAAGAATACTCCTATCTGATTGTCAAGTCAAATTCCATTGCACTAGGTACAACACCATCCTGGTTCTTTATACCTTGATGCATTGTACCTCTATGTGTTATCAAACATAAGGAAAGTAAGCTCTTTACATCCCTAATCTCTGATAAGAAAAACATCATCATCTCTCATCATTATCTCTAATAAAGTCTCAATAAATCATAGACTTATTGGATCCTTCTTTCATCATCTTATTTCTTCTTTCTTCTCTTCGCGATAACATGGTATCATGATAGTTAACCAAAACACATCACCAATGCATTCATCCTACATCCATAGATCATATCCATTACATATTACATCATTATTTTTTTCATTATCATTTAAGTGACGAAGAATAATAGAGATTTTTTATTCTGAGTATCTTAAATCGTTGCATTGCATATCACAAATCATTGCATATCATAGTTATTACATGTCACATCATTACATTTTTCATTATCATTTAAGTTACAAAGAATAATAGAGATTTTTTATTTTGAGTATCTTAAATTGTTACATTGCATATCACAGTCATTACATATCACATCATTACATTTTTTATCATTTAAGTTACGAAGAATAGTAGAGATTTGTTATTCTGAGTATTTTAAATTATTGCATAGCATATCTTAAATCATTGCATATCATAGTCACTACATGAAACATCATACAATTTTCATTATCATTTTAAGTTACAAAGAATAATAAATATTTGTTATTCTAAGTATCTTAGAAATCATTTTCATATTATAAGCATTCACATCCATATATTCATACATCATCGTCATAAAACATATATGAAAAAGATACCAAAGTGTCGCATCCACATCATTTCTAAAAAGGAAAATGCATCCATGACATTTGCATATCATAACATTACATGCACCTTATGAATCATAGTGTATCACATAAACCATTTTTCATTATCATTCAAGAAATAATATAGATTTTTTATTCTAAGCATCTTACAAATCATTCGCATCCATACATCAATACTGCATACATCATCATAAAAGTGCATAGAAAATATATAGAAAAGAAACACATCCATAAAATTTGCATCCATGAACATCTGCATGTCATAACCATCCATTTCATAATAGAATCGCATCGCATTGCATAAACATCAAAGGCATCCATATATGAGACATAAATGAAGTAAACACATCATCATAAATCAATCGAACCCATATCATATATATATAAAAAAAATCATAACTATCATGATACAAAATCAGACTCAAGTATATGTACATCAGTCACGGTACAAAATCCCATAGGGCTATAAAAAACAAAGCTTGTGAGTGTATATCAAAAAAAAAATTGCTAGCCCTGATGGCTGCTCCCCTCGCCTGCCTGTGTGTCAGGTTGATCATCTATTCGGCGAGCTCCTATATGTTGGGAATAGCTTGGTTCTCTCAAAGTTGCAGGCATTGACTGACGATAATGAAATCTATAGTACTCAGCCTCCCTCACTGCCTTGCAGTCCATCTGCATTGATATTGTCCTCCCCTGAGATGGGATGGCCATGATCTCCAACTGCTTCCTAGGACCAACCCCTTGAGCTAACTGTAACTCTCATGCCTGTCATTGTTGTCTCTCATAATCTCTCTCGATGGTGAGGGCCTAAAACTATTGTCTAGCCTGATCTCTCTCTAAGGTGATGGCTTGTACCTATTGGCGAGCTTGGTCTCACTCACTTGTGACTGCCTATACCAAAGCAAGTAGGCCCTACACCTGTGCTTGCAGTTGCTAAATTTGTGGATCATGTGGTTGTTGTGGTTGGTTGGGTTGTTGTGCTTGATGTGCCTAGTGTGGTTGTTGATCATGTTGTTGATCCAATTTCCCATCTCTTGGAATTTCCCCTGGATCTTGTCCCCTTGCCCCTATCGATACTCTTTGAGTAGTCCTCCCCCTAGGTCTCCCCCGTGGAAGTGTTGTTGGATCTATCAGTCACAGTGGAGGTCTGAACCACTCGGCTTAGGCTCATGTAACTCCTAGATCTGTTGGCCCCTAACCATAGGCCCATGGCCTAGCAACTAACTGTCTGAATGAATCTACTACATCAGACGTTGGGATCTTCTGCCCCCATGCAGTCTCCCAGGTTGATCTAGCAAAAATAGCAGTATATCCATTAGTCAACCTATCTAGAACCTCTCCAAACTAATGGGCCACCTTGTTTGGGAGATACCGCTCTATGATAGTGTGCTCTTTTCCATGCATCATTCAGGTCTAACTAGCATAAAACAACTATTGTACATCATCGTACCACGTCGGAACCTTTAGCCATCGCCGCCAGGTAAAGCCTATAAGATCATTAATGATACAACGCTAGTAACAAAGACCAAACTGTCTCATATGTCATAGGTTAATCCCGACCCCATATCTCTAGACCACATGATCATTAGGTTCAGTGTCCACCAAGGTAACTATCGGTCAGAGCATGGAAATATGCTCCTAGGCCCAAATGTGCAATAATGTCACCCTAGTGCCAATCATCCAACCATCACAATATGTGAAATCATGTAGATCATGGTATAATGATGCCAACATCATTGGCCTCTAGGCAAACAAGGTCCTCTACCTCAACATGCTTTCCCAGCCCAAACCCCATCCTGTACTAAAATATCTCCCCCATCGATCTGGAGCCACTAACCCAGATACAATGGTAGCAACAATCAACCTGAAAAGTGGCACCTGAACCTTGTAGAACACTAAATCAATCTAACCCTCGATCAGTATAAGGTCATTGAGCCCCATAACATCATGGCATGCATCGGAACCAACATCTATATCATAAATCATGCACGTGCCATGTATTGAAAAATCGTAGGATGTGTCATACATCCTCAAGGGTCACGGTCCCCTCGCCAATCAGAAGGTGAAAAGATGAGGTATCATTGTGTCATCACTTGCACAACGCAGTCATCATCACAAGGTGGGTCCGTACAATGGGTGCATAGGCTATGTACCAAAGGCCAATCTCCCCAAAATGCTCCAATCGGATCTTAAATGAAGTGCCCAATTTTCTCAGAACTCAAGGTCGGTGCTCGCATGAAAATATAGGTTGCATCACCTCCTACACCTATGAAGTGTACAACATCAAAATGCGTAAAAAGATCTGATCCCATTTGGAATTTTCAACCCCAGAACAATGAATGCATCGTTGTTTACAAAAGCATCACCATTTGTCAAACTCCAAATAGCGACACTAGACTCTTTGGAAATGCTAAATCGGATCAAGCACCGCCATTTGCACAAGTGTTACCCTTTGACTAACAAACCCTAATCGCAAATTGATCCATCATCAATTTTAACAAAAGCGTTGTTGTTTGAAAATCTAAACCCTAAAGCCAAATCATGATTTGCATTTCCATTTGCACTAGCGGTGTTGTTTGACCTTCCAGCATCGTCGAATGAGTGTTTGTGTGCCGCTATATTGTGACATTGTGGACTTTGACTCTTTGACACATAATAAATGCACTAAAAATCAAAATTCAAAGTTGGGTTTGGGTCACATACCGGTGGTCTTGCGCCTAGAGGTCTTTGGAACACGCGAACTTGCTCAAAAATATGTCGAGGAAGCACTCGTTGTACCATCTCATAGAAGGGTCAGAGTTCAAAAGATAGGAATTTCTAAAGTGTGAATGCACAAATGAATGGAAAGTGACCCCTCCAAGCTTATTTAAGCAAGAAAATTAGGGTTTTTTGCCCCGATTTAGCCATCAAACTAGGGTTTTGTCCCATCAACACTGTTTTTGCCAAGCCGAAGCTCATTTTGCACCTTTTGCTCATCTTTTGGCACATTTTTGGCATCCTAGAGCTTTTCTGGACCCTTCAGGTGGCTTTTCATCTTTTTTTTGAGATCTCCCCCAAAAATCCAAGTTTTCATTTGATCTCTTGAGGGGGCAGTATACCAGCATAATTCTTCTCATTAGGGCAGCAGTGGAGCATCTGAAAAAAAATTGACTTTTGATCTTGCCGTATTTATTATTTGAACTAACGCAACAGGTACATTGCTTCAAAGAGGGGCAAAATGTAGACACTCAAAATATCCTTATTGATATCATGCACTTGATCCTAATTTACTAACACCGATTCTTCCTTAATCATTTCCATACTAACCAATTAATTGAATAGTCTTTATTTAATTAATTTTCATTAAATCTAATAACGAACTTTATCAAAATTATTTCATCATCTCCTAATGTTCCTCTTTTAATTAAATAAATCCATTTTTTTTAATTAAATCCTAATGTTCTTATTTTAATTAAATAAATCAATTTTATTTAATTAAATCCTAATGTTCTTCTTTTAATTAAATAAATCAATTTTATTTAATTAAATCCTAATTTTCCTCTTTTAATTAAATAAATCAATTTTATTTGATTACTCTAGAACTTGGGCCTATCTTGGTGGGAAAAAGTACTCACCCCAAGATGACTCAGACCGGTAGCACGCTAAAGCCAAGCGACTTCCAGACGGTATATAAAATAGGATTCTTGGGGAAAGCCCACGAATCATGTGCACTATTCCAACGAGATGAACAGAAATGGACTCTCGCCGACGTTGGATAGTGTCCCATGAATGGAATGCCCTTATTAAAAACCTTGTTGTAGTGTTACCAAAATTCTACCTACTTGTTGGTGCAGCAAGGTCGGCCCTGCGAAGTCGTCTTATATTCTTCTGGTTTATGTGTGGAAATGAAATGTATGCCATGGGAGTTTCATGGATACAATAGCTTGGCTTCCCTGTATACGTGAGTGTCATGGAGGGGAGCCAGTGGGATCAAGATACTAGTCATTCGCTATAAATATGCATAGCTGGAGAAATCCAAATAAGAATTCAGCAAGTACTGTCCTAAAAGCCTAGGTTGTACATGTTTTCGAGTCTTAACAGTCCTAACATCACAAAAACGGAAGATACTTTGATTGTTGTGTTTGTTCTTTGTTGTATTCGTCAAAATCTTGATCACACAACCAAAATTCAATCAATAACTTTCGGGAAAATTTCAACTATCAGAAAACCGAGTCGCATTCGTCAGTTTAATCGATGCATGTGTATTAGCAATTCACATCTGTTAGGGGGAAATTTGCATCTATCTGTCAAAACCTTCAATTTTCATAGTCTGCATATCACAAGTCACAACTGTCATATTTTGAGTCGCATGTGTGCATGAAAATCGCATCTGTCAGTTTTTGAGCCGCATGTGTATTAGAAAACTGCATCTATCAGTTTTCGAGTCACATGTGTGTTGGTAAACTACATTTGTTAGATAAAGCCACATCTGTCATGAAAAGAAAAAGAAAAAAACACCGCATGCACTGTCAAAAACCCGCATCTATCAAAGTCTGAACCGCAACTGTTAGAAACACCACATGCACTGTGAAAAACCCGCATCTGTCAGAGTTTGAACCGCAACTATTTGGTAAACTGCATTTTCCTATCAACAGAAAACATCGAAAACCATGAGTTGAGTCTGAAACATCATTGTCAATATTTGCTTTAGGTTCTTAAGATCAACCTTGGATTGAAACTGGTAAATTTTGCTCAAAAACCTTTCATCCTTAGGCATCATATATGTCTTAGTCACAATACACATCATAGTCATAGTTATCCTTCACGTTTTGATTTTTCACAATCAACCTTGTCATTTTAGTCCCATTTAGTCGATATTTTCAGCTCAACTGTCCTTGTTATCCAATCAAGTTCCTTGATCAAAAGCAAATCTTTGCATGCATTTACTCCATTAGGTGGTAAGTTATACCTATTTTTAGGCTCATTTATCATCATAATCTACTTGATATTTTTCATATTGTCCATCATATCATACGTCGTCTTAGTATACGTCTTTTTAGAACCATTTTAGCAACGTCATTTAGTGTCAAAAAAAATAAAATCCAAAAACATAGACGTAGATCATATCAGTTTTTAGGTATAGTCTGCATTACCCATTTTGAGCAAATTTTTCATGGTTCAAGATCCCAAAAGAAACACAAAGCAATGACAGACCCCAACAAATTCATCAATCCGTTCGGAAACCAACCGTTAGGAAGTAAACGACCACACTAGCCTTTGCTAGAAAAACATGTCACTAGGGACACACATGGTCAGATTTACATACAAGACATAGATGTAGTAGTTCAAGACCCTGAGTTTGCATCCTTCATGGATGAGTGTCTGGCAAATGATCCACAACGCTATTTAGCAAAATTGCTAGTAGAAGGTGCCACACTACCCCCAGGATTTGATGTCCATACTTTGACAACACAGTTAACTCAACCAACACAAATTGTGACATCAACTGTGTCTATTCCCCAAATAACCGCAGCGATACCAACATGTATACCAACACAAACCTCATCAATTTGAAACACAACCCCTTTTAACATACTACAAGGTTTACAATTCACTGTGGGAGCAAATTCCTCCAACCCCTTTCGCACCAACACTACTGGTAAGAGATCCAAAGTTGGTGGGAATATACCTATGCCAAACCAAATCATTCAGACAGGAAACATCCCTATACCAAATCAAACATTTCAGACAGGAAGCATTCTGATACCAACTCAGACCATTCAGACAAGGAATATCCCTATCCCAAATCAGAATATTTTGACAGGATATATTCCCTCGCCCAATCATAACCCGTCACAAAACATGGCATATTAGAACATCTACATTGATCCAAATAACACAAACACCATGTCCTTGACACAAGTCAACATCCTTCAAAACCAAATGCAGACTCTACAACAAAAGATGGACAACATGTCTATTTCAAGCAAACGAACTATATCAGCACAAGACCTATGTCCATGTCCATTCGACAAAGCACTCTATATGACACCTTTCCCCCATAGATACATTATACCAAATTTGCCTAAGTATAATGGGAGGAAGAATCCTTTAGAACATATTAGATAATTATCAACGGCTTGCACAGACATATCATATGACCCCACTTACTTGATGCGCCTATTTCCATGAACCCTCATAGGGATAGTGTTGAAATGGTTTTCCAAATTGCCATACGGTATACCATCCTGGGTGGAATTAGCTGAAAATTTTGTCGAACATTTTGTCTTTAACATAGACAATGAAGTAACCATAGCAAGCTTGTGCCACATGACACAAGAAGATGGTAAGACATTCACCACTTTTTGCCAGAGGTGGAGAAATCTAGCTATCCGTTGTCCCGTCAAAATACCTGAAAAATAAAAGGTCACTATCTTCCTCAAAAACATCAACCCAAAACTGAGAGGTGACTTACGGGTACACTGTTGCACTTCATTTCTTGACTTGGTACAAAAGGGGATCATCCTTGAAAAGGGCCTTATTGACAAAGGAAAAATCAAAGTACCAGGCAAGAGCCCAATTGTCCAACATCCAAACGTGTTGAATGATAAAAACAAGTTCTGGTCTAGGAATAAGAATGTCACGAATGATGGCATATTTGATGCTAAGCACATACATACTGGACCGGTTATCACACTTAGAGGATACAACCAACATGAAGACATGATGAACAATCCTAATCAAATGGCTAACTATGTCCAGAACTCGCAACAAAGACCCCAAAGGTTATTTCCCATGCGAGAATTTACACCTTTAGAGCAACCAATCGAGGTAGTCTTCAAAGAATTGGTCAAAAATAATCTCATCAAACCTTTAGAACCAAGAGAGTATGATCCTAGACAGTTCAAACCTTCATGGTGAGATGATAACGCTTTCTGTGACTATCATCGAACAAAAGGGCACAACCTCCAACAATGTCGCCAATTAAAGAATATCATTCAAGACTTTGTTGAAAACAGATCCATAGAGGTAAATGGATAGAAAAATACTATAAACAGTGGTCATAAGGTCTTCACAAACCCTCTACATGACCACACAAAAGGAAACGCCTCTAATTCGAGAACCAAGAACAATCCCTCTACCAATTACACCAACTCCAAATATGACTATGGGAAAGGAAAGACCATACATAGCCTCCGAGCCACACACAAACATGTTAATACCATCATCATCAAGAAGCACCCGGAATGTAATGTGAACACACATAGAACTAAACTAGCTATTTCAGGTCCTTCTTCTGAACCACCTACACATAGGCCCAAGTATAGATACAATCTTATCGATCAATTGAGCAAAACTCCCGCCACAAATATCTATCTTGGAACTATTGAATTTGTCACCAGAACACCGAGCCATACTTGAGAAAGCATTATAGAACACTACTGTTCCCATGGACTTGGATGTCAATCGCATCGATGAAATGGTAGGATATTTGACCAACTCACATCATGCCACATTTTCTCAACAAGACTACTCCACTGAAAAGTCTGATCACAATGACCCATTACATCTTGAAGTCCTAGTCCATCAAACCAGAGTCAGATGATTCTTGGTAGACAGAGGCGCAGGTTTGAACCTGTATACCCTAAAATTGGTTAAGGCATTAGGATTCTCAAAATACTGTCTAGACACTTCTAAGAGTATAGTCATCAAGGCGTATGATGATGAGGAAAGGTCATCCAAAGGAGTCGTCATGCTCCCTATCAGAATTGGCCCAACGATCATGAACACTAGCTTCCAAGTCTTGGATCTCACCCTTCCATATAACTTATTGTTAGGTAGACCTTGGATATGTGTAATGAGAGTCGTCACTTCAACATACCACCAATGTCTTAAGTTCCCGTATAATGGAATAAAGATCACTATTGATGGTGATCCAAATCCTTTCCAATATTGTACAATCCTAAGGGACCTTCCACAATGACAAGTGCCTGTTAACCAGGAGGCTTCATCATCCACTCTATCCCAATACATTGACCCATCACGTCTCACTAAGTCCATTTCATTCAAACCACCATCATCCACTCCTAAACTCGAGATCCAAGACAAGGGATGTGGTGAATATAATATAAAGGCATCATACTGCATCAGTCAACTGATTCCACCAAAGGCATGTGGCCTACCCATGGTAGATAGAAGACAGTCAGTGGTCACGTTTCATGTTCCCCCTACCATGACATTAACCAAATGGGGAGAATTAAGTGAAGAAATTATGGATCAAGGTGATTCCTGGTTATATCAAGAAGAACATGAATACCCCTCCCCATCTATTCAAATAGCTAAGGACTAGTATGGAAAAGGCTTTAAGATTATGCAAAATGAAGGCTATGATGGGCACAATGGGTTGGGGCTATATCAAAATGGAAGGACAGAACCGATTACTGTCTACCCACAACCAAAATACTTAGGGCTAGGGTGTCAACCGCTTAGAATTGGGTATCCTAGTACTTCATCATCTTTTCAAGAGGAAGTGAGTGCTTGTGCAGACATCGAGATATCTCATGAACCACTTCCCCCAGTTTACGATGAATCCCCCTACTCTAGCGATGGTGAATGGGAATCCCTTTCATCTACTAGTACCATGAATATTGATGCCCTATTTGGAGAATTGGACCTCAACATGAAACCTGTACCAAAATGATCTAGTCCTCATCCTGAGAAACACTTGTCCAAAGTAGAATGGCAAGAGAATTATTATTGGGAAACCATTGATCCTGCATCTTGGGCACCTGACAAACCATCTCCTGACGAATCAGCCCTCACCATAGTCCCACAACAGAGTATACCTACCCCTAGGAGGAAGAACAAGAAGGATTTGGTCCAAAACTTATGCGACCATGTCAACCATTCTATACTCACCTTGTCTATAGCTACCTTTAGGAACTCCGATGATGGGATGCCCCTTATATATCCCGAACTTATCAACTGGGATCAACAAGGTACACCTATCATAGATACATTCAAGAATGATGAAGCAATTGTTGAGTTCATGGGACTTAGAGAAGGCATACCAAGAGGGGATCATAAGGCAGGCTTTACCATAGACTTGGACGATAAAGCATATTTCGGGGAGTCTATTTACACCTCTAGTCACAAAAATGAGAATGAAAATAAAAATGATGATTCCCTAGGTGAAAACCAAAAGGCGCCTTTGGACGATGAAAAATTCAAAATAAAGGATGTATCCGAGGGAGAAAACCTCTCTGAGGCACCCAAGGATAGAGGTTTAAATATTCTCCCTGTTGAACAAGAAAAGTCACCGATGCTAGTAGAAGAGGCTATTGCAGTCAACATAGGTACATAAGAGAATCCTCAGATGGTATATTTTGTAGATTCTTTAACAGAGACAGAACAACATGAGTTTAA
The DNA here is from genome assembly GCA_007115665.2 of Sequoiadendron giganteum. Classification (NCBI taxonomy): domain Eukaryota; kingdom Viridiplantae; phylum Streptophyta; class Pinopsida; order Cupressales; family Cupressaceae; genus Sequoiadendron; species Sequoiadendron giganteum. Next base: position 612,887,018 of record CM021104.1, read on the forward strand.
GGACTTCTTCAAAAAGAGATAGATAAACTTTGCATGGTCATATGCTGACATGCCTGGGCTAGATCCAGACCTAATACTGCACCATTTACCATTACAGCTACGTATTAATCCAGTCAAACATAAGCTAAGGAAAATGCATCCGCAAATCGCTCTACTAGTGAAATCCGAACTTAAGAAACTCCTGGATGTAGGATTCATAAGGATAATAGACTATGCAGATTGGATATCAAATCTTGTAGCAGTAACTAAACCAACTGGGGGCATTCATATTTGAACTAACTTTAGAGACATCAATAAGGCATGTCCTAAGGATGACTTCCCTTTGCCGAATATCGACATGATAGTAGATCTTACAGTAGGATATGAGATGCTATCCCTTATGGATGGTTTCTCCAGATACAACCAGATTATGATAGCACCTGAAGACCAACATAAGACAAGGTTCACATGTCCATGGGGTACATACTATTGGAATGGTATGCCGTTTGGCCTTAAGAATGCAAGAGCCACTTACCAACGGGCAATGACTATGATTTTTCATGACTTTGTACATACATTCATGGAAGATTATGTAGATGACATTATAGCAAAGTAAGAAACAAGGGAAGATCATTTGAGGGTTTTAGACAAGATATTCCAAAGGCTAGAAAATTACAATGTCAGGCTAAATTCGAAGAAGTGTGTCTTTGGAGTGAAATCAGGGAAACTGTTAGGGTATATCATCTCTCGAAGAGGCATTGAAGTAGATCTAGAGAAGGTAAGAGCTATCATAGAAATGCCTCCTCCAATCAACATTGGTCAACTCAAAACCCTACAGGGGAGATTACAGTCCATTAGGCGTTCCGTAGTACAACTGGCAGATAAAATACACCCATTTTAGCATCTACTCAAGAAAGGAGTACCCTTTCTGTGGACACCTAAATGTCAAGAGGCCTTCCAGAAAATCAAGGACTGTTTGCTTACTCCACCTGTCTTAATGCCGCCTATAGAGGGAAAACCATTGATACTTTACATCTCAGCAACTCAATCGGAATTAGGGGCTCTTCTCACACAACATGATGATCAAGGTCATGAGAGAGAAATCTATTATATCAATCGTACCTTAGTGGGATATGAATTGAATTATAGCAACATAGAACATGCATGTCTTGCAGTAGTCTTTTCTACCCAAAAACTTCAGCACTATATGCTCAATCGATAAACAATGTTAATTGCAAAAATTGATCCACTTAAATACCTCCTAAGTAAGGCAACTTTAACAGGCCGATTGGCTAAATGGGTTATGATACTTAGCGAGTATGACATTCAATATGTCAAAAGGAAGGCTATAAAAGGACATCTGATTGCAGATCAATAGCAGATGCACCTATAAAGGTAGACCATCCCTTAGTGGCTGATTTTCCAGATGAATTTCTCTTCAACATTGACATTAAAACTGAATGGAAACTGTACTTTGATGGGTCACATACAAATCATGGTTCAGGAGCTGGTATCTTATTTGTCACACCTCAAGGTGATACCATTCCTAAATCATTCAGGATTGGATTCCCTTGTACCAACAATATAGCAGAATACGAAGCCTTAGTGATAGGCTTAAAAATGGTAGCTCAGTGGAACATTAAGAGCCTACATGTCTTTGGCGACTCTCAATTGGTAATCCGATAGGTGAATGATGATTACGAGACTAAGGATGAAAATCTTGCACCTTACAAATGGATGGTTGATAGTTTCAAGCAGTATTTCAATGACATAAATTTTCAAAAAATACCACGTATCTAGAAGAGTGTTGCAGATGTTATGGCAACCATGGGTTCCTTGTTGGATATTCCGAGTAATATGCCTAAGTTCGAGTTTCTGGTTGAATAGCTTTTGGTCCCCGCTTATGATGTCCCCGATACTGCGATAGTGTGTACCATTATTGGTCCTATGTATCCTTCGTATAAAGACCTATTCGACTATCTCACTGAACAAACCTTACCCTAAGACTTGTCCAATAACCAATGTCAAACCTTTATCCAAAAGTCAGCTAAGTACACCATCATCAAAGAAACCCTATATAGACGCACCTTAGATAACATCCTAATGAGATGTCTTGATGCTAAGCAAGCACAAAAAACTTTGCGAGTGGTACACGAGGGTATATGTGGATCTCATTCCAATGGTCCTACTCTAGCCCATAAGATTATGAGACTAGGTTAGTATTGGCCTACAATGGAGAAAGAATCATACGTCTTTGTAAAGAAATGTAGACAATGTCAAATACATGGAGACTTGATAAGAGTGCCAGCGCAGGAGCTTTGTCCAATTACTTCACCATGGCCCTTCGCCCAATGGGGACTTGACCTCATAGGTAAGATACACCCTTCATCATCACCGCCACCGAATACTTCACCAAATGGATTGAAGCTATTCCCATGACATACATAACCGGCACACAAATATCTAAGTTTATCCTAAACTATATCATTTGTCGGTATGGTTCACCTCAATCCATAATCACAGACAATGGTCGCTCATTCAAGAACCAAGAAGTATGCCATTTATGTGAATAATTCCACATCAAGCACCATTTCTACACCCCATATTACCCACAAGGTAATGGCCAAGCTGAGGCACCTAATAAAACTATTGTTAGAATCCTTAAGAAGACTGTCAATTACGTTGGTCGTGACTGGCACCTACAGCTTAATCCTACCTTATGGGCTTATCGCACAAGCATCTGTACTCCCACCAGTGCCACTCCATATTCCCTCGTATTTGGGTCCGAAGCTATCTTACCTATTGAGGTTAAAATACCTTCTCTACGAGTATCCTTGAAGGGTCATATCGACAATGAAGAATATTGTTTCTCTAGGTTACAAGAGCTAGAATTGTTGGATGAACGAAGAGAGAAAGCATTAGATCATTTGCAAGCATATCAAAATCATCTTTATCATAGTTACAACAAGAAGGTTCACAATCGACACTTTGACATTGGTGACCTGGTATTAATGGAGAATCCTAAGAACCAAGCTGAACGAGAAAATCCAAAAAAGTTTGAACCTAACTGGTTGGGGTCGTATATTGTCACAGAAGCCTTTGGATCAGGAGTGTACCAATTCTCTACTCCTGAAGGAGCACCGTTTTTGTCCCCTATCAACAGTCTACATCTAAAGAGGTTCTACGCTTAAGTCTCTGAGAATCTGTGTCTTAATCTGGAAAAATACAAAAAAATGGTTACCTTGATGAAAACCTGGCAAACAGGCGTCTTTGTAACACCAAAAAAATTGAGAGAATCAAAAAAGTAAAGAGAAATAAATACGTCCACTAGTGAAAACCACTTTGGTGGCGCTATGGATAAGTACCATGGTGAAAACCTGGCAAACAGGCACCATGTGTAGTCAAGCTCACTCTTCCATCTACCATCATTCTAATCAGACTTTTTCACCATCCCTCATAATAAATGGTTGTCTCATCCATTACTTGGAATGATTGACATCTAAATATCCATTCTGTCACATTACCCACTCCATCTTCCAAATCTTATTCCCAACTAGGGGAAAATCCTTGTTCTATGCCCTAGCATCTTGTACATAATGTCAAACCATCGAAAATGTCCTGAAAAATCCCAAAAACATTAGAAAACTCCAAAAATCCAAAAAAATTAGAAAAATGTCAAAAAATCCCAAAAACAGAGTCAAGTCAATCATGTCAAGTCAATCATGTCAAGTCAGTCATGTCAAATCAATCATGTCAAGACAATCATGTCAATTCAATCATGTCAAGTCAGTCATGTCTAGTCAATCATGTCAAGTCGGTCACGTTAAGTCAGTCGTAGACATAGTCGAACTACATTGCCTCTGCGACTGGGACGTAGGCAAGGCCATCAATCGATGTGCCCTCGAGGCATTAGGTTTGTCAGTCTAGGTTTGTCATGTATCACACACATTAAATTATGACTCTTTGTACAAACAAAGTCATTGGTCATGTCGAACTATGAGGTCTCTAGGTGTGCAACGTAGGCAAGGCTAATCAATTGATGAGCTCCCCAGACCACACTAGGTCAGCCCAATAGGGTTCATTCACAATCACTATCACACAAGTTGCATATCATAGTTTAAGTTATCATCTCATGTCAAACACTATCTACACACAGACAGTTTATCAGTCAAGGAATCAAAGCAAGTCATGCATTAACAAGGCAAAATGTCTCAATAGTCATCAAGTCAATATCAAACACATTCTCAAAGCAATCAACCTGTGTCTTATGCAAGATATGTCTTTCTTGTCAACATACGTCATTAAATTGTCATAGTCTCATGTGGCTTGTCACTTCAACGTCATCAAACTCCAACGTCTTATACGACACGTGTCTTTCTGAAACCAGGCTTTCTCATGCCTTATACAGAAATCACCAAGTCGAAACCAGACTCAACGTCTTATAAGGTATGTGTCATTCTCTCACATTACGCTATGTCAAACATCAAACAATCAAACAATCCCACAAGATCAAGTTTTGGCAAATACATTTATTTGGCTTTATGACTTTATATCTTAATTTGTCTTATCTTTTTATCGATTTGTGCAAGATCCTATTACTAGCTTTCTCAAGGATGTCCCTTGAAGGATTTAGAGAAGCAACGATGTCTCAAGACTCTTTTTCTTTGGCTGTTGTCTGTCAACTATTTTTTAACATTGGTTTTTGAGTCATGTTACTAGTTTCCTCAAAGATGTCCTATCAAGGATTTAGAGAAGCAATGACGTCTCATGACCCATCTTTTATTTGTCTGTTGTCTGTGGTTTATCTTGACCAAACGACTGGGGCATCTTGTCCTTAGTCTGAGTTAAGACACTCCTTGTCTATGACTGTCTGTTTTTCACAGGAGGATAACTTTGTACACTATGGTCTATCTCATATCATAGTGTGTACTATCCATTTGTGTCATGTCCCACCCAATGATGATAAAAAAGCAAGCATAGCGTACTTGGCACAATATCGAAGATCATATTTTTCGCAATCAATAAACATTCTTTTTCAATACTAACTATTTTGAATTATCCATGCTAGCATTTCTTCTAGTTTGTATCTTCATCATCCTTATCTATTTTTCCCTATTCTTTTTTCCTTCATATTCTAGTTTTCTCATCCATTTCAAGAGCACACTCGTGTTCTTCAAACCCGCCTATCCTCTCGAGGGGGCATACCACTACCTCCTCATCATTCTCCCTTTCACTAGGGGCATACCCTAACCTATTTCATGTTGGGGCACGATCGAGGCATATTTTCTTTCACACAACGCCGTAACAACATTGTATCAAAGAGGGGCAAACTATAGATACCGAAAATTGGTCTAGGCCTGCGAACACCACTTTTGACATAATTTTCTATTGTCCATGGTCATGATTAAATAATGTTTATTTAATTACCTTTCTAACACATATTTCCTCTATTAATTAAATATCCCTTTTTAATTAATTCACTAATTCATAAAGGACCCTTTATTCAACTTGATTAATTAAATAAATCACATTTATTTGATTATGTCGCTAACTTATTAAATCCTCTTTCATTATTAAATAATTTATTATTTAATTAGCCCCCCCCCCCCTTTTTAATCATATGTCAACTATAATTAAATATCTTTATTTAATTATTCATTTAACCCCCTTTTCAGCTATAATTAAATATTTATTATTTAATTATTCAATTCCACCCTTTTCGAAAGTCAAATTAAATAAATTATCTTTATTTATTTAATTAAATCTTCTACTTTCGAATGTTGAATTAAATTAACATTTAATTCATTTATGTCACATTCCTCTGTCAATCGGTTATCTAATCGTCCACTTACCCTCTGACTCAAGATCTATTTTTAGTTCTTTGGTTATCTCTGAATTCAACTGTTGATCATCTCTGCAGGAAGACTCTCTATCACAACTAGTCGATTAACTAGTTTTAACTCATATGCATGATCTATTTTATTAATTAAATATCTTTATTTAATTAATTAACTCCTGTTTGCATTCGAATGCATTAGTCTTCGAGTTCCAACTTTGGCTTTTGCATACAAAGTCTATTTCTTCTATTTTTGGAGATTAAGATCTTGAACTCGTGTTCTAACTCACGTTCTTAACTTAGTCTCTATCTTCAGTCTTTCCTAAACTCATGTTCTATCTGACACAGAACTCACATTGCATGGAATTCATCAATCTCATCCATCGATCTCTCTTTCAATCTGAGTCGATCGTTCAAAAACCCAAAATCTATAAAATGGCTTGTCATAATCATTATTCCTCCTCCCGAAATCATTCATTTTTTAGAAGAGAGATTCATTATCGATATTTTGCTTAGACACTCGACAAAGCTATACTTGCATTCAAACACAGAAATTTGAGGGCAAGAATACTGAAAAGGCAAAATGGAGAAGAACAATCAAGATAATTCGAAGGGATGAACTCATATTCGGTGAGAGCTTTCCATTAAATAGTTTTATTAGTTTAGTTTATTTCCTTGTTCTTTGTTGTTAGATTTTAGATTATTATTCTAGATTAGGATTTAACTTTGTTATTCTAGTTATGCAGAAAAATCTATCATGTTACACTTCTCATAGAGAAAAATTCTTTACGTTACAGAAGAAGAAGGAAGATATCATCAAAAAAATTGGTCTACTAGGTGACAGTGTGAGAATGGAATTCACTCTAGACAACATCAAACTAACTTCGGGTACACCAGATGATGTTGAAGAGAGCCTGATAGAGTTGGAAACTCTAAATAGGATGTTGATATCTACTAAGTAGAGTTGGGAAAATGGTAAGATAGCATGGAAAGGTATTCTCAAGGAGCTTCAAAACTCACCTTCCTCTGGGTAATACCTTTCTACACATTTTTGAGACAAAATCCTAAGGGGTAGTTAAGCATTTTTTATTCTTTTAATCATACAAAATTTTGGATTGTCCTTGTATATGTTGGAAAAAAGCTACACTAAGAGGGGGGTGAATCAATGTTGTGTAAAAATTAACTTTATTAACCTTTATCTTCAAAGCATCAACAACATTCAATCATAATGCATAAACAGGAGAATAAACACAACACCATAACACCAAGATTTTTACATGGAAACCCTGTTAGGGAAAAACCACGGTGGATGGCCAATCCACAATTATGATCTGAGTATACTCAAATGAATATTACAAAAAGGAGAATGGACTTGCATTCAAGTGCACCGCCTAGAGCTCACTTCTCAAAGGGAAGGCTCATTGCCTTACAAAGAAAATTATATTAAAACCATCTGATAGTTTGAACTGAGAAAAGTAGCATCTACATATGCCTGATTATAGTTTTGGTAAAGCTCAATAATAGATCTGCTACCTTACAGACTAATTCTATACTTTTTCTTTGTTTTTCTCATACACACCACACAAATCTTTTATCCACAAGTGAAACTGTGCATTATCGCTCTTCTACTCTACTCTAACTCGCAATTCTCATCACAACATACTTCATACTTCTTTCAAAATGATACGAATGAACTTATGTATATCCGCAACATAAAACTCATTTACACTTTGTCGGCTCCAATAGAACATAAAAATAATTACCACCGTTGGCTAGATCCTTAATTGAATCTTTATGTGCATCCTCCAAAGTCGGTTAAGACATGGAAGGGACACAAAAAAAGATGTACAAAAACAAAAATGCTTCTCATACATCTGGGACATAATACATTTATGAAGTTGGCTTCAATACAAGAAAGACTAGGAATAAGCCAACTGGATCTTCTAACTTCCACACGAATTGATACGAGCCACTACACTTCAGAAGTAACAGAGATATTGTACCAAAAATTATTTCCTGAAATGTGCAACACAAAATAATAACCTGAAATATTCATACAAATCGATGAACACTATGTTACCGGATACTCTGTTCTTCCTAATTAATCTTCAATTTGCCTACCGGTGTGATTGAATGATAGTGTGTGTATTTGATCATAGATGTGAGTTTCCATCAATGACAAAATTAATTCATACTGTAGTGTCTCTTTCCAACAATCTCGCCCTTTAGCATTGATGGCAACACTTAGTGAAAAATGACTAAGTGTCAGATCGATACCAAGATAGACTACACTACCTTCTCCAAAATTTGAAAAATATGATTATCCTTGTGAGATAAATAAGAATTTTTCACTCCACTCTTCTCCCCCTTTGACATCAATGGAAAAGGCAGGGGTGCGCATACCAAAAATGGATCAAACAAAATTGTTATGCAAAAATGCTTCTTTAACTTACAAAAACTGAAAAATGTATATAAAATCTTTCTTCAACTGAATTAGATTAGCGTCCCAAACTCTTTTGAGACCCTCCATGATCATTATGTGACCACAGATCAGGTAGGACTATGTCTTTTCCCATTCCAAGTTGGCCGAATCACCAAGTACCATAGAGTCCTCTCCTTCCTTTAGGGCAATTGACATTATCTCAATGTTAGGACCAATTATGCCTCTAAATTTGCATGATCTAGCAACAATATTATCATTTTCATGCTTCAATCCTTTTATATTATTAAGCACATACATCAGTTCACCTTTTGTTTTCCCAGTACCACCAAATAGAGGATCGAATCCTTTAGAAATAGTGCTTAACTATTTTTCCAGATCTTTGATCTTCTTCTCATTAGCTTAAGGAAAATTTAAAAAACACAGACATGATTTGTAGATCTTACCACCTTTTGATAAAACATTATGTACATTCTTTACACAAGTGGCTAAGATAGTTTTATCTTTGGAAATCAATACCTTCAATCCATTGAATATTTTAACATAAATTCCTTTTGTACTTTCACCATAGATGATTTTTCTAGTGACTCAAAGTGTGTACTGGCCAAGTTGATAAGTTTTTTCAATTCGTTGGAGGAGGAACCAGTTGAATCTTTCACATAAGAGGGCATAATCTTCTCCAATACTCTAGACGCAAGGTTCAATAGTTCACCATCTTCAATGTGAGATTTCAATAGCTCTTCTTGGGCTTTCGCTTGAGCAAATGAAGCTACTTTCATTTTTTTGGATTGGGCTTAAGGTAGACAAATCAATAAGACCTTCAATTAATTTTGGATCCAATTCTTCTTTCTGTCCAACCAAAAAAAATTTCACTGCTTCAGTAGTGTCTCTTGCCTCAATCAAAATTTTCTTTTCCTCAACTATTGATTCCTCACTTGAAGGTTTTGATTTGTCTTCAGATATCTCTACCTTTTCAACTGATACATTCTCAGGTGCCTCAACTTCCATAGGGATTTCAGTGTTATCTTCTGCAAGAGGAATTTGGAAGTTTTCAACAGCATCAAAATTTCTTTCTTTTGCTTCTTTCACCAGATCAGATGAGATATCGTCACCATGAGTTTCCTCAGCCACAACTTCAATTCTCTCATCCAACAGTATTTCTCTCAGAATTTGCTCTATTTATTTTGTGACTTCGTCGATTAGACCAATCATTAGCTTGTTAACCCTTTTTTTTCTTTTAAATTTCTTTTGAGCCTTGTTCAAAAGTGTCTTCATGTCATTCATAGACATCATTGGACATAGTTCTACAAGAATCCTTTCTCTCATTTGTTCCTCTTTTATTCTAACACTCAACCTTCTTGATTCCAAAATGTCATACAAACTCTTTGGCATACTAGGCATAATTTCAATCAAGACTTTGTTGAAAATATTCATATACTTTATTGTAGCTTCTTCAAGAGTTCTTTTGTCAGATTTAGAAAAATATTCATATCGTTTGTAAAGAGGCTTGAGATTACCATCTTTGACTAGTGTCTTTTCAAATTCTACAACAGACATACCTAAACTGACAGTATTTTTCTTTTCTTCACTGGAACATCTTCACCGGAGGGTTTTCCCTTTGTGACAATTATTTACTTGGTGCCTTGATGTTTAATTTATTTGACATCTTCATCTGACTCAATTTATTCATCATCAGAAATTGCCATATAAACTCTTTTACTCTTCTTTTTGCCTTCTTTGTCGTATCCCTTGGCTTCAATTTTTACATGGATGGACTTTATTATAGGATTTGAATGAGATACAGAGCTTCTAGTTGTTCTAGTTTAGGAAGATGGTGCTACTAGACTAGTTGATTGAGTTCTAGTTGTCTCCTTAGTTGCTTTCTTTGTTGCTTCATCTTCTTCCCTTTTCTTTTTGGCTTATTTTAGTAATTCTACATATACCCCCATGCTTTCTGCAAGAACTTCTACTTATTTTCTGAATCTTTTAGTAACCATAGGTTTTCTCAACTCGTTGTGAACCTGTATGTCCTTCTCTGCATATGTACCAAACCTTTCCTCTGTCGAATCCACTAGTTTTCTTAGTATGTGTTGAGCGTACATATCAAGAACTTTCCCATCAACTTCATATCCCATAGGCATGATCCAAATAGTTCCTGGATCAACAGCTTCCATCATACAATGATCAACATCCACCATGAAGCAAATTGAATCTTTTTAATTCTCTACAATAGAGGTGGGAATCCTCTCCCTTGCTTGCATCATAGCCTGGATTTTTTTAAAGTATCCCCAGATAGTTGGATTCCTTGTTTTGATATTTGCAACATTGTACAATATATCTCTAATTTGTTCGGCTACTAGCTTGTCCTTTTTCCAATGAACATTTCCAACTCTCGAAACTTAACCCATGAAATAACAGAATAAGCACAAGAACAAGTTATCATATTTGAAAGAGTTTTTCTTGTCTTTCTTTATCTTTTCAATATTCTCCATTAACTGAATTCTCAGCAGTTCACAGAGGTCATAATCTGCCTATTCCTTCACCATTTGGTAAGCGGCATAGATTGTTGTGTCAGACACAGAGTTGTCTTGGCTAGAATGGTAAATCTTGTATCCAATCACCATAGATGCAAATTTGACATCTATTTCAGCAATTTTATCAATAGTCATTGCTCTTCTATCATATGTGGATCTTGTAGCATCAGTGATGGTTTGGTTTTTCACAAACTTCAGAATAGGTAGTCCACCGGAAGAGTTTAAACTGGTTACTGTACTAATAGCTTCCTTTGTAATTTTGAATGGAATACTAAGCCACATAAATTCATCATGCACTTGGCTCAAAACATAATGGTCCCACTCTAACTCTCTAAATAGGGGAAATTTGACAATCTGTGTCAACTTTATTTCCAATATTTTATGTTCTGGCTTTACACAATAACCTTCACTAATGATATGATTATTGTAAAAATTTAGTAGTTGATAACTTCCTAGTTCTTCAATATTGGCATGAATGTAAACCCTAATGTCTTATGTGTGTAAAACTCCATGCAGAACGGATGAAAATGCTCCTAATGGATTGGTCTCTACAAACTTGTAAGGATGCCATTTTAATTTAGGATGAGGTATGTCCTTGACTTCAACTACTAGAGGAGTGTTCATTTGACCAAATCACAAGTTTGTGAAGTTTTCTAAAAATACATTTTTTGTTGGATCACAATTTGAATGCCAAATCACTTCCGTGCTTGAATCTTGCTTCAATTCACCAATGATCGCCTATGAGTTCTCCAAAATTCTTCTCTTCCAAATGAAAAGCACAAATAATTTTTTATCACTTGCATACCTAACTCTTTTGATGCAATAAATGCTTTAACCCTAATACATCTGGGTACCATGTTTTTGTACACTGTGATGGGTAAATCTTTTGTGGACCTTCAATACAGCATACAATTTCCTCCAATGAGTTCAACAACATTTGTTGATTGTTTATGCATCTACTGTACACATCCATATCTAGTGTCACTTACCGATTAAGGGGTTAAATGATTTTCCCCCTAGGCCAAAGGCCTGAGACTAATTCCCAGAGGAATTACCAAAAGAAGGTTTCGATGCTGCCACATTTTCTTCAATAGCAACAAAGGGATATTTCTTCACCCATTTCTTTTGCATTTGTTGTCTGACTGCATCTATAGTAAGTTTTCCTTTTCCTTTGATATCCTTCAACATGTTTTTCCTTTGATTTACCGAACCTTTTATGTTCCAACAAAATGTAGCAATGTGTCCAATTTTGTTGGAGTTGTAGCACACAACATTTATTTTTCTAGACCAATTGTTCCACTGATTTCCTCTTGATCTGCACTGGTTAGTAGTATGGCCAAGTCTATTGCATGTGTAGCATCTAATATTTCTATGAAATTGATTCATCATATTTTTTTCATTCACTTGACTTATGACCAACCTTATGAAAATTAAAACATTGACCTGAGAAAGATGGACCACTTTGATTCATCCTACTTCTACACTGATAAGCCATGTATCCAAACTTATTGCAATTGTAATAATATCCATTAAATCTCTGAGCATTAGGTTGCCTTACCAAATACCTTCCAAATATGTTCATTTGATTTCCTTGCTTGAATTTCCTTTGGTCAGATTTGGAAATTTCTCTTTCTCTATATCCAAGACCTCGCTTGTCACCATGAGTCCTCTGACTGCTAATTAGTTCATCAAGCATGGCAGAGCTAGCTTTGAAATTCTCTTTGTACTCATTTGCATTAATAATTTCATTTCTAAGATCATCCAACTTCCTTTCAAGTGCCTTTTCATTGTTCTTAGATTTTTCCAGTTCATCATCTAGTCAGCTGCATACTTTAGATTTTTCCTTCAATGATTGTGCTAGATTCTCTTCATTATTCTTTTTGTCTTCAATCTCCTTGGTCAACTTCACCATGATAGATTCTATCTCATGCTTTAGAACAATGTTATCTCAAGTAAGCTTCTCACACTCTTCTATCTTTTCTTTTAGGGCTTGACTGAGTTGTTCTTCTTCAATGCTCTTATTGTCACTCTGCTTAATTTGATCACAGAGTTCCTTTCTCTTCTCTCTAGAATTATTGATTTTGACTTTCAAAGACTCGATGAATTTCTTAGTATCTGAGATATTTTCTTGTAATTTTTTAAATTCAGCCTTTCACTGATCAAGATCATCTAGGGACACCAAAATTTGTTGTTGAAGACTACTTGAATCCATTAGAACACCTTCCAAGATCTCCCCAAGCTATTAGACTTCTTTCAGAGGAACTAGCTCTAATACCAATTGTTGGAAACAAGCTACAATGAGAGGGGGGGTGAATTAGTGTTTTGCAAAAATTAACTTTATTAACCTTTATCTTCAAATCATTAACAATATTCAATCATAATGCATAAACAGGATAATAAACATAACACCATAACACCAAGATTTTTACATGGAAACCCTATTAGGGGAAAAACCACGGTGGATGGCCAATCCACAATTATGATCTGAGTATACTCAAATGAAGATTATAAAAGGGGAATGCACTTGCATTCAGGTGCACTGCCTAGAGCTCACTACTCAAAGGGAAGGCTCACTTCCTTACAAATAAAATCAGATTAAAACCATCTGAGAGTTTGAACTGAGAAAATTGGCATCTACATATGCCTGATTACAGTTCTAGTTAAGCTCAATAATAGATCTGCTTCCTTACAGATTGATTCTATACTTCTGCTCTATTTTTTTCATACACACAACACAGATCTTCTATGCTCAAGTGAAACTATGCATTATCGCTCTTTTGCTATTCTCTAACTCGCAATTCACATCACAACATACTTCATACTTATTTCAAAATGATAAAGACAAACATAAATATATATGCAACATAGAATTCATTTACACTTTGTCGGCTCCAATTGAACATAAAAATAATTACCACCGTCGGCTAGATCCTTAATTAAATCTGTATGCGCATCGTCCAAAGCCGGTTAATACATAGAAGGGACACAAACAAAGATGTACAAAACACAAAAATTCTAAACTAAATGCTTCTCATACATCCGCAACATAATACATTTATGAATTTAGCTTCAATACAAGAAAGACTGGGAATAAGCCAACTGGATCTTCTAACTTCCACACGAATTGATACGAGCCGTTGCGCTTCAAAGTAACAAAGATATTGTACCAAAAATCATTTCCTGAGGTGTGCAACACAAAATAATAACCTAAAATATTCATACAAATCGATGAACACTATGTTACCGGATACTTTGTTCTTCCTGATTAATCTTCAATCTGTCTGTCGGTGTGATCGAATACTAGTGTGTGTATCTGATCATAGATTTGAGTTGCCATCAATGACAAATCAAGTGATACTGCAGTGTCTCTTTCCAACAAAATATACATGTATATTCATATTTCTTGACCACCCTTTGTCTTTGATGTCAAAGGGGGAGAGAAAAGGAGAGAAAAGGGAGAGAATGTAATGGAAAGAAAAGGGGAGACTATTGTACATAGGAGGTTTGTAAATGCTTTTGGCACATGTTGCCATCAATGACAAAGGGGAAGATTTTTGGAAGAATGAAGAAGAGCATATCATCATGCAACTTTTGTGCTGTCATTGATGCCACCATGTTATATGACTTGCAACTACAAGTTTAAGTTCAAATTTGATCCGGTATTCTGAACCGGTATGCAGAAATGTCCTTCGATATTTTGGTCTGCAATCCTCCTCTGGTGATCATTGTTGCTTGTTGTTTTGGGAAATGGTTTTTGGATGTTGTAATCTTGTAAGTTTATAATCTCATGTGTTCAGGTGCTCGTACAACGAGTTGGCATTACTCTATTGTTACATTTTTCTATTAGGTCTATCTCTGGCCAACCTAATATACAGTTGATGTTGTAATGGATTAATTTATGTATTACGAATGTATGTGTGACCTATCCTAGGTCCATGATGACCTTTTGTAGCATGTTACATGCTTGAATTTTTTTTGGAAAAAAAATTTACATACTTCTAGCCGACAATTATCTTTTTGGTGAATAAGGGATGCATCTAATTCGATCGACCTAATTGATGCTTGCGGATGAATTTTATATATATATATATATATATATATATATTGGATAGTTTTCAGATTAAAGATGATGGGATGATTGTGAATTCAAATCAAGGTGAATATATTTCAGTTGGTATGTGATTTTATTGAGCATCAAAGGAACTGAATCTACACTTGTTACGTGTAACTTCATCAGTTCATACTCTAGTCGTAAGCCATTTTGTTACTGTATCTTTTGTAGGCAATGCGCCTCTCTTTTGTAAAATGAGTTTGGGTAGTGAGCCACCCTTTTTAATATCTTATAACCAGTTATACTATATTTTGATCTAATCCTCACCATGGTTTTTCCCATTTTGGGTTTTCCATGTAAAAATTATGGTGTTCATGTGTTGTGTTCTTTTATGTTATGTTAATGCTCTTGCTCATTTTTACTGTTATATGAATTGAAGTAATTGGATGGTGTTTGTTCAATAAGTTTAAGAAGATATTGATTCACCCCCTCTCTCGGTATCTTGGGTACTCAACATAGTTTATCCTCCTCAAGCTAAGTTGTATATTTTTTCTTTGTTCAGATAGTTTTCCTGATTGCAATGTACATAAGTGATGTAGGAGCATCCAGTGGTGTAACGGTAATCTTACATCACCCAAAAATATATTTACTTTCATTTAGTTTTTTTGTAGATGTGTTTGCATTTCTGGATACCCTTTTCATCGAAGAAGAATTCCCAACTTTCAGAACTGCTTTTCTGCTTTTTCTGCTTATGAATTTGAAGGCGTGAGGATACATAAATTTAAGGGAAGCTTCAGGATAGAATAATACACTTTGGTGAAAGAATCAGGTGAAGATCATTCCCGGTTCAAAAGTTATTCAAGTTTCAGTTTCTGCTTTTTGCCCTACAGAATCTTCGGAGCTAATTTTGAGGGACTTAAAGGCTCCGGATGGGCCTGAAAATTGGCGGAAAATGAAAGTGGTTAGCCTTTAGGCCCCACTTTTTGACACTTCATTTTCACAAGACCTTTTCGAAAAGGTATTATCATTGAAGATCCGACGATTAGATCTTGAGTTAGGGCTTCCGGAAGTTTGTGCATAATTAGAATGTTGTTTTTGGCTCCAAACAGAGAATTGGGCTATTTATGGGCTAGTCTCTGATTTTCCGTGAGTAGTTTTTAGGAAAGAAGATCGCATGTTGCGAATAGGGGAATTTTTGTAGTTTCTTTCTGTAATTTGCATGTATTGCAGAACTTGAGGATTTGAGATCCTCTGCATGTAAGATTTTCATATTTAGAATAATAATATTATTCTCTGGTTGTGTGTGTGATTTTATGTGTCTTAGGTTGCACCCTCATCAATAAGCGAAAGTATTTGATGATGTTGTGATACAAGTATTTATCATGTTGGTAATGGAAAAAAAATTTAGGGAGAGTTAAATTGATGTAAATATATTTGTAAGGGGGAGTAGAGAAAAGTAAATAAATATCTTTTTGGTACCATTTGCCTTTGATGTCAAAAGGGGAGTAGTTTTGGCTAGGTGTGTTACCATCAATGACAAAGGGGGAGATTGTTGGAAGTTTGTTTTCCATTGAGGATATTGTTGAGAGTATGACATATGGTGTTGTTATGGTGTTTTCATTGATGTCAACCCATTGTATAGATGTAGAAGATTTGGTCTAGAGAAGACCAAGTGATTTGGATAATTACCTAAGCCACGAGTGTAGTTTCAGTGTTACAGTGAACCAATTTTGTGGTTCACACTGCTCCCCTATGCAAAATTTTGTCATGAGGTTTTAAGGTGTTCATTGTGCATGTTGAATGTGTTTAAACCCCAAATTTCATGATTTTTTATCTTTCGCAGTTGAAGATATTGTTGGCAGAGTATCAGCTAAGTTGTGACAAAGTTGCAGTTATAGAGTGTATGTTGGAATGCTCTATATTCCACCACGGATGAATATTATGTTATGCAGATTTGGGGAAGTATTTCGAGATGTCAAAGGTGTATAAATTCCAAATGGAAAGTTTTGTGGTGGTTTGTGTGTCGATTTGTGGGTGAACAATTGGTTCATTCATTGTTACTTCACCAATTTTTCTATTTGGTGTTGACCTAAAGGTTTTGAGGTCATGCCGACCTATTTTGGTGGTGTACACTTTTTGGTTCATTTTGCAAGGCATGTGTGTTGATGTTTTGGGTCAACGGGTTATGTAGTGCATGGTACATCTAATTAGGTTGACCTAATTGATGTTTTGGGTTGTTGTGGTATATATACAAGGTTGATTCATTGTGTGAATAGGGTGAATAAAGTGTGTAGAGTGTGTGTGTCTGAGATTTGGTGTAGAGAGAAGTGTGAATCATAGTTGTGGTGAAGAATCAAGTGTGTTAAGTCATCTTTTTGAGCTTCAGTGGAATTATTAGCAGTTCATCATTGGTAGTGAGCCGCCCTTTCTTCTATCTCTTTCTATTCTAGGAAGTGACCCCTTTGGTAGTCAACCATTCTCTTTTTGGACAGTGAGTCCTTGGAAAGTGATTATGCCATTCTATATCAAACATTGTAACCAGTTATAATATATTATGAGCTAACCCTCACCATGGTTTTTCCCTTTTTGGGTTTTCCACGTAAAATCTAGTGTTCTTATGTCCATTGATGTGATGCATGCTTTTAATTTTTATTTCCATTACTTCACATTCAATGAGATGTTGTTAAATTCATTTTAAGTTAATGAATTTTAGGAATACTGATTCACCCCCCCTCTTAGTATTCTAGGTGCTCAACACCTTGTTCCTCATAACTTGATGCAGAGTATCTCATTCTATATCAAGTTAAATGCTCACAAAATAGTAGTTTATTTTTACCCTTTCATAATTCTCCTATCTCTTTATCCTACATCTTTTTATTCCATTTATCTTACCTTTTATATCCCCCATCTATCCATTCCATTTGTTTCCCTCACCCCCACTTAATCATTGATTTTATGTGCATATGAATGATTATTCATCTTTTATTTATTTATTTTACTTTTGTATTTGTTTCACTATTTCTTAACACTTGCATCCATCAACAATCATATACATCTCACTCATCTTATCATTTCCCTATCTATCAATTTCATTTTGAGCTGATATAGATTTTTAGTCAACTTATTTTCATCCATCCTCTTATTTCATTATCTATCCAATTCATTCTATGCTAATATAGATTTGTCAGTCTAATCAACTTTTCATCCATCATCTCCATCCATTTCATTAGTTCATTGCTCTAACACAATCTTAAAGCTCCTAGCAATCCAAAACAGCAAGCAAATTGTAATCCATGAAATCCAATTATGCATTCTAGTGCAAATCATTGACTTGCATTCATGGTTTTATTCCCAACCTTTCTACAAGCCTTGATATGAATCCAATCATCATCATTGGGATGTATCCTTCCCAATCCTTTTTGTTATTTTAGGATATATCATTTCTACATCAACATTGATCCATCCATCATCGATCAATCTTGGTTTTTCAATTTGCTAGGGCAAGATCATTTTTGTCTTTGAATCATTTTGTGCATTCTCGCTTGATTTCCATCTCCTCCCTCCATTATATCTTCATCCTCCCATCATGTCTCCCTTAACCCCCTATATCTATCATATTCCATCATCTTCCTCGTCACCTTACATCCCCTCATCCATTTCAAGAGCACACTCATGTTCTCCCAAACTAGCCTATCCTTGATGGGCCACAAGAATGTCCAAATTCCTTTTTGTAGTTGCATATTTTTATCTTATTTATATTAACCTCCAAAAGACATTACCAAACCTTTTTATATACTTTAAGCATTTCAAAGAATTTGAAGGTGATATATATTTTATACTAATTAATGTGTGTGTGAACTTTGAATATCTATGAGATTAGTATAGTTCATGTTTAATTATAGTTGCTAGCAATGAAAAACCCTTAAAGAAATAAGGAATAACCCCTACAGTGAAGAATCTATCAACCTACAGTAAAAGGCTTCTCAACCCACAATAGAAGGATGACAATTCAATTGAGCTAGAGGAGTTAACCTGCTACAACACAAGCATACTCTGAGAATAAGATGAAGGCAATGATTTTAGGACAACATCGTGAACGACCAAGTGTCACTCCATCTTTTGAATAAGTTATGGAGGAGAAAGGAGTATGTTCTAATAAGGAATAGAAGCTATAATAAAGACTTCTATGTTAGATTGCATGTTTCTAGTCTATAATGGTTATCTTAAATAGTACATAGTCCTTATTCAAAGTTTCTACATTCTTGTTCTTCCTATTTATTATTTTTTGTTAAAAGACCTAGTCCTCTTCCTATTTTATGGGAGATTTGATATCTATTTTTAGTTTATTTACAATATATGAATTAATAGACTCTCACAAACCCTATATAGCAGGGTACCATGTCGAGAAGACAATATTTAGATCTTTGCATATATTAGATTGAATTGAAGATTTTGTTAAATTATGCTCAAAAATTTGTGTATGATTGGAACATAATAGAGAAGATATTCCATATGATAAGGATAGAGATGAAAGTAGGAGCGAGAGGGTTTAGGCGCGTAGGTGGAATTTTGAAATATTTGGATGAAGAAGATGGATATTTAGATGACGATGTTGATTTTATGTGTTTTTTGGTGGCTCCTCTTCTTGTTCTGGAATTGGGAAAGAATGGTTGGCTCTTTTCCTTGTTGTTTTTAGGGTGGAGGTTCTTGTTTTTCTATCGACAATGTGTCTGGTTGCTCGAGTGGGATTTTTTAGTGTGAAACCCAATCTCCTTATTTTGTTCAAGGGGCAGTTTGGTGTTGCGGTTCTTGGTGTGGGTGGAGGTTGTTCTCTCTTCTTCATGGTTTGGATGTGTGTGACCTTTCTTCCTATTGTTCTTTTTTTTTGCTTTCCTTGCAGTCATTGAGTGTGTGCTTTGGTTTTTTTGAGGAGGATTGGTTGAAGGATGGGTATATTTTTGCTCCTATTCAGTGTAGTAGGAAGGCTTTGGGGCTCTTCATGTTGGCATGTTCTTTAACTTGTTTCTTCTTGGTCTCCCTTAGCCCCTTCTTGTTGTTTTTTTGGTGGCGTTCTTTTGGGGGTTCTTATTCTTGGAGTGTTTTGGTTGCTACTAGTTTCCCTCTTGTGGAGTGGTCTAGTGTCTCCCTCTGGTTGGTTCTATGGAGTTTTGGCCTATTTATGGCTCTGATCAGCGTGTTGGGGTAGCTAGGTAGTTTTTTTGTTTGGCCTTCACCAAGTTTCCTTCTTGTTTGGTCTCCCCTTTCCCTCTTGGGGCCTATTTTCCTCCGCTCACTTTGGGGTTGGGTCTCTACCCTTGATGTTCTTTTGGCATACACTTCTATTTGTAGTTGTGTTTCGCCTCCTCATGGTCTTGTGAGGAGTTATTTTCTGGGTTTGTCCTCTTGCTATTTTTATATATCCAACTGATTTTATTTTTGTTCAGTGTTTTGGTGGCCTTTTGGTAGTTGTTTTTGTTCCCCCACAGGTTTGTGTTGAAATTCCTACAAGTGGGGATGTTTATTTTAATTTTTCTATAACCCTTTTTGACATAGGGTTGGGTCTTCAACTACAGGCAGTGTTTAGGGTTGTAAATTTTTATCTATATGAGTTTTCTTGTTGTCTACTCGTGGTGGTGTGAGGAGGGTTTCTTTTTCTTGAAGGAATCCTACTCCTTTCATGTCTAGATGGTGTTGGTCCCTAGCCAAGATATTATTTATTTTCTTTTGGTTGGGTCATGCTTTATGTTTTTCCTTTGGACCTAGTTGTGTGAGCTTACTGAGGAGATTTATGCTTCTTCCTTCAATCACCTATTGCTTGAGTTGCTAAGGGGTGTTTTGTTAGCCCTTCCTTTTGTAGCTGCTTATTGTTGGATTCTTCTGTTAGTGTCTCCTATAGATGGGGAGATTTCTCCTATTGAGGTGGAGCATGGGCTTCTATTGAGGTGAAACTTGTTTGCATTGGAGAGTTGCGGTTCTGGAGGTAAGGGTTTTTCAGATCATCCCCTCCTATAGAGGTGATACCTCTCTTTTAGAGGTGGGTTTTTGGTTTGCTAATCAGGTGCAATGGTGTTGTATGAAAGTGGATGTGTTGTTATTTTTTGTTGTGTCCCCCAATACCCCTATTGAGGTGGGGTGTTCGATTTTTTTGGTTCTCTTAAGAATTAGGGTAAAGGGTTCAAGGTCCTTGTTAAAACCTGGATGTAAAGGGTTTAAGGCCCTTCAAAACCTTTGTGTTTAAGGTATCAGTAAAATCTTGGTTGTAATTGGTTAAAGGATTCAAGCTCCCTTCAATTTCTTTGTGCAGCCTGTGTAGGCTTGTTGTATTCTTGGAGTTTTTGTTGTTGGGTTATTGATGGTTTGTGGATTATCTTTGATGCAACATGATTTTCTTAGATAGGGTTTTGGGTCCCTTCAAAACCAGTTTGTAATGGGTTTCGGGTCCCATCAAAACCTATTTTTTCCCTAATCATAAAATAGAGAAGATATTTTGACATGTTTCTTTAAGTTAAGTAAATTGAAGGAGATCTGGTGGATAGAACAACTCAAGCAAGGGCCACTTGAGGTACTAAAGAGCCACGTTAGGTTAAATAATTCATTAGATTATGCATTATAAGTTCTAATTTATAGTTTCTAGTTTATACTATAATGAATACATTGTATCATATCTTTAGAATTGTAAGTCTTTATTTTATATTTTGTCCAATCACTCTCAAAGCTTAGTTGGATTAGGACATGTTACAACATAAGAAATTATTAGTTACAGTCATAAGCAATAATTACACATAGCAATTAATAATTGTTATTATTTGCATACTTTGTTCTTCAGGAAGAATTTAAGTTTAGTTAAAACCTTTTGATGCACCTATTTTGTTCAAATCGCCTATACTTAATTGATATGGGATGTCTAGGATTATTGAATGCATATATGGTGCCAACATCATCTAAGGTCTACGACTCCCTGTTTGATAATTTAATGAAGCCCTCTCTTGAATGATGAACTGATTAATATAGGATTTGTAGGTCCATTGAGCTCTCTATATGATCATCTTCATCAGCTAATTAGACATTAGGGGAGCTCTACAATCCTCTCAAGGGGGTATCCTCAATCATAATTCTTATCTTCGTTCCCATTATCTTTCTTCCTAGTCACTCCTTTGAATAACTGAGGCATCATCCAAAATCTAACCATTTTCTTCCAAGTTCTATGTTTTAATCTTCTTTGAAATGATACTATTTCGTAACATCATCTCAAAGAGGGGAAAAATGTGAATACCTTAAATTGACCATTATATTTGATCAATTTACCCTAATTTATCTATTCTCAATCTCTATATTAATTAAATAATATTTATTCACCAATATCTTGATATTCGTCAAAATTTGCTTCATCTATCAACCCTTATCCCATCCTTTTCCTTTAAAAGAATTAAATAAATAAATTTTTTATTTATTTAATTTCTTACCATCACATGTCTCATCCTCCAAATTTTCTTATTATCTCCCTAATACTCACCCAATCCACCTCCCTAATAATGTACACACACTTAATCCTTGATTAAGTGGGTTCAAATATTCCCTCACCTAGTTTTTCTCTCCATTCATAAATCCTTCCCCTTTTAGAAAAGACCCCATGTCCTTGGGCACATGGGTATTTCTTCCAAAACTATCTAAAGGAATTAAAAATTCCTTTATTCCCCTCATCGTACCCCCTTGGACAAGAATTTACTTTATGAAAAATCTTCTAAAATACCCTCAAGGTACTATATCCCCTCGCATTCATCCTCCTTGTACCACTTGGCACAATCTCATTAGTTGAGAGATCACACTCAATCTCTACCCTTGTTCTTCATCTTCCAATCTTGACCATCCATTCCTATCCATCCCAATATATATAACATTCCAACACAGCCATTTTTATCACTCACATTTGTAAGATAGTGTCATTATGTTGCCAAATTTTTGAGTGATAACACATCAAACCAATAATTTGGGAAAATTACTTGTAACAAGAAGGTTAACATGGTTCATTTTCATTGAATTTTATGTTTGTTTAATTTTCTTAAGCCTAATATGAGTGTTTCCTTGTATTTATGTTTCTTGGTTTTAATAGATAAATCATTCATATTAAACATAATTTCTTATGTACATAGCAAGTCGTCATAAGATGGATAAATATAGAATATTTAGAGTACCCTCTTTTGTGGGCTTCTATGACAAGTTATGATGACATATTATGGCACTTAATAGATAGAAATGGGAGGAGTTACTTTGGAATCATGACCAACTATGACAAGCTTTATTATTTATCATGTGGTGCCTATTTTGAGACAAAATATTATGACAAGTTGAACACCTATGTTGAGTGGGTCAAATTAGAGGTTACAAGTGAATTAATGATTTAATATTTTTAGCAAGTGAGAAGTAATATTTATGGGTGGCATTGTAAATATGCCCAAATTGGGTGCCACCTTTGGAGAGTTTTGTAACATGGCTTTGAAAACCATTTATGGTTTTCCAACTTGATCATCAATTTAGAAATTGGTACTTGAGGAAGTGGTTTTGTAAGCGAATTTATAGGTACATAGATGATGTTAGAATGCTACAAAAATTCTTCCAAGTTTGTTGTTGTTAAATATTCTAATAAAGACTTGCATTGCAAGTGTATAGTAAAACTCTTTTAGATTTGATAATACATTGCACTAATTTCAAAGTGTGAAGTGTTTCTCTAGAAAGGGTTTTCCCCACATAAATCATTGTGTCATAATATAACTATATATTTACTTAAGATTCTATTTTTCTCTTTTTTGTAATAATTTTTTATTAGACTTAACTTTTTTACATCAATCTATTCAAGATTAGCGTAGGAATTTATTTTTGCACACCTTGATTCCTTAAAAAAAAGATTAAAAACCCTAAATAGTAATTTAGAGACAAAATGGGGCATGATATCAAAATTGTTGAGTCTTAGGTTATATTTAATAACTATTTTTTCTCATATGCCTATTGGAAACAAAACATAAATGGGTAACATGATCACTTAAAATTTATGATAATATTACATAAAAACTATACTGCAACCCTTAAGATTAGCTAAAAAATTCATTTGTTTGCTGTTGTAGAAAAACAAGTTTTACATGCTCGTAAAATATGAATCCTTAGGAATTTTTAGGATATAAACATATTCAATTTTTTGTTTCATCTAGGTAAAACTCAAAAATCATAAAGCATTCAAAAATTATTTTCTAATCCCTTGAGTTGATAAAAATCACAAATTATGGTATGCTTTTCCAAAACATTCTTTTAATACATTTTCTTAACATTTAACATACAACATAATTCAAATAAACAAAAGACATATATAATTATTTACGATTGGTTCCTAACTTCATTTAGATGAAGTTCTCACTAAGAGGGTTTCAATTCACATATTAAACATTTATGCATGAATGCTTTCATACTTATTCAAATATAGGGTTTCAAGTATTATTTTTAATTTTTGAATCAATCCAATTCAATTTAATTTGTACATTTTCCAAAACCTTCATAATCAATTTACACATAAATGAACTCTAAATATTCTCAAGCTTCAAATTATCACAAATTTCACTAGATTTCACAAATCATTTTTCTCTTTCTATAATTACAACTAGTACAACACTTAGAAATTTAAATTGGCATCCATGGGTATAGGATTCTACCACTCATGCTTTCTCTAAAATTGAAAATAAGAATATCTTATGAAAAAAGCCTTTAAAACTTTCAATTTATTTAATTGCTCAAATTCTCCAATTTTAATAGTAAAACATGTATGTTTTGTATAGAAAAACTAAAGCTTTGTATGCTCTCAAATAATAATTAATAATTCACTTTCTAATTACTTCTCCAAAAAATTACTAATAAAACTCTATAATTATGTTAAAAACACCTTTAAAACTTTCAATTTATTTGATTGCTCAAATTCTCCAATTTTAATAGTAAAACATGTATGTTTTGTATAGAAAAACTAAAGCTTTGTATGCTCTCAAATAATAATTAATAATTCACTTTATAATTACTTCTCCAAAAAATTACTAAAGAAACTCTATAATTATGTTAAAACACCTTTAAAAATTTCAATTTATTTGATTGCTCAAATTCTTCAATTTTAATAGTAAAACGTGTATGTTTTGTATAGAAAAACTAAAACTTTGTATGCTCTCAAATAATAATTAATAATTCACTTTCTAATTACTTCTCCAAAAAATTACTAATAAAACTCTATAATTATGTTAAAACATTTAATTACTATATCTCTAATGCTTAAATTGTCCAAAATGGTTAATTCAAGACTACAAAATAAATCTAATATTGAAATAATAAATAAATAAATTATATCCAACAATAGATTAGATTTTCTAATAAATTAATTTAGATAATAATTTTGAATACAAAAATTTATTTATAGTATTGTGAATATAACTATTCTAATTCCAAAAAAAAAAAAATCTTTAGAACAAAGTCAACAAGTAGCAATTAAAATAATGAAATAATCATTAAGCATATCCAAAATAACTATCTTTCTTGATTATCTTTTAATTGTCTAAATCCACCCATTTTTTTATTTTATTCTTAAAAAGCAAAGTCAATTATCAATAATAATTTGATATTAAATAATTGAATAAAGAATCCTATATCTATCATCAATTATCTTAGTTAAATATTAAATAATTTAATTTAATCACAAGATAAATTTCATAATTATCTTTATTTAATATTTTCTCTAAATAGATTAACTATCCAAATAATCCAAACTTGTCAATTTTCCTCTACCAAAATTACCTTAATTAATTTATTAACTTTTCATTTTAAGTGTCTTTTAAATAATAAATCTATTAACTAATTTATTCTCCTAGATTATAAAACTATTAACTCAAAATCTCATAATGTTTACAACTATCCAATATTCTAATCTATATATATTTAATATATTCCTCCTAATGAATAAATTAATCAAATAAAAATTACCTTATTAAATGTATCCCCTAATATAATTTTTCAGCCAAATAATAACCCACTTGATTAATCTCGATGGTAAACCCTAAAATTAAATAAAAATTTATCCCCAACATAAATCAATAATCAATCATCCACATGATGTAGAATTCATCATAATGCAAATATAAGATATCATCTAAGATGGGATATTGAATAATGAATGTTGAAAATGATTGAGAAACATATTTTCCTATTTAGAATAGTAGTCCATGGTAGGCCAAAATGGACACATACATTTTTAAAGAATAGCTCGGCTATGTCTACATAGCCCTTTATTGTAGGGAATTGAAATCACCATATTTTAAAATATCCTATAAACCACAACATATACACAATCTTGAGCATGCTTGGTCACACATAAACCTAATATGGAATTCATGAAAACAAATATTTTATGACAAATACAAACCCTCTCAAAAAAAAAAAAATCAACTAAACCAATCAACATGATACTTAAATTTACCATTCCTTGAATTTTCATCATTCCTATAGTCCATGTATAATAAGATTCATTTTTTTTAAGTCAAGGAGGATAGGATACTTTTATGAATCAAATAACACATGTTTAGTTTCATTGAACTTGCCCAATTGGCTAGTTAAGGACCCTATGTGGATGGTAGGGGAGAGAACATACACATTTGCACAAACCCTCTCTCTCATCCAAAACTAGCCTTAGGGACTCTTTGAGGTATGTGAGACCCAACATTTTGTGATCCTTGTTGAATTTATGTTTCTCTATCAATACTATGGCTCTTGCTCAATGGTATCATGTTTTTCTATTTTTGGATTCTATACAAGAGTATCATGAATTTTGGTTTTGATTCATAGGTATATTTGATGCTTTTACATGTTCATATGGATTGACTTGGTTATTATTGGATATGGTTAACTAATGGATTTTAGTTGACTAATTCTTGTTACGATTACTCTATGATAATTAGATGATTTCCTTTATGTAAAAATTTAAGTATGTGTTTATTGAAATGAGATTTAATGAGTTAAAAGTTTATTTGTGATAATTTATAAATTTATGCAGTTTCTATGTGATTTCATAGATAAATATTATAGGTAAGGATTTTTTGAAAAGTGATCATTATTTTTGAAATTTTATTGTTGATATATATTAGAATTAGTTATCAATGCTTCAACTATAATCATTTTTTATGATTTAATAACATCTATGTTTGAGTGAGCAGGTAAATTTCTAATGGAATTTTGGGGTCACATAGCTAGTTCCATCTAGGTTCTTTCTTGTGACTATTGATCTTAATTTGTATGGAGGAATTAATATCATGTATTGTGTGCATGTTGTTATATTGTGAATATGTTTTTGTGTAGTTTAATATGTTGTGATGTCATTTAAATTGTGAGAAATTTTTATTTTTATTAGTCTTGTGAGTTGTCTTATAGTATTTTCTTTCTTGGAGATTTATGTGGTTTTTTATGTGAATTGATTAAGCTTTATGATATAAAAATGACCCTAGGTCCTAGGGATAGGGGTAAGGGGTTTATTAAACCTTAAAAATACCCTTTTAAAATGTTTTTAACCACCTTAAAATTCTCATTTCTAAAGGGTGGTGAAAATAAGATTTATTTGGTGGTTTGGGTAGTTATGAGAGGAAGTTTTTCCTCCCTTTCTATCCATGTTTTCTTCTTGAGTGTAGAGGGAGATTTTTTCCATCTTGTTGTTCTTGTTTTTATTTGGAATTTGATTGTTGTAGAGAAATTTCCAGGAAGAGAGGAAGAGTAGAGGAAGGGTTGAAGAGAGGAGGCTTGGAGATTCTTCATCAACATCTACCAATTTGGATAGCATTTTAAAGGTAGGGACTAACCCTCTTGATAGATCATTGTATTGATGTGTAAATGAATGATTATAATTTTTTATTTGTTTGTGAGACCTATGTGAAAAAAAGGTGAATATTTTGTGACGCTATTTTGTGTTTGTGTGTGGGTTTATTTTTGGGTATGAGTACCAAATTTGTCTAATTTTGGATGTGAGTATCAATTCATGTGTTTATTATGAAGGAATAAGAGAGTTGAATGAAAAGTTGTGTATAAAGGTAGTTGTAAATGGAAATGTATTATGGTGTATTATTGTGGAAGAACCTCAATGTTAAATTTGGGTTAGAAATGTGGTTTGTGTGTGCTCCTTGGAAATATATGTAACCCTAACCTGAGGGTGGGTTGTGTATCAACCCTATGCTTGGGTGGAGAGACCATTGGCCAAAGTTGTATTTTCTTGTTGTCTCTTTATTTTTAGGTCTATGGAATCAAGATGAAGACTATCTTTGGGATCTTTAAATTTATGGTTCACAAAGAAAGGTACATGTTTTATTTAGAGGGGTAAACACTTTTGACCCGGAGCTATGAACCGCTAAGGTTACAAATGGGGGACCTCATTCCCAACATAAACACTCAACAATTACATCCCCAGTAGACTTTGAGCCTTGATGGCAAGAACAAAAACATGCCAACTTAACCATCACACCATTCCAATATTGGAAAATAAAGGTTCATATTGATTATTTTTAGAAATATGAAATAAATTGATAACCCAAGGAAATTTATGAGAGAAATTTCAAGCTGCGTAAACTAGAAAAACATGTAAACAATGCAAACCAATGACTCTAAGAGATATACAATTTTAAAATGATATAAATGCATTAAGAGCTTCCAAGATGCATGAGTATGCAAATACAAGCTAGGTAGTGAGTTTATATAGAACTAGGTAGAGGAAAAAAGTGGAAAACCAACCAATAGGAAGTGACCACCAATAACCACTAATATTAAATAAAGTGATGCAAATAGTAAAGTATCCACCCTTTAAGGATGAGAAACTTCCTCACCTTACCTCCTATTTATTAAATAATAAACTCACTTTATTATCTTAAGAAAGATTAATAAAAGTGTAGGAAAAATCTATAAATAAATTGACCCACTAGAAAAATAAATACCTACACCAACACTCCCCTTAAGCATATTTTAGGAGGATGAAAATATGATGGGTCCTAAAAAATGAGGCCATGTTAGGCAATCATGTACATAGAAAATCCCCCCAAAGAAGAACCCCTCCACAAATAGAGAGAGAAAAGAGGACTAAGTAACCCCCCTAAGAGATCCGATAGTAGATGCCTTAAACTAGATGTGGAAGATGGTCTATGATCGTCGAACAATGTTCCTCCCCTTATGAAGAAAAAAAACCAAAGGTTTTTGCAAGCTATCTCCCTAGTATTGAAAGGAATATATAGGACAAAGAGTGTTTGATGTTGTGGTTGTGTTGCTGATATGTGGTTTTCATTGATGTCAACACTATTAGCATTGAATCTGCTTAAGGTTGTATATGTCGAGGATATTGAGAAAATTGTAAAAAAATTGTACAAGAAGCCAGTGGAGCTGAGAAGGTCAAAATGTTGGAAAGCTCTGTGTGTTGAAGATCTGAAGGTGTGCTTGAAAGGGTTTGTTGCTGAAGCTTTCTAGTATGTTGTCCGAAATTTTTAGAGGTTCACATAAAGATTTGTGGAAGTTATGAAGATTTGTGTGCCTACAGTTACTCAGTTTTCTGTAGATGGTGTTATTGGTTGAAGCGGATGAAATTCTAGTAATTTCATGCATTGTACATGTACCTATGATGTTCATGGATGAGTCTAGAGTGTGCTCTATCCTTTTTGTACATTCGCATTGATTGAAGTGTTCATGATCGGAGATTCTTCCAATGTGTGTTCGATTTTTCATGGTCTTGGCTGACATGATGATGTTAGCATGTTGTGGATCCATGAGGATTAATATTTTATTGTTTGGAATGTTTGGAGAGGTTTTTTTGGGTCCTCACTATGTTGTGACCGACTTGTATTGGTGCACATTGCAATTTATTCATGTATCAAGGCTAACAGCTGTGATTTATTCTTTATTTGTGGTCGACTGAATAGTGGTTGTAAATCTATGTAGAGGATATATATATGAGATTTTTTTCCTCATTTAGTGTGAAGTGCTCAAGTGTACAAGTGATGTAAATGTGTGAATTAAGGTTAGATCATTCAGAGCAGAGTGTGCAAGATTTTGAGCAGAGGGTGGAAGAGTTTGAAGAATTTTTTGTGCGCCTAACTGGAGCTGTAATCAGGCTTTTGTAGAAGCTAATTTCTCAATTCAACTTCATCAGATGGATTTAATCTGATTACTATATGTAAGGTAGTAAGCCTTACCTTTGAGTAGTTTGCTATAGGCAGTGCGCCTGAATGCAAGTGCATTCCCTTTTTATTCTTCATCATACTTCTAATAGGGTATAATCTTGTGGACTAACATCCACCATGGTTTTTCCCCCAACAGAGTTTCCACATATGAAATCTTGGTGTTCATGTGTCTCTAATGTGTTGTTGATTTAATTCTTGCATTGTTAATTATTATATTTGTGATATAAGTTTGATTAATGTTGTATAAGTTTGATTTTGGTAACAACTGATTCACCCCCCCCCCCTTCTTAGTTGTCTATCCTTGTTTTGCCAACAATTGGTATCAGAGCTAGTTCCTCTTAAAGAATCTTAACAAATTGAGGTGATCTGAGATGGCACTATTCAAAAAGGATAGTCCTAGATTCGATGGTACAAACTACTATCTATGGAAAGTTAGGATGCAATGTCATTTTAGGTGCATTGGTAAACCTTTCTGGAAGATGACACAAATTTCATATACTATTCTCCAGAATGGTCCTTCCTCTGAAGCTGAGATCAATCAAGCAAAAATTAATACTAGGTCAGTAGAAACACTAGTGAGTGCTTTGATAGATTCAGAGATGAAAAATGTGATGGGATTGAAGACTGCATACCAGATTTAGAAAAAGCTAGAAACATTGTATGAAGGAGATGCACTAGTGAAAAGTGCTAAGCTACAAAGTCTAAAAGGCAAATGGGAGAGCTTGAAGATGAGTGAAGATGAGAACATCTTTTCCTTCTCACATAAGATAAATGAATTGGTGATGTACATTATATGTGTTGGTGGAACTATGGATGATGATGAAATTGTGGCTAAGATACTTAGATCTGTGTCCCCTTCTTACAAGACAAAATCTCATGCTATTGATGAACTTGGGACAATGACAAATATTACAAAATACATGTTTATTGGAAAACTTGGTGCATTTGAATTCAGTGAATTCAGTGAGTCTGCTCCTAAGAATGAATCTTCTTTCAAGGCTACTATATTTGGGAAATGTGTCAGAGATATGATTCAAGAGAAATTTCCAAGAGAAGATTCAGGTATGAAGATGAGATGAAGCGAATTGAAGATGAAGAAAAGGAATTGGAAGAACTAGAAGCATTGATTGTGAAAAGAGAATCAAGAGGTCATGGTAAGTACAAAAGAAAGTTACCTATTAAATGTTTTTCTTGCAGTAAGATAGGTCATTTTGCATCTAGATGTCCTGAAAGAGTTTCAAAGTATAAACCTAAGAACACTAGATTTCAAAGAAAGAGCTATTATGCTAAAGAAGGTGTAATTGATGAAGAATCTAATAAAGAGACTGAAAATGAAGATTAATGGGTATTTATTGCTATCAAATAAAATGGTCAGGTGTCAACTAAATCTACTAGTAATGTGAATGTTGAGAAAGCTCTTGCAGCCAAAGTTGAAGAGAAAGATGAGTGGGTGATTGACAACAGATGCTCACATCATATGACTAGTGACAAAATAAAATTTGTAAGCTTGTAAAACTATGATGGTGGTGTTGTGAGGTTCAGAGACAACACTTATGATGTGATTCGTGGAAGATGCACAATTTCTTTTGGTGGTAAGCACAATATTGATGATGTTCTTATGTAGAAGGCTTAAAGCATAACGTATTGAGTGTTGGACAGATGGTAGACAAAGGTTATGATGAGGGTGCAACCCGAGACACAGAAAATCACACAGAAAACCAAAAAATCTTATTATATTCAAAGTGTGAAATTCTTACATGCAGAGGATCTCAAATCCTCGAGTTCTGCAATACATGCAAATTACAGAAAGAAACTACATAAATTCCCCTATTCGCAGCATGCAATCTTCTTTCCCCAAAAACTACTCACAAAAATCAGAAACTACCCCATAAATAGCCCAATTCTCCCTTTGGAGCCAAAAACAACATTCTAATTATGCACAAACTTCCGGAAGCCCTAACTCAAGATCTAACTGTTGGATCTTCAATGATAATACCTTTTTGGAAAGGTCTTGTGAAAATGAAGGCCAAAAAGTGGGGCCTAAAGGCTTACCACTTTCATTTTCCGTCAATTTTCGGGCCCATCCGGAGCCTTTAAGTCCCTCAAAATTAGCTCCGAAGATTTTGTACGGCAAAAAGCAAAAACTGAAACTTGAATAACTTTTGAACCGGCAATGATCTTCGCCTGATTCTTTTACCAAAGTGTTTATTATTCTGTCCTGAAGCTTCCCTTAAATTTATGTCTCCTCATGCCTTCAAATTCATACCTGCTAAAAATAGCAGTTGAGTAGAAAAGCAGTTCTGAAGGTTGGGAATTCTTCTTCGACGAAAAGGGTATCCAGAAATGCAAAAACATCTACAAAAAGCTAAATGAAAGTAAAATATATTTTTGGGTGATGTAGGATTGCCCTTACACCACTAGATGCTCCTGCATCAGGTTACAATCTACAGTTCAAGAATGGTAAGTGAAAAATATTGGGAAGTTCGAGAAATATGATTGCTTCAGGAACAAAGACAAAAGGTAATATATTTCAATTGAGTGTTGCTAGTGAAAGTTGTTTGATTGCTTAGATTGATGTAAGTTGGTTATGGCATAGGAGGTTGTGTTATGTGAACTTTGATAACATTGTCAATATAAGATCTACTCAAGTAGTTAGAGATCTACCTAGGTTAGTGAAGCGTACTAACACTATGTGCAAGGAATGTCAGATGGGAAAGAAAACAAGAATTTTTTTTCCGAAACAAATAGTATAGATCTAATAGATTACTAGATTTGATACATATTGATCTATGTGGTCCTTCTAGAATCAAAATCCTACAAGGTGAAAGGTATTTTATGTTGCTCATTGATGAATATTCTAAAATGATATGGGTCGCTTTCTTGAGAGAAAAACATGAAGCATTAGAAAAGTTCAAAAGTTTTAAAGCTATGGCAAAGAATGAGACAGGTCAAAGGATAAAATGTCTAAGGTTAGACAAAGGTGGTGAATTTACTTCACGGGAATTTAATTCTTTTTGTGAAGAGCATGGAATCTAAAGACAACTATCTACTCCTCAGACCCCTCAACAAAACGAAGTTGTTGAAAGAAAGAACAAAACCATTCTAGACACTGCTAGAACCATGATGTTGGAATCAAATGTTCCTCATTTCTACTGGAAAGAAGTTGTAAGTATTGTTGTGTACACCATTAACAGGGTGAATGTCAACAGTAATTCTGGTAAGATACCTTTTGAGCTATGATTTGGTTATAAGCCTACTATTAAGTATTTCAAAAAAAATTGGCAGCAAATGCTCCATCAAGATAGATGATGATATAGGTAAGTTTGATGCTAGAAGTGATGAAGGAATCTTCCTAGGATACTCTACTAAAAGCAAAGCTTATCGGTGCTTTAATAAAAGGTTGAATAAAATGGTTGAAAGTGCAAATGTCAAAGTTGATGAAGATATTGGTAAATTGCAAAGATCTAGTGGTTATGATTTAGATGATCAACATGATGGTACTAACAATGAAAGTAATGTTCAGGCACATAATCAACTTCAAATTGTTATGATGAACCAAGGGAATCAAGAAGCAAATAATAACAAAAGTATAGAAGAAAGAACACAAGAACAAGAGGTAAGAGAAAATTTCAAAACTCCTAAGTATGTAAGATGAAATCATTCTGATAGTCAGATCATAAGAGACAAGAGAAAAGGTGTGCAAACTAGAAGAAGAATTTTGGAAGAGTATTGTCTACTTTCTAAAGTTGAACCTAGAAATATAAGTGAAGCATGCAAAGATGGACATTGGATGGAAGCCATGAAAGAAGAATTGTTGCAGATACAGAAAAATGATACATGGGATCTTGTTCCTAGACCTCAGAACAAAAATGTGATTGGAACCAAGTGGGTGTTCCAAAATAAGCTAAATGAACAAGGTGATGTGGTCAGAAACAAAACAAGATTGGTTTGCAAAAGATACTCACAGATGGAAGGTATTGATTTTGAAGAAATTTTTGCTCCTTTTGCTAGAATTGAAGTTGTTAGATTATTTCTTGCTTATGCTAATTTCAAGAATTACAAAGTTTATTAGATGGATGTAAAGTAAGCATTTCTGAATGGTGAACTAGAAGAAGAAGTTTATGTTGAACAACCAAATGGATTTCAGTTAATTGATGCAAAGGACATGGTATGCCAATTGAAGAAAGCTCTTTATGGACTAAAGCAAGTTCCTAGAGCTTGGTATGCTAGATTGGATAAATACTTGTTGAAACTTGGATTAAATTTAAAGGTACTACTGACAACAATCTGTATTTCAAGCTGGATCAGAGAAAAGAACTGATCATTGAAGTCTTTGTTGATGATATTATTTTTGAAGGTGATGATGATTTGTGTATAAAGTTTTTCGATGGAATGAGAAGTCAATTTGAAATGTCAATGATAGGAGAGCTAAAATTCTTTTTAGGACTGAAAATCACTCAGTTAGATGATGGAATCTTTGTATCTCAATCTAAGTATGTGAAAGAGTTACTGAACAAGTTTGGCATGGAAGATTCAAAACTAGTTGGTACACCGAATGAAAACTTACACAAAAATATGATTCTCCTAAATCAAATCAGACAAGATACAAGTCAATCATTGGTGGATTACTCTATTTGACTCGGACTAGGTCAGATATAATGAATTTTGTATGCATGGTTGCTAGATTTCAAGTTGATCCTAAAGAGTCCCATGTGACTACTATGAAAATATTATTCAGGTATCTAAAAGGGATAGTTGATCTTGGTCTCTGGTATCCTAAGGATGATGATCTTACTCTAAGTGTTTTTATTGATGTTGATTTGGCATGAGATGTAGATGACCGAAAGAGTACTAGTGGTGGTGCATTATTCTTAGGTAAGAAGTTGGTATCTTGGTTAAGCAAAAACCAGAACTCGGTCTCATTATCTACTATTGAGGCAAAGTACATTGTTGCTGCAAATAGTTGTACCCAAGTATTTTGGATGAAGAAAATGTTGAGAGATGTCAGAATTGAGTATGAAGAACCTATTGCCATATTTTGTGACAATTCAAGTTCCATTAACATTTCTAAGAATCTAGTGTTGCATTCAAAGACAAAGCATATATCCATCAAGTATCACCTCTTGAGAGATAAATTAAGCGATAAATAAGTTAGATTGGAGTACATACCTACCAAAGAGAAAATTACAGATATCTTTACCAAGACATTTCCTAAGCATACTTTTGAGTAACTCAAAGGAAAGTTAGGGGTGATTTCCCCTCCTAATCAAAACTAAGATGCAAGTATTTGCATCAGTCCATGAATTCGTAGCCATATCTCATTCCAAATTGATGTTGTGGTGGTTGCTACTCAGGGGGAGTAGTCAGATGATTCAAATTTGTGATCAAAGCATGTGTACCTTTGCCATT
Organism: Sequoiadendron giganteum; assembly: GCA_007115665.2. Taxonomy (NCBI): domain Eukaryota; kingdom Viridiplantae; phylum Streptophyta; class Pinopsida; order Cupressales; family Cupressaceae; genus Sequoiadendron; species Sequoiadendron giganteum. The sequence continues at coordinate 612,922,488 of CM021104.1, forward strand.
GATGTCAAAGGGGGAGAGAAATAATGTGAAAAATGTGGGAAAGAAAAGAAATGAAGGAAATAGGAAAGATACACAATCTTATAGGGAGATTGTTGAAGAAGAGTTAGTTGGGTTGATGGTATTATTTTTCACATCATGTGTTGCCATCAATGCCAAAGGGGGAGGTTGTTGGATGTTGTGGTTGTGTTGCTGATATGTGGTTGTCATTGATGTCAACACTATTAGCATTGAATTTGTTTAAGGTTGTATATGTCGAGGATATTGAGAAATTTGTAAAAAAATATAGTATAGGCAGCTAGTGGAGCTGAGAAGGTCAGAATGTTGGAAAGCTCTGTGTTTTGAAGATCTAGAGGTGCGCTTCAAAGGGTTTGTTGTTGAATCTTTCTAGTATGTTGTCCAAAATTTTCAAAGGTTCGCATAAATATTTGTGGAAGTTATGAAGATTTGTGTGCCTATAATTACTCAGTTTTCTGTAGATGGTGTTATTGGTTGAAGCGGATGAAATTCTGGTAATTTCACATGTTTTGCATGTACCTGTGGCGTTCATGGATGAGTCTAGAGTGTGATTTATCCTTGTTGTACATCTGCATTGATTGAAGTGTTCATGATTGGAGATTCTTCCAATGTGTACCTGAGTTTTGATGTTCTTGGCTGACATGATGATGTTAGCATGTTGCGGATCCATGAGGATTAATATTTTATTGTTTGGCATGTTTGGAGGTGTTTTTTTGGGTCCTCACTATGTTGTGACCGACTTGTGTTGGTGTGTATTGTAATTTATTCATATATCAAGGCCGACAGTTGTAATTTATTCTTTATTTGTGGTCGACTGAATAGTGGTTGTAAATCTATGTAGCAGATATATATTTGAGATTGTTTTCCTCATTTAGTGTTAAGTGCTCAAGTGCACAAGTGATGTACATGTACAAATAAAGGTCAGATCATTTAGAGCAGAGTGTGGAAGAGTTTGAGCAGAGGGTGGAAGATTTTGAAGAATTTTTTGTGTGTCTAATTGGAACTATAATCAGGATCTTGTAGAAGCTAATTTCTCAGTTCAACTTCATCAAATGGATTTAATTTGATTATTGTATGTAAGGCGGTGAGCCTTCCCTTTGAGTAGTGTGCTCTAGGCAGTGCGCCTAAATGCATGTGCATTCCCTTTTTATTCTTCATTATACTTCTAACAGGGTATAACTTTGTGGACTAACATACACTGTGGTTTTTCCCCTAACAAGGTTTCCACGTACAAAATCTTGGTGTTCATGTGTCTTTGATGTGTTTTTGATTTAACGCTTGCACTATTAATTATCAGATCTATGATATAAGGTTTATTAATGTTGTATAAGGTTGATTTTGGGAACAACTGATTCACCCTGCCCCCCTTTCCACCCCCTTAGTTGTTTTTCCTTGTTTTTCCAATAAAGAGTACAAGATGTTTGAAGTCTTTGAACTCAACTCAATTGTACCCAAGTAAATTTTGAAGGATCTCACAATCAAATCAAACATTCTAGCCCATATTTCTGAAAATGAAAAATTAGAAACTCATAGAGACTGGTGTAGAGCACAATCCAAAGACTCGAGTATCTCCTTTGAAGATGTATCCTCTAAAGGGTAATCCAAAGCATCCAAACTCATGTTAAACTATGATGAATTCAATCATATAGAAAATGAACAAGAGGGTTAGAGTTTCCCCTCACAACAACTAAAGAAGAATCAACTTTGTCAAAGAGAATATAAATAAAATCAATAATATCATTGAGATCCAAAATGAGGGACTCTACAAACAAACAAGAGATGTCTAGTAGAAACTGGTCCCAATAAATTGAATCCAGAAGATATAAATGACCCTACTACAAGAAATCAGTGGAAGCTTTCAAAGAAGCATCTTTGAACTATGAAGTAGCAACAAATGATTGAGATGTGATCTCAATATGAGGATAATAATCAAGAAGAGAAGTATCTATGTCATATGAACAGTAAAGACCTTCAAAATACTTAAGCTCTTCTAAAGTATCATCATTAAAGGTTATATTATCTACATCATCAAGTGGAATGAGGTAATCTAAAGTAGGATTAATGGGAATGGAGGAATATGAGGGTCTCCAAATATCTCTCAAATCTTAGTCCAAAGTGTGTGGGGACAATCAATATTCATTATAGCCCACATAGTATCATTATTAACATAAGAATCAATCAAGCCTACTACATGATCAATTTTATTATCCATGTTGATTTCCTTCCAGGTGTGTCTAGTTTAGGAATGAGCCTATAAGGGTAAGGAAAAAATTTAAGCCATTTGAGATGGGTTAGAATGTTTTTTTTATAACTCATAATTTTCCTTATCCAATATTATCACATAAGGGCAAATAAAAAAACCATGATACAATATTTAAATGATTACAAAATACACCAAAAGAACACCCCCCCTTTTCACTAGTCTTAGAAATCACCCCCAAGATATTAAAAAGTTGGCACATTATACTTTAGTGCATTTACAAAGTGTTTTCCAAGTTACAATGCTAAATAGGCCCATAATGGCCAAAATTTCAAATTTTGATACAAAGTGAACCCAATACAAAATATGGAAAAAATATCCCTATAGCTATGTAGTCTTCTTCAATACTTTTCTAATTTCTATTTATTTTTTAAAAATCGAGCTTTGAGGTGAAAGTTATGGCTTGGTGAAGAAAAAATACAAAAACTTCAACTTGCAAAATATGTGTAGAGGGTGTATAAGCTCCTTTTCTAAAAATATTCCTCTTGGACTCCTGACACCAAATATAGGCAAATTTTGTATCAAATTTTATCTCCTCAATCTTTTGAACGTAATGACAAGGTTCGTTTAGGTCGAAATGCTCCAGTAAAAATTTATTTTCCAGATATAAGCTTCAAACCCTAACTTGCAACTATGTCAAATGATCTCTAAATCAGATGAAATGAAAGCCAATATTGACTTTCTCGAGCCTTCTAAACACATTAAAACAATAAAAAAATGCCACTAGTATAACCAAAATTGCTACAATCACCTAGATCTTACAAACACATATGAAAAATGAAGAAGTTATCAGATCTTCATAAACCCTTTCTGATTCTCTAGATTGTTCAAAATGTAAGAAAAGAGCATACAATATTTTACAAGATCTTAAATAAAAAGCTCAAACTCTCAATTAGGAATCTATGAAATCAAAATTCTCAAAATAAAGACTCTAATACCATGTTAGAATCACTCACACTCTACTACCATGTTAGAAATCTAAAACAACTTGATAACCCAATGAAATTTATAAAATAAATTTCAAGCTATATAAATGGGAAAAACAATACTGGTTTACAATTATTGGTCAAACTAGACACTGAACTATTTTTTTCTAACTAAATCTTCACTTTCAGACACCTATAGCGGCTAAACCATGAGGAATTTGAAGATGATGCAAACTAGTGATTTGTGAAATTTTTTTTGAATATTCTAAATATATTTTTTCAAAAAAATTGGAATCAAATTGCACTTCTTTTTCCATCTCCTTTGAAAACTAGTTTTTTCAGTAAACACCAATTTTAAGGAGTGATTCTCACCGTATACAACATAACTTGTTTCCATGAAGGATAAAATTCTAATTTTTTGAATTTGGATTTGTAACTACGATATCTAGTGCTTTCATTTGGTTTCATAGTGTTTTATTGAATATTTTTCCTTAATCAAGTTTTGAAGTCAAACCAATTACAATTCAAACATAGGCAGACTGTATACAACAACTTTTTTTGTATGTATCAAAATTCAAAAAAAAAATGTTGGATCAAGGATTTTAGTATCTAGTGCACTGATATTTTTCAAAAAAAAAAATGATAATCTACTATTTTTCCACATGTGCAGAACAAAGAGCTTGATTTTCGGTGAAAAACCTACATTCACAAGAAATAAAAAATAAATCTAATAATTAAATAAAATTTATTTAAAATTATGATTTTTGGGAAGCTTATAATAAGGACTACATACATACAAAAAATAAATTTTAAATGAATTCATTTGATCCCCCAAAAGGTAAATCAAAAGTGGTTTTTTATTAGCAATTTTATAGGTGTAAAGGAGACTTTGTTATAGGTATGGTTTAATACTAGTGGGGTTCTATCCAAGGGGGTTTGATCTAAGGTGGTTTGATCAAACTCTCTTCAATTAGAATCCTTAAAATAGAACTTTTAAAGGCTTAAATCATTATATTTTGTAAAAATATGTGATTTTAGCAAAAAATAGAATCTCCCAAAAATTGTAAACTAGCATTGTGGGATCACACAATTTTATTTTTATGAAATCAAAATTCTCAAAATAAAGACTCTGATACCATGTTAGAAGCACTCATACTCTACTACCATGTTATAAACCTAAAATAGTTTGATAACCCAATGAACTTTATAAATGAGATTTTTAAGCTACATAAATGGGAAAAACATAAACAGTGCAAACTAGTGACTCTGAAAGATATGTAATGTCAGAATGATAGAAATACATTAAGAGCTTCCAATATGCATGAGAATGAAAGTACAATCAAGTTAGTGAATTTATATAGAACTAAGAAGATGATGGAGGTGGGAAATCAACCACTAAGAAGTGACCACCAATAACCACTAATATTAAATAAGGTGGTGAAAATAGAAAATGCTCCACCTTTTAAGGATGGGGACACCTCATCACCTTATCTCCTAGTTATTAAATAGTAAATTTACTTTATTATCATAAACAAGCTTAATAAAAGTGTAGGAAAAACTAGTGCCAACAATCAAGGCCCAAACCTTAATATCGCTTTTAATTAAAAATTCCCATGGGTTAAAGGAGTTGGTTTGAGTCTCGGGTTTGCTCCTTGAGGTCTTGGGTTCAACTCTCTCTGGCCTAGAAATCATCTTGATGTGGATGTTGGGGGCTACGTTGGTTACCCCATGGTCCTAGGGACTAGTCTCGCCTCAAGCTCACCCCGTAAAGGGAACCCGATGGGCTTGAGTCGCGGGGATACCCTAAGGATAACAAAAAAATGTGTAGGAAAAACCTATGACTAAAGGAAAATAAATTAACCCACTAGGAAAATAAAAACCTACACCAACAATTATTGCTTATTTAAGAATGACTCGAGAATCCAAAGGCTGATTTGTGAAAATAGTTTTAAATTGTAAATAAAAAATATTTTACTTTGCTAGCTGTAAAAAAATCTAGGAAATAAATATTTTATTCTTTCATTATCTTCCTTTATGGGCATAGAAAGAAATCCACAAAATATCCTTCCAAAGTAGACAAAGTTTAATTTAGTTATTATTATATAAAATGAGAGAAGAGCATAATGTGTTTTTTTTGGAAATAAACTTAATGAGAATTAGGGTAAAATTTATTTTACATTAGCAATAGATTCTATAAATTGATTTATGAAAATTGTACAATAAAATTTTACTCATTTTATTCTAGATTTCATTTTAAATTTTGTATTAAAATACATATTAAAAATTACTTTTATTTTGTAAAACCATTTCACTAGTCATACATTAATAAAATTTCATTTATAATTTATCTTTCTAAATATTATAATCAAGTAAAAATATATAATATATAATTTAAATTCTTATTTAATTTGTAAATATTGTAGTGTCCCTCTGTGTTTGATCTTTTTTTGATGTTTGATTTAAGTTTATGGGGTGAGTTTTTTGTTGCGTCGTGTTAAAATTATTTATTTATTAAAGTTGTTGGTTGATATAGAATTATATATATTGTTATTAAATAAATTATGTTATTAGAAAAATGTAAATGTTGTGTTTGAATGATTAATGATTAAATTATAAGTTCTTTCATAATTAAATATAAAAAAAATTATTGTTTAATATTAAAGTTTTAATTAATTTAATTTGCGAGGAAATATTGAAAGAAAATAAAATATTAAAATTAGTATTAATTTTGAATCAAGATAAATGATAAGAAAGGAAAAGAAAATTTAGAAATAGAAACAATTAAAAGGATAGAAAGTTTTTCATGCAAATGCATGCATGGCTCTGATTTGGGTGCGAAATGGAAACTTGCTATTTTAAGAAAATATTGCTTTATTTTTTAATTTGGAAACCTGATTGCTTTATTTATTTATTTTTATAATGATCTCTTTTGGGAGAGGTTTTTTGGGGGGATCTTTGATTTTTAGTTTTCAAGGGAAATGATTGCATTTCATGGGGATTTTGGGGGAAAATATTCAAGAGTTAATTAAGGACTGGAAGAGGATCCTTGCATGGAAGGTTTTTGTTGGGATTTTAGAGTTTTATCCTTGGTTGTTGTTCTTGATGCGGGGGCTATTATCACTAATAAAGAATAACTCTTTGGACACATCTGTCTGATCTACCAGAGACTCCTATATAGAAGGGGTACTCATGCTATTATTGCATGCTGGGGAGATTTTTGGCTAAAACCAAGGGAGAAGGTCAAGTTTTGAATAACAAAGGAAACAGGTTGAATCATTGAGGATGAGCAGTGCTTGCATATCTCATCAATATGTCTGGTTGGATTATTATCAAGATATTGAGGTATGATTTGTTGTCCATTTCAGAACATTTCTTGATTTAAATGATGATTTTACTTTACCTCTCACTTTGTCTTAAGAATATTATTAGCTATCTAAATGTTTTATTGAAGATCTTATCACACTATTTATCAATGATGGTTGGGCATGTTTTAATTTTGTAATGCATTATTTCTTCTTGTCTTGCTCGTGGTGATGGCTTACCTATTGTCTCTTTGTTGTCATGTTGGGAAACCCATTCTCTTAATTCTAGCCACTATGAATAGGGTACCACCTTCATGAAAAGAAAGGTTATGATAGTCTTTTCCTTCAATTAACCCTAAGTAACTTGAGCTTTTTTGTTGATCATTACATATCATCTATTTTCATTCTTGTAATAGTGTAGAATTATGAAATGTCTTTAATCACTTGAGGATCTTATTGGAAGTGTTCTTGTTCTTCATGGGTGAACCCCATTCTTATAGAGTTGATTCAATGTTTATCTCTTTTCTTTTCACGAAAATTTTGTAAATTATTTGGGATCCTTTTCAAATAACACTATAATGGTCTCCTAATCCCATATGTCTCACCTTATGCCCCAATCGATGACTTCGTCAATCCATCTGATAGCATAATGCTCAACATGAATCATTTGCTTGTCACGCCTTTTCCCTTCATATCCTTGAAGCAGCCAACATAGGCATGTGGTCAACCATGTACTCCTAATAATTAACTTTATATGTAATGCAATAAGGGTTATTGTTGGGTGAGATGTGTGCAACCCATCCACTAATCCTGTGTGGTTGATGCCTAGGAAAGAAGTAAAGCTTACATTGATAGGACGTGTTCTAGAGGGCGTCATCAATTCAAATATTTTGAGAGCCTCCTTGCAAAATCCATTGTGCAATCATAATGCTTGGAATTTTTAAGGTCTCGTAACTCCTAGAACAAGCATTAAATCCACTGCCAATTCTTTTCTCATAGCTTCTATGCTACTTATGCGGGCATGATTCTCATTTGATGCCTTGCATTAGTGTTAAGCTGATTTCCATTTTAGGTGCTTCTTCTTTTCTTATAAATAGAAGGATTCTATTTGGCATAAAAAATTCCTACACATAAAATCTCTTACAAGAGATCTTGCTTAATTCTCATCCTAACATCTAATATCCTTCCATCTCATTATTCAACTTAGGGTAGATTCTAGATCAAAAGTATAAAACAAACCTTCAAATTTATTTCCTTTGAGTCAGTTGTCTTAGCTTACCAACTCTTGTCAGTCGAATCTATAGAGATCAATAAACATGGTAATCATTATGTTTGATGTTGGTGAATACGATTTCCAAACAATAAAATTTTATGGCATTCATTATTTAAAACAAAAGAGATTTATAGTCTTACAAATAAGCCATCAAATGCATCATCAACACGATTGTAAGATTAAACAGATGCCCATCATACATCACCTCTGAAGAGCAATCTACAATTCTCGCATTTAAAGCTTCTTTCATTATTAAAATTGCAGTCATATTTTAATTGTGGGAATGTGTTCTTGTGTTGAGAAATGCCAAGACCCAAGCTTAGTTGATTTTAGTTTGTGGCATTTAAGCCAAAAATTTCCTAACATTCAACTTGTCAAAAATGGTTTAAGATGTTTTCTATTAAATATATTGTATGGACTGTGAGGTGAAGAGAAAACTATATTATATGCTAGAAATAACATTATTTTAGGAAATGATATACTCCAGGTTAATTTGTGATATTGTATTGAAAGATAAATATAAATGTGTAGTTGCGGCGTATGGTTAAAGATTGAATATTGTTTGATTAGTACATTTTAAATTGTAAAGTTTTTATATAGGGATATATATATATATAGGGCTATATTTTGGTAAGATTGATTTAAAATATAATTAAACAATCTAGAGGAGTTGTTAAATGAGGAAATTGGATTAATCACTTTAGTATTTAAGAAAACTAGATTCTGTTTTTATTACTCTAACAGCCAGATGGTAAACTCCACTATGTATTTCATGATTACATTATATAATGAACTTTGGAAATAATAAATGGTAAGAAGTATTTTTTATTATATAAGAACATATTTAGATAATTATGGATGTTAGTTAAAATGGATGAATTTGACAATCTTTCAAAGTGTTAATTTCTTTGTATTCTCTAATAATTGAATTGCAAATAAGATTAATGGATATCATAGACATTCTGGAATTATATCGTGAATGGCCTATTACGTGAGGTTAGTGGTTAAGTAACGAATTATAGAAAATGTGAAAATAATGTCATCAACAATTGTACTGCTTGTTGAATTTTTTTTATTATTGTGTTGAGTTATTGTGTTAATTATTGTATCGAAGTTATCTAAGTTATTTATCTTTAAGAGGGTGACCTTGGGTAGAAGTGTCGAGTTGGCTTTAGAGACTTTATTTTTTGTCATCAATCCTTACGTTATTGAGGTATTGTTTGATTGAGTTTTTATATCGAGTGTTGAGCTTGATTTCTATTTTGAGTTTTGATCTCCCCATAATGATGATTCACTCATTAATTCACTTTTGTTGAATATAAATGCATTTTGTGGATGGTCTTTTATGGTCATGATATTGTTGTTCATTATTTCATGGGGTCTCTTGTGTTTAATGATTCGTTCAGTCTTCCAGAGGTTGGGGAAAAGGGTCTTATTTATGTTGAATTTTCATGAAGGTTCTTTGTGAATACTTGATTTTTATTTGGATTATGCTTGTGGGTCTAGCCTTGCACAGTGATACTGTTTCATTTATGGAGATTTTGTGAGAGATGGTTTATGCCTCATTGATGTGTTCATTTATGTGATGTTTTTATGTGACATTTTATGGTTGTGAAAGTTGGCTACCCAATTGTGGATTATTGATATTTTTTTTCTATTAGGGAGTGTGGCTTCCCATGGGGGGCAGAACCCTGAGTGGTATCCAGGGTAACTCGTGTGGAAGTTGTTTTAATTAAGTGACAACCTAATAAATAGTTAGGGGGTGGGTAGTAATCACACTAACAAAAGATAATGGATGCCTCTCTCATGGCTCAAGCGCTTGTTTATGCTTGAGATGAGACGAGAAGGCCTAGAATGGAAAATCAACTACCTTGTCTTCAAGAAAGGTAAGTTGATTCCGCATGTGTAAGAATGGGGTTCGGGGATTGGTTGAGATCACTATGGTAACCCAAGATGGGTGTCGAGACCTAGGAAGATCCACATTGGGTAACTCATATCGAGCCATGCGATGACACACTTCCCTTTAGCAACCCTATATGTTTTTAGTTTCCCCCTCGTTGTTCTTGTACCTCTAGAAGTGGTTGATCTTATATTTTGTCTTGTGACTTTTGGTTGTGGAGTCTTGTTAGCCTTGTTCACTTGATTTTTTTATGTTGTGGATCCTCTTGTCATCTCCTTGCACGAGGGGTGGAACTTAGGTTCCACATGGTCAGTTGGAACGTGCTATGCACTCCATTGGGTTCCCTGTTGATGATCGTGATGCGCAAAGTTGTACCGGTTGTAGTAATTCCTAAGCTTGCCAGTGTCAGAGACAGTATTGGTACGATGTACTATATTCCTTTTTGATGTATCTTATTATGTAATTGTGGAATCCTTCCCGTTTTTATAAGGGAATTTTGATGTATCATGTATTATGTATCCCATGTATGGGTATGGTGTTGTAATCCTTGATTCACATTCATTTCACTTTTGTGGTGTCGTATCTGTGGACATATTTATAATCATGTAACCTTTGGATCAATGTGTATCCCTATAACCAATGTAATGGATGTATCTTTTTTTTTATTCTCATGTGATCACATAAGTATGTATGGTTATGGATGTTTGTAAATTTCTCATTTCTTTTTTATCAAGGTTTTTTAAATGAATGCATGTGCACAATTATCGTCGTTATGGGATTTGTGTTAAGTTAGAAATGTTCGCAACGTAATGTAGTCATGTCACCCTAGAGGACTAGTTAGACGTTGTTTATGCATAGCTCAGTGTTAGAGTTGTATGATGATTTACTTTTCATATTAGTTTTTTTTATAAAAAACAATTGTGCTATAATTTTATTTTTTTTAAATTGTGTTGTAAATTTTTTTTTAAATTGTGTTGGAGGTTATGTTGTCCTTTGGGGTGTGTGTGGTGGGGTGTTACATCTTGGTATTAGAGACAAGGTTCATACATTGGGTACTCTAGATACATTAAGCCCATTATGTCGACCTAGTGCCTGTACTCTTGTGGTTATGTTTTCCCTTGTTGGTCATCCGTGTTTGACAACCTTAGACTTGTTTTTTGGTGGTATGGTTTCTAATGGTGCATAAAACTGGTGGAAGGGATAGGACCCTCGGTGTAGTGCGCAATGCACCGATATCCTTTCCATCAGGGAATGCATTATGGACTCTTGGGTAGATTTATGTGTTTTTTGGTGATGTGAATTTGTGTGTATGTATTTATATTTTATGCCTGCCTTTCGGTGTGATTCGTTGTTGCATGATATTATGTGATAGTTGTTCTCTTGTAGTTTTTGTTGAATTCTAGAGATGGTGTGCAGTGTTTTTTTTATCATCTTGGATGTAATCTCTTAAATGATGTTAATAAGTTAGATGAGGATTATTACACCTTGGTAGTTTTTAGTTCTACTATTTTGGATTGGATTTGGATGAAAATTTATCTGAATTTGTCGAACATGATACTATTCACTAATGCTTATGTTATGATGAATATATGGAGCTAGTTGTGGATTTGAATTAATTTGACTATGCCTGTTGTGCATATGGTTAGTGTTTTTTATATGATGTTGTTTATGATGTAATTATTGTTACTTGATGATGTGGTTATTGTTTGAGGTCTTAGTGAGAGGGATGGTAAAGCATCACTTCTTTACAAACACATTGCTACGCTATGATTTCCTCTCATGGTGTGTATGTTGGTTGATATATATGTGTGTGTGTGTGTGTATTTTTCATGACAGTTTGTTTGATGCAGGTTGTAGGTACCAAACATCGACTCCACCTGCACTGTCAGGTCTGAGTGTGCCTTAAAAGCCCAATGGAAATTATGTGGAAAAAGGAGTTGACAAAAGGTCCCCAACCCTTGTCATCATCCTTGACGAGGATGATTACCCACCTTGTTACCCTGTACGTTTGGTTTGTATTCTTTGTCAGTTGTCTTGGTTGGTGTTTATCATTATTTGGTTGCTTGATTATTTGATGTTACTTATATTTGCATATGTTTTATTTCACCTTGCAACTTCCAAGATTAAGTCGAAGCTTAGGGGGGAGGATGTAGTGCCCCTCTGTGTTTGGCCTTTTTTAATGTTTGATTTAACTTTGTGGGGTGATTTTTTTGTTGCATTGTGTTAAAATTAATTGTTTATTAAAGTTGTTGGTTGATATAGAATTAAATAGTTTGTTATTAAAGAAATTGTGTTATTAGAAAAATGTAAATTTTGCATTCGAATGATTAATGATTAAATTATAAGTGCTTTCATAATTAAATATAAAAAGATAAATTATTGTTTAATATTAAAGTTTTAATTAATTTAATTTGCGAGGAAATATTGAAAGAAAATAAAATATTAAAATTAGTATTAATTTTGAATCAAGATAAATGATAAGAAAGGAAGATAAATTTACAAATAGAAATAATTAAAAGGATAGAAGGTTTTTCATGCATGGCTTCGATCTGGGTGCGAAATAGAAACTTGTTATTTTAAGAGAATATTGCTTTTTTTTTTTAATTTGGAAATCTGATTGCTTTCTTTGTTTTTTTTTATAATGATCTCTTTTGGGAGAGGTTTTTTGGGGGGATCTTTGATTTTTAGTTTTCAAGGGAAACAATTGCATTTCATGTGGATTTTGGGGAAAAATATTAAAGAGTTAATTAAGGATTGGAAGAGGATCCTTGCATGGAAGGTTTTTGTTGAGATTTTAGAGTTTTATCATTGGTTGTTGTTCTTGATGCTAAGGATATTTTTGGCAAAAAGCAAGGGAAAAGGTCGAGTTTTGAATAACAAAGGAAATAGGTCGAATCATTGAGGATGAGTAGTGCTTGCATATCTCATCAATATGTCCAGTTGGATTATTATCAAGATATTGAGGTATGATTTATTGTCCATTTTAGAACATTGCTTGAATTAAACAATTATTTTTCTTTACCTCTCATTATGTCTTAAGGATAATATTATCTATCTAAATTTTTTATCGAAGATCTTATCACACTATTTATTGATGATGGTTTGACATGTTTTAATTTCATAATGCATTATTTCTTCTTGTCTTGCTCATGGTGATGGGTTACCTATCGTCTCTTTGTTGTCATGTTGGGAAGCCCATTCTCTTAATTCCAACCGCTATGAATAGGGTACCGCCTTCATGAAAAGAAAGGTTATGATAGTCTTTTCCTTCAATTAACCCTAAGTAACTCGAGCTTTGTTGTTGATCATTACATATCATCTATTTTCATTCTTGTAGCAGTGTAGAATTTTGAAACGTCTTGAATCACTTGAGGATCTTATCAGAAGTTTTCTTGTTCTTCGTGGGTGAATCCCATGCTTGTAGAGCCGATTCAATGTTTGTCTCTTTTCTTTTCACAAAAATTTTGTAAAATATTTGGGATCCTCTTCGAATAACACTATAATAGTCTCCTACTCTCATAAGTCTCACCTTATGCCCCAATCGATGATTTCATCAATCCATTTGATACCATAATGCTTGACTTTATTCATAATGCATAATGCTCAACTTGAATCATTTGCTTGTCATGACTTTTCCCTTCATATCTTTGAAGCAACCAACACAGGCGTGTGGTCAACCATGCACTCCTAATAATCAACTTTATATGTAATGCAATAAGGGTTACTGCTGGGTGATGTGCAACTCATCCACTAATACTATGTGGCTGCATGCATCTGGGAAAGAATTAAAGCTTACGTTGATAGGACGTGTTCCAGAGTGCATCATTAATTCAAAGATTTTGAGAGCCTCCTTGCAAAATATGTTGTGCAATCATAATACTTGGAATTTTTAAGGTTTTCTTTTAAATAATTTAATTGTGCGCACCATGTTAGTGAGCTACCTCTACGCTTGGTTTATATTTCCTCTTTGCAATAACCAAGTCTTTTTCCAAGTTTTGTAACTCCTAGCACAAGCATTAAATCCATTATCAATTATTTTCTCATAGCTTCTATGTTTCTTATACAGGAATGATTCTCATTTGATGCCTAACATTATTGTTAAGATGACATCCATTTTAGGCGCTTCTTCTTTTCTTATAAATAGAAGGATTTTATTTGGCATAAACGTTTCTTACACATAAAATCGCCTACAAGAGATCTTGCTTAATTCTCATCCTAACGTCTAATATCATTTTATCTCTTTATTCGGCTTAGGGTAGATTCTAGATCAGAAGTATAAAATAGACCTTCGACTTTCTTTCCTTTGAGTCGGTTGTCTTATCTTACCAACTCTTGCCAATCGAATCTGTAGAGATCGATAAACATGGTAATCCATGTGTTTGATGTTGCTGAATACGATTTTCAAACAAGAAAATTTTATGGCATTCATTGTTTAAAATAAACAATATTTATAGTCTTACAAATAAGCCATTGAATGCATCATCGACACAATTGTAAGATTAAACAACTACCCATCATACATCACCTATGAAGAGCAATCTATAATTCTCACATTTAAAGCTTCTTTAATTATTAAAACTGCAATCATATTTCAATTGTGGGAATGTGTTCTTGTGTCGAGCAATGCAAAGACCCAATGCGACTTTATTTATTTTAGTTTTTGGCATTTAAGCCAAAAATTGCCTAACATTTAACTTGTCAACAATCTCTTTTCGGACAATGGTTTAAGATGTTTTCTATTAAACTATATTGTATGGACTGTGAGGTGAAGAGAAAACTATATTCTATGTTAGAAATAACATTATTTTATGAAATGATATACTCCAGGTTAATTTGTGATATTATATTGAAAGATAAATATAAACGTGTAGCTACAGCATACGATTAAAGACTGAATATTGTTTGATTAGTACATTTTAATATATATATATATATATATGTATAAATATTTAGCATTGTACTTTGGTAGGATTGATTTACAATATAAGTAAACAATCTGGAGGAGTTGTTAAATGAGGAAATTGGATTAATCACTTTAGTAGTTAAGAAAACTGAATTCTATTATTATTACTCAAACAACTGAATGGTAAACTCCACTATGTATTTCATGATTAAATTAGATAATGAACTTTGAAAATAATAAATGGTAAGTAGTATGTTTTATCATATAAGAACATATTTAGAAAATTATGGATGTTAGTTAAATGGATGAATTTGACAATATTTCAAAGTGTTGATTTCTTTGTATTCTCTAATAATTGAATTACAAATAAGATTAATGGATATCATATACATTCTATTAATTATCTCATGAATGGCCTATTACGTGAGGTTACTGGCTAAGTAACGAATTATAGAAAATATAAAAATAATGTCATCCACGATTGTATTGCTTGTTGAATTTTTTTGATTATTGTGTTGAGTTATTGTGTTAATTATTGTATCAGAGTTATCTAAGTTAACTATCTTTAAGAGAGTGACCTTGGGTAGTAGTGTCGAGTTGGCTTTGGAGACTTTATTTGTTTTCATTGATCCTTACATTATTGAGGTATTGTTTGGTTGAGTTTTTTTTATCGAGTGTTGAGGTTGATTTCTATTTTGAGTTTTGATCTCCCCATAATGATGATTCACTCATTACTTCACTTTTTTTGAATAGAAATGTGTTTTGTGGATGGTCTTTTATGATCATGCTATTGTTGTTAATTATTTTAATGGGGTCTCTTGTGTTCAATGATTCATTTAGTCTTCTAGAGGTTGGGGAAAAGGGACTTCTTTATGTTTACTTTTCATGAAGGTTCTTTGTGAACACTTGATCTTTATTTGGATTATGCTTGTGGGTCAAGCCTTGCACGGTGATACTATTTCATTTACGGGGATTTTGTGTGAGATGGTTTATGCCTCATTGATGTTCTCATTTATGTGATGTTCTTATGTGACATTTTATGGTTGTGCAAATTGGCTACCCAGTTGTGGATTGTTGAGATTTTGTTGTTGTTAGGGAGTGTGGCTTCCCACGAGGGTCGGAACCCTAAGTGGTATCCAGGGTAACTCATGTGGAAGTTGTGTTAATTAAGTGACAACCTAATAAATAGTTAGGGGGTGGGTAGTAATCAAAAAAACAAAAGATAATGGATGCCTCTCTCATGGCTCAAGTGCCCGTTTATGCTTGAGATGAGACGAGAAGGCTTGGAATGGAAAATCTACTACCTTGTATTCAAGAAAGGTAAGTTGATTCTGCATGTGTAAGAATGGGGGCCAAGGATCGGTTGAGGTCACCAAGGTAACCCAGGATGGGGGTCGGTACCTAGGAAGATCCACATTGGGTAACTCATATCAAACCATGCGATGACACACTTCCCTTTAGCAACCCTATATGTTTGTAGTTTCCCCCTCGTTGTTCTTGTACCTCTGGAAGTGGTTGATCTTATATTTTGTCTTGTGACTTTTGGTTGTGGAGTCTTGTCAGCCTTGTTCACTTGGTTGTTTTATGTTGTGGGTCATCTTGTCATCTCCTTGCACGGGGATGGACCTTAGGGTCCACATGGTCGGGTGGAATGTGTTATGCGCTCCATTGGGTTCCCCGTCGACGATCATGATGCATAGAGTTGTATTGGTTGTAGTGATTCTCGAGCTTGCCAATGTTAGAGACAATATTGGTGTGATGCACTATATTCCTTTATGATGTATCTTATTATGTAATTGTGGAATCCTTCTCATTGTTAGAAGGGAAGTTTGATGTATCATGTATCGTGTATCCCATATATGGGTATGGTGTTGTAATCCTTGATTCACATTCATTGCACTTTTGTGGTGTTGTATCTATGGAAATATTTATAATCATGTAACCTTTGGATCGATGTGTATCCCTATAACTAATGTAATGGATGTATCAGTTTTATATCATCATGTGATCACATAAGTTTGTATGGTTATGGATGTTTGTACATTGCTCATTTCTTTTTGTAGACACCTAAAAATGACTTAAGCCTGCGACCACTACTTTACCACCTTTCGTCATGACATGATTATAACAATTTAATTATGTCTCTAACCCACATTCAACTATTAATTAAATAATTTATAATTATTTAATTAATTCATAACCTCTCATTCTTCATAATTATTAAATAGATAAATCTTATTTATTTATTTAATAATGTCATTAATTATCAAAGTCTTCTTGCAATTAAATAAAATCCTATTTATTTAATTAAATCTTTATCATTAATTTCCTCCTGATTATTAAATAAATATATTTAAAATATATTGATTTAATATGTCACTAATTCCTAAATCCTCTTAATTAAATAGATTTGCTAATTTATTTAATTAATTAACCACTTCTTCTAAATTAAATAATTATTTTAATTATTTAATTATGGCATGTGACACTTTTATATTTTTAAATAAAACAAATCATTTAAAAATATCTCACATGGTTAACTGATGCTTCATTTAGTAATTAATTTCAAAAATCAATTACTAATTACCTCACAAAATATCTATTTTGAATTAATTTAATTCAAAAAGGGAAATATTCTTCTACAAATCAAGTAATTTCTAAAATTATTGATTTTCTAAAATCTCATCCTCTTGTCTTCTGATTTTTGCTAATTTCATCTCAACTGTCACATTCAATCTTGATTTAATTCATTTAATTAAATCTTATTCACACATATGGGTATTTTGCCCTAACCCTAATTTGAGTTGCCTTATTGAATCTTGACCTTTGATTCTAGGGCATTCCTCAAATCTCTCATCTTGTCCATCTATTCAAGATTGCATTTTCTATAAAATGACAATCTTGATCTCATTTTCGGATCGATGAATCATTATTATTTCTTAGAATTTTTTTAATCTCACTAACATATTTCATATCACACATAGGATTAAATTGCTATTTGCATATTAGTTTATTTAAAAATCCTTCAAAGGCATTTGCTAAGGCTAGGCATTTTAGAGTTTGCTCACAAAGCTGAGGACATTTCATTTTCATAACAACAAGCTTGAGGAGGTACAATGGAAGTAGTCATGGAGGAGAGAAATGGTTGAGACTGTTCTAGTCTCATTCCATTTTCTTTTAGTCTCATTCCATTTTCTTTCATATTCTCCTTTGCATTCCATTGAATGATTATTTTTATTGCATGCATGTTCTAACCAAGATCTGTTTTGCAGGATATATATTTTAGATCATTACACTTTTATATCAAGGTTTTTAAATGAATGCATGTGCATAGTTATCGTCGTTATGGGATTCGTGTTAAGTTAGAAATTTTCGCAATGTAATGTAGTCATGTCACCCCAAAGGACTAGTTAGATGTTGTGTATGCATAGTTCAGTGTTTGTATGATGATTTACTTTTGATATTAGTTTTACTTTTTTTGAAAAAAAAATGTGTTGTAATTTTGTTGGATGTTATGTTGTCCTTTGGGGTGTGTGTTGCGGGGTGTTACAAATATTATATGTATTATCCATATATTACAGATGATTTATATAAAATATAAAATTATTTTAACAATGATAAAGTTATATATATAAACAATAAAATAAATAAATAAATGTCATTTTCATGGTCATGGCTACAAATATAATCATAATGTACCAAGTATGCTAGAAAATTTTTAGGGGGTTGATATAAATTGAGTATATATAATGTAAATTCATATTTAATTTATAAATATTATATGTATTATCCATTTATGATAGATGATTTATATAAAATATAAATTTATTTTAACAATGATAAAGTTAAAGGTTTTTATATATATAGACAATAAAATAAAAATGGTAAAGTTAAAGGTTTATATATATAAACAATGAAATAAATAAATAAATGTCATTTTCATGGTCATGTGATGAAGGGGACTCCCCTTACAAATTTGAGAACTCATAACACAACTCAAATTTGCACAACATATGCAAGAAGGAAGAATAATATATTTTATTGTAGCAAATATGAAATGGGACTACAAGATGTGGAAGTTCATAAGCTCCCTTACAACATGGGCTTTTTGCATACAAAAATTTGCAATTCCTAGAGTGGCAATCCTATCCTCAATCCAACAACATCTGGTTATGTAAACTTGCAACTCCTTCAAGACAACTTATCAAATGAAAAGGTATCACTATATAAAATTTTGTGAAAGAGAAAACCACTTTGGTTTCCCAAAACAACATGCAATTACCACCTTAGAAAAATCACGTCCCAATTTGAGGAAAATCATAAAATAATAAAATATTCTAAATTATCACATAGCCTTCACATGGGCAGCTAAACTTCAACCAATCAAATTTGGTCAAATTGGATTTTTCATTAATCTTTGATGGCTTCGATGACTCCATGCAAGAACATGCACCAACATGCAAGCTTGGGCACCCAACATGCAAGAGCATGCAAATCATAAAAGTCAACAGGCAAGGACATGCATGGTAAAGTGGTCCCCACCTTGAAAAGGACGCCTAGGATAGAATATTCCTCCAAGATGCTTTTGTAACTCTTACTAAAGTTAATTTTCCTCCAAAATTACAATTAAAAATCATCATAGGGGGAAATTACATATTTTGGAAATTAAAACAATTATTTTCCCACATATTAGCCCTTATTATCCCTTATTAAAATTAAATAAAGAAAAAATAATATTTTTGGGTGATGTTGATTGCTAGTACCCCCAAATACTTCTGTATCAGACATGTCGAGTAAGAATTTTGTGAGCATAATCTCACAAAAGTGGATTTGAGTGATAAGATCACCCTTTTAAATTGCAAGCAATCTGTAGCGAACTCCATCATTGAATTAGATAGAAGGAATCTCTTCCTCCGCCTCTTCCAACACTTAGTTGGGATATTTACCATCCTCCCCCACTAAGTGTGTACTCTATTCATCCTTCTTCTCATGGAATCACATCCACCATAGACCCTCCTCCTCCTCCAAAGGCTTCATCTTCTCTTGATCTCCTTCGTGGGATCCAACCCACCACAAACCGACCACCTCCACCAAATCTCTCTTGTAGCTTCCTTTATAGCCTCTACCTATAAGTATACATATGTATACCACTCTGCATCTTCACAATCCTTTTTCTTCTCTAATTATTTTCTCATCTCATAATGCAAATCCTTTACAAATTCAACATTACAAAACTCATAAAAATAAGATTTTACCTCAATGACTTTTTTTGTCACAAAATCTTTTTCCTCACTGTTGAATGCTACTGTCTCTATTATTGCACTGAACAACTTATATATCTTCACAATCTCTTCCTCAAGAAACTCTTGGTCTTCATCAAGTTCCTCATCGAACACTAGATCCTCATACATCACTACATACTTTGTTTTACCTCAACATCCTCAACTGTTGAAACTTTACTCACAACAATCTCCTCAATGCTCACTTCTAGAACTCCTCCATATTTAGCCAATACTACAATAAACTTCTCTTCTTCACTTTTCTCATTTTCTTCCATGCTCTCACCCAAGCATACTGCTACAACACCATTTTCCTCTTGGATTACTGCACTTTATTTTTGCTTCTCATCCTCCACTACGATCTCACCATCTTCCTTCACACTATCCTCAAAGCATACTTCTGCAATATTTTTTCCTTCCTGTTCACCTGCATACACAATTTCTATGACAAACTTCTTCATTTTTTCTTTGGAATTTTCAAGGCCTCACAAAACCTCAACACAAATCTTCAAATCCTCAAGTTCTTCACATGTAAACTACCTCGTGTTTGATAATTTTTTTACAAGTAAATCATGCACACACCACCACAGGTCCTCATGCAAACTGCCTCACATCAACACTTCTTCCTGCACACTTAGGAACTCTCACTCTAATACCACTGATGAAGGGGAATCCTCTTACAAATTTGAAAACTCATAACACAACTCAAATTTGCACAACATATGCAAGAAGGAAAAATAATATATTTTATTGCAAAAAATATGAAATAGGATTACAACATGCAGAAGCTCATAAGCTCCCTTACAACATGGGCTTTTTGCATACAAAAATTTGCAATACTTGGAGTGTTCAATCCTATCCTCAATCTGACATTTGGTTATGTAAACCTGCAACTCCTCCAAGCTAACTTTTCAAATGAAAAGGCATCAATATATAAAATTTTGTGAATGAGAAAACCACTTTGGTTTCCCAAAACAACATGCAATTACCACCTTGGAAAAATCATTTCCCAATTTGAGGAAAACCATAAAATAATAAAATATTCTAAATGCTCACATAGCCTTCACATGGGCACCTAAACTTCAACTAATCAAATTTGGTCAAACTGGATTTTCCTTAATCTCTGATGGCTCCAATGACTCCATGCAAGAACATGCACCAACATGCAAGCTTGGGCGCCCAACATGCAAGAGCATGCAAATCATAAAAACCAACATGCAAGGACATGCATGGTAAAGTGATCCCCACCTTGAAAAGGATGCCTAGGCTATAATATTCCTCCAAGATGCTTTTGTAACTCTTAGTAAAGTTAATTTGCCTCTAAAATTACAATTAAAAATCATCATAAGGGAAAATTACATATTTTGAAAATTAAAACAATTGTTTTCCCACACATTAGCCCATATTATCTCTTATTGAAAATTAAATAAAGCAAAAATTTAATTTTTAGGTGATGTTGATTGCTAGTACCCCCGTATGCTCTTGCATCACCATGGCTGCAAATATAAATATAATGTGCCAAGTATGCTAGATAATTTTCAAAGGGTTGTTGATATAAATTGAATATATATATATATATATATATATATAATCTAAAATTAAATGTATTGAATAGAGAACAATGATCCTCATACATGTTGAATTTATAAACCTGCAATCAAAAATGCTAAATATATAAACCTGTAAGTAAAAATATTAAATAGGAAAACAATCTTGTAAGTTTTCAAACCTGCATCTTGTAAAGAAACCCTAGAACAATCATTTTTAACCTATTTGATTTGAATTCCCAAAAGACAATAAAAGAATATGAATAAATATTTAAAGAGATTTTATTTAGTTGTGAGTTAGTTTTAGTTAAGAAATTAGTTCTTGTTTAATTTATTTAGTAATTCAAAAACTACTTCCATTTTATTTGTTTAGCTAGAAATCTATTTCTATTTTAAATTTAGCTAAAAAAATTTGAGGATTAAAATCAAAATAATCTTTTCTTAAAATTAGCGTGTGAATTATTTAGTAAATATAATGATAAGCTAGGGGTGAAAACTTATGAAGATTAAAAAGACAGGAGAATAATTACCTATGGCGAAATAAAATTAACTTAGGGAAATAAAGACAAATATTTATGCACAAGTATAATCTTAGATTTATTAGTAAACTTAGATTAAAATATGAACTTATAAGAAAATAATTAAGTCGAGTTAAATGAGGATTATAATCATTTAACCTTGTAATTTTTATTTTTATTTTTTGGCAAATTGCTATTAGAGGATAGCACTCATTCTATTACTTTGAAAACAAGATTACATATTCCTCGATTACAATCCAAAAATATTTGTTCCAAATTTTATTGATCTTAATGTAATTGAATGTTTGATCCTTGAGGGACAATATTTCTTTCTTTTTACTTCCATCCATTCCTGCTCCAGATTGTTAGAGATATTTTGTTTGATGTATTTTTCCTTCTTTGTTGCTTCTTTAGATATTGAATTTGTTGAGATCACCAAAGACTCAGACATCTGCAAATAAGATCAACCTGTCTCAGGAGAAGTTGGGTCGGACTCTGAGAAAACCTGAGTGGAAGGAGCAGTTAAATTTGTTGTAGCGAGAGCCATCGCGGGAGCCGAAAATCATTTTTTTTCCTTATTTAACCTTGTAATTATTTATTCATTCATTTTTCCATTTACATTTAAATTTAATGTTATCATATCTTTGTTTTATTTAAATATTTAGAGTGATAGTAAATGACCATTGTATAAGATTAAATTATAAAGCATTATAGTTATTTATTTCTTGATAATAATTTAATAATACAATCTTTGTTAAATAACTGATTAGGAATATAATTTCTCCTCATAAACTTTTAGTCTTGTTGATAGAAGCCTAGAATAGTATTCACTAATTCGAGGAGTTTACATAGAATGTGATTTCTTTCAAATAGACCTGTTTAGACTCCTAAACCGAATAGGTTTCTTTCATTGTAAGGAAGAGTTATTCCTCAAAAAAATTGTGTAAACCCCTTTCCTCGCCTTTCTTGTGATGTGTAGATGACAACAATGTACACACATTATCATCAGGTGCACCTAATTAATTATCTTCTTGTACCTTACTTTTTGCATAAGATAATTTTTTTGGGGGGGGGGGGGTTATGTGTTGTGTTTTCTAGTGTAAAAAAGAGTGGGCATGATGAGGTAATATGAAATTTCCTATGCAAATAGGTACCTTATGTTTATAGGAGAGATTATAACTTTGGGGGTAATATGTTGAACATAGGATTCATATTTGGATTGAAGAATGGATAAGTAAAAAGAAAGAACATGTTAATTTCAAACTAAATTATTTAAAAGTGGAACAACACTTCTCTCAAAGATTCAACTAAAAAGATGTGTTAAAAAAGTTGAAAATGTTTGATATTGCTTCATTAACTTATAAAAATCATTGATTCCCTTCATATAGGAAACAATATATGAGATAGGATGGAGGGATCATGTTTTGCATGAGTACTTTGTAATAATCCACATGATTTATGAGGAAGTTAGAGATAAAACCAAAAAAAATATGAATACCAAAATTCTTTCAAAGTGGCATGGGGGTTATGTAATGATGTGTACCAGCCCTATTCTATCTAGGAATTACTAGTTAAAATCTATAAGATTTTATAGATAAGATTGAGGGTGCAAGGGTCAACAGGGCTATGTATATGATTCTTATATCAAGCCTCTGACATAAATCTCAAAAGCTTCCTAAATATTAATATTTCTTTTGAAATCCCTACAATCCTTTATAAAGAAAAAAAGTTACAAATAAACACTACTAAAACTAAGATCTTGGTAATATTTACTTTAGAAAATAATAAAATAAAGTTCATATATGAGAGGAGCCTCTTACATATGGTGGCAACGTACTAATATATGTGATTTTTTAATTAAAAAATTGGATGAGATTTTATTAGATAAAAATAATTTGGCGACATTCAAAAGTGATATTCTCTACATAATGGGTATAAAGATGAATAATTATAAGATTGGAAGACTACTTGAAGACCATTAGGATCTTATCTAGTTTACTTATTGTATTGATAGTGCTTTCAAATGTGATTTTCTTAGCAAATTAGGTTTAAAGTGGAAACACATATAGAGAGAATAGGTAAGTTCTTAAACATATATAAATTTAAGATCAAGACTTAAGCCCCATAATATTCTTTTGATAGAAAGATGTACTTTCTTTTAACAAAAGTGACCCTTGTGAATTTTCTTTTAAGCTATTGAATGAAAGCATGTGAAAGTAGGTGGATAGGTGGCCTAAAGTAGTAATATAAAAATACTTGAACAAAAGAAATAGGACTTAGGTGAAACAAAACAAATTTGGATGCATTTTTAGGCATCAAAATGTACGTTTAAAAATTAATCAATAAATTTAAAAGTACGGAAAAGAAAAAAAATAAACTAATCATATAGAAAAAATTAACTTTAGAGGAAGTGTTGTGATATACCATCATCATTTGAAATTTTTACTATGCATAATTGAAGTTGATCAAACAATTTAAACTAGAGGAAAAATAAGTGGAGAACGAAGATATTCATAGTCTTTTTAAAACTAGCTCAAACCACCTTATATGTGAAATTAGTGGATGAAAGATTTTGAAGGAAGCTTATGCAAATACAAAATGCATATTTTATACTTCAAGAATTATAGAGGTGAGGTAGTGATACATTGCATTTGATGACAATAAAGATAGCTAATTGATACTTCAAGAGTGGACTCTATGATTATGCTCTTTGAAAAGGGAAAGATAAATAAAATATTATAATTTTTAACCAAAATTAATAATAGGAGGATCGAATTTTAGAAAGAGCGAGCACTAAGACTTGAACTTTGACTTAGCCTCCCTTATCTTTCAATAATTTATCATCTTCAACAATGTTTTGTATATTATCATGGATTTATGAGCTCTTTTGGTCCTATGGACATTATTAAATCAACCTATTTGACTCTAAAATATTATGCTTCATTTTTAGGAAATAGATCAAATAAGACTAACCATATAGATAAAATGGCTAGAGGGTGATAAGTGAGTGATAGATTATAATATTCATCCTTCCCATCCAAAATTCCAAGTGATTTATTTTAATCTCCATTCCTTTCCAAACTAACAAATGGTTCATGGTGTTTGTGTGCTTTGTGAATTTACTCGTATTGTTATTATTATAAATATATAAAGAGAATGATTATTAAGATAACGGTTACTTAAGGATAGTAGTTAGGCAATGTTGTCATAGATTAGGAAAATACTTTTCACTTCATAGTAATAAATACTTCAAGGTGTATGTGTGCTTTAGGGGCCCACTTATCCTATGATTTGTAGCAACACACATGAGAGAATAATAGTTAACATAATAACTACTCATACAAAATAGCCTTACAATGATGACTTAATCGAAAAAAACTCTCTACCCCACAATAACAGATGTGTGTTGATGTTGATGTGCTTTATAATTATTCATGTCTTATAATTATTAATAACATATATAAGAAAGAAGTGAGTTAAATTATTAGGATTGAAAAAAATCATTGAAATAATTCCAATGAAAATAATTCTCACCACATTGACCTAAAAAATGAAATTACTTTGTGCATTCTTTAAAAAGTAAAAGAAGAAAATTTGTTTCAATTAATAAATAATTACTCATAAGTTTCACATATTGATAGAAAAGGTTTTAAATTGATAGTCCTTGAAACATTTTTAGTCTTTTTGACAATAAAATACTTGCGATAATTATAGAACTTCATCTCCCTTTAATAAATAATAGTGGGACCAAAGCTTCAACCACATTCGCACCAATTAAATTGTACTTGACTCATAAGTGAAACTTTCTTGTCAAATTAACCTCAACATTATAAACAAAAAAAATCAATCTTAAAAATAAATGTCCCATTTAATTGTTTTCAAAGCCCCATAATACTCTTTTTTTTTGTATTGAACAATGCAAAAGAAGCAATACAATGAATATGGACAATCAAAAGACTATCAACAAATCATAACCAGCTGTCAAATAGCAAAATAGGACAACAAAAAGTTGAGAAAAAATATGACAATAACAAGTCATAACTAGTTGTCAAACAACAAAACAAGACTACAAATAGATGCGACAATACATGTCAATAACAACACAACCAAAACATCTGAGACTACAATATGAATTTGAACAACCTTTGAAGCTACCTAGAGCAAAACATCTTTTCCTTATGATTTTAGTATATTATTTTTCTTAAATTTAATTTAATAAACATGACTTCCAATACGATTCCATTCCACCTATTTTTTAATAAAATTTAATTTATCATACACGACTTCCAATATAATTCAATTCCACTACCTATTATAATAATACCATTCCAATTTTTTCAAAGAACTAGAAAATTCAAAATTCCTTTTCCCATCTCCATTGGAGAAA
This sequence comes from Sequoiadendron giganteum, assembly GCA_007115665.2. Classification (NCBI taxonomy): domain Eukaryota; kingdom Viridiplantae; phylum Streptophyta; class Pinopsida; order Cupressales; family Cupressaceae; genus Sequoiadendron; species Sequoiadendron giganteum. The sequence goes on from CM021104.1 coordinate 612,948,798, forward strand.
AAAAGAAAAACTTACTCATGCTACCTTGCTAATTTGAACTCAAGACTCAAATTTCCCTCCTATAGAATAAAGTTAAAGGGGCATGGAATGCTAATTGCATGACTGCCCCACAAATATCATTTAATTTCCAATTTCTGCGTAAAGTCAAAAATAAACCACAACGGATTTAAATTGTTTTGAAATTTGGGTGTATCGTTACCCCCACGGACACTGACAAAACTCCACGTCATAATTTATAAGCGTTTCATTTCCGTCCCGCCTTGACCAAATCTACACGCAATACAAACCTCTTAAGACAGCTCAAAAACGCGTACACCTTTACCGCACGTGTGACCGAATCGGCACTGCATTGCCCCGTATTCGGTACGTGTGGGCCACAGAAAGTCTATTCTTTACAAATTAGCTAGCCTTGGATTATAGGGCAAAATTTGTAGAATGTTGGAAAAAAAATGTATATAGGTATAAAATAGTGGCAAGTTGTAGTTTAAATGAGGGGGTGATGTTTTTAAATCATTTTGGGATGGGATTCCATCAATCTTTTTTGGAAACAGGGGTGAAGTTTATGGTAATCTTAGTTTTGATCAATATAAAAGGGGGAAAAGTTTGATGGGTAAAATAAGGGTTATATGTAGTTAAAATTAGTTTTGTAAAATTATTTGATGGGAATAAGTACAATCTTAATTAAAAATAGGGTTGAGTTTGTTATGGATCAAGACTCACAAATATTAAAAGGAAGATAGATTAAAATTATTACATTTATAAACTAAAATTAGAAATAAAATTATGATATTGCTATTAGGATTCAATTGTGTAGTTTTTCGACTCAAACTCATTGATACATATTTCATGAGTAGTTTTTTTGGGAAGGCAAAATGCTTCACCTATGTGAGCATGCGATGAGTGTTAAGTAGACCATTCATTATCAGGAGAGATGAGTTCTTGTGAACCACTACTCAAGAAACATGGATCAATGAGTTTGACTTGAAAAACTACACCGTTGAGTCTTGATAGTAATAATTTGACATGTGGAAAATGCCTCCTACTTATCTCTAGAAATAAAATGTCACAGTCCAAAAAAACATCTAGCCATTGAAGAAGCATTTTAGGGCCTATCATCTAGACTTGAACAACCAACAACAATCCTAGAAACATCTTCCACAATAGAGTCCATCGTAGTAATCGTAGTTGACCTTGCACACCCAATTCCATCAACTTTTTCTTCCTCGCTAGATTTTTCCTCTACCCTACCAACAAGCATCCCCTTTTGAGTGAGTCAAATTATTATTGATAATTTGACCACAAGCCACCAATGGCTCCGTAAAAGCCTTCCATAATAAACGTTGGCAAAGTGATATATTCACAAATCCTAATCTCTTATCCTAATGCAAAACCCACAAAGCTTCCACATAGTTGCCAAAAACTTTGTAGTACTGTTCAAGCTTAACAATATTTTTATGCAACCTAGCCACCTCATTCTCTACAATGGGATATTGTGAGGAACCATCTCCTAACTCTACCTCAACAACACTATCAAGAATAATTTCTACCATTGAATCCTCATAACTATCAATTGAGAAGCATGTGTCCTCTCTTAAACCATTCTCAAGATCTATTTATACAGATCATTTATAGATTAGACTCATTCAATTAATTTGTAAATCTTATGTCATGAAAGCTCAAGTCCTCCACATCTTGGTATTCCCTACACCATCCAACCCAAGCATTGTGCATATCATCCTTAGAGACAACACAAAATCTAGACAAAGAAGAAGATCCTAAGCTTTCAATCCTATAAGAAAAATACCAATACTAAGAGGCTTACAAACAAAACACTAATACAAGGCAAAACAAACTATGCCCATAAATGGAAATGTAACACAAGCATTTCCCCCATTAAAACTATGAGGAGAGAAATACAAGATATCATATCTACAAAAAATAGAAGCATAATGACATGTAAATCAACATCATAATGATAGATCACTAGGTGACATATGAAATGTTGATGCAAAGAAACTCACGATTTAATCCAAAAACACTCTCATCATCATGGACTGAGAAAAACTCGTGCATACTATGTGAAACAACACTTAAAAATTAAGAATGGGAGGAGAAGAGTAGAAGTATAGACAATATAAAAAAGACACAAATATACGCTACGAAAAACATAACCTCCAAAGTATCAAATCAATGTATTTCTAGCAACAATACACTCACGATACAATATTAGGCTCTAAGCCTTAACATGGAGATTACCACACCTCTCCTTTGGAAGAATACTAGTAACATAACCTTGTAATGCACATTTCATAGTGCCTTCATCTTATCCCCTCAATATATAGACTCAAAGAGGCCCCAAAACCACCAAAAAGCAAACCATAGACCCAAACAAGGTCCCATTAATATACCATTGTAAGAATTCTCACAACTTGCACCCCATCTTGGACTCTATCTCCGTTTGAAGGTGTTTAAATATGGCACGTTAAAACATGCACCACGAGTGGATCAAAATTCCTAGTCCACTTTGTAATTTCCTCTTACATGCATCATTGAATCTGTACCTTACAATTTCGTAATGCCCTTACACATGTTACATGACATACATGCTCTTTTAAATTCTCACACACATCATACAAATGAATACTTGTTCAAATTAAAAGATTAGTTTTAAATTTTATTTTGAGATTAAAATTATAATTTAAATCCATTTTAAGCATGTGTCCAAAGATGCATGCCTTGGTATACCAATAAAATCTCCTCTATACTTGAGCAAGTTGTAGGGTCTAAGCTAACCTCCATTGAAAAAGGGATTCAAGATCTATACTAACATATTTTGATCAATTCACCATTGAGTTGGCCTCATGAAAGAAACATGAAAAACCTACATTTTGGAAGGACTCCTTTCGAAAAATAGCTTCTTTAAACAAATAAACTAAGCTCCAACTCTTCCTATCCTAATCCTACATCCACTAAACAATTGATATAGAGTGTCCTTCTATTGATAGATTATGTATCACTTTCTTTAAATCCAATTTAAGACCTTCTAAAAGGGCTTGTTCTTTAGCCTCATTATTAGCATATTGAGTGAGAAAAGGGAGCCTTCTATTAGAATTGTAAAAAACACAAGCCACAAGATCAAACAACGAACAAAGACACCTTCCACACAAGAGAGTTGCAAACAATAATATGCAATATCTTCAACAAGCAAAATCTACAACAATGAAACTCCAAAATCTCATAAGAGAAACTCAAGAGGAGAAGAGAGGAGAGATAATTCAATAATGGTTGACTGCTTATAAGAGAAAAACCCTAAATGAGAAAGGGATTAGATCATGACAATTGTTAACATCTCATGCAATGAGATAGAATGATCTAATAATAGCTCAACTAATAAAAGAGTAAAAACACTCCTAAGTTTAGCTTAAGTGCATGAGAATAAATTAGACTAATAATTAATTAAATATTAATTAATTATTAGCTAATGTATGATTACTCTAACAAAAACATCTCTAACATTAGATGGCACCCTTATATTATCATGCCAAAAATGTTCAATTATAGATTTGATTCATTATTTAATTTCATGTCAAACCTTGGGAATCTACTACTAAAACTCCAACATTGGTTGATTGGATCATTTTTAATACTTTTTCTTCTCTTTTTCGCTCTTATCAATTTTTTAGGATTTATATTTATATATTCACTAATCTTACTTAACATTCTTCTATTCGAAGTTGATTTATTAAATAAAGAAGTTGTTATATCTCATCGTACTGCATTCTTATCTTTAGATTGACTCTTTTTCTAATAGAATCAATAACATTAGCAACACTAGATATAACTTATTTCATTGAACCATCTTTTTTTGTGGTTTTAAAAAAATACCTAATTTTTTCATCACTTTTCACATTTTTTATATTTTCATCAATTGCATCATGAGTTGACATTGAAATCCTAAACTTTTTTTTATAAAAAACATTTTATATAGTCTATTTGCATAGGTTCTTATTTGTCTCCAAGAAATTTTACTAGGGAGGTTATCTAAGACATTTCTTTCAATTAAAAGAGAAACATTTTCATTTTCATCCATACAAGGGATTTCATTCTCATTTTTGTTTCCATTTTCTCAGTATTATAGTTGATATTACTATTGTTTATCCAAATTCATTTAAATAACTAATATCGTATCATCAAAATGTGGGTTTGAAGACATACCTAGATTTGTTCGTATAGTCACATTTTCCATATCATTGAAAGGTGGATTTGAAGACATACCTGGAGTTGTTTGTATAGTCACTATTTCCATATCATTGAAAGGTGGATTTGAAGACATAATTGGGTTTGTCTCAATAATCATATTTTCTTCCATATTCATCATTTCCACATTTACATCATCTACATTCATCCCATCCTTCATGGTCTCCTCTTCAATAGTCATGTATTTAGATTCTTCAATATTCTAAATTTTTTGAATCCCTATTATTCTATCTCTTTGTTGTTGCTTCCATCTGTCTATTTGCTTCAATTTCTTTAGGTGTCATGAGCTCCCTACATTTTTTTTGTTATCTTTGTTTTGATCCCATGATTACCAAACCCTCTTGATAAATAAAATAATAATTTTAATCTATTTTTAAATTGCTACTTGAAATTTTGAAATACAACTAGTTGTAGATCTTTTGTTCTATAAATTATGAAGCACAAATAAATGTGAATATATCAAAAACCCTCTTTTTCTATTCCTCTTGAGGAAATTCCATGTACTTGTTTCCACTTTAGAACAGTGAACTTATGATTGAATCCTTTCAAAAATTGAATATAATATGACATGTTAAGGGGTGATCCCACATAAGTGGGTTACAATTGCATTGACGAACAAAAATTGCTTGGACGCTCAAAAATGGGGGTTGCCTAGAATTGGGGGGTTTGCTAGAACCCATTAATGGGTTCACTCAAACCCCCTATTCGAGCCAACCCCTTTTCCTTTAATGGGTTCGCTTGAACCCTAGTTGACCTTTTTCTTGAATAAAATAATGGTATTACGTTTTTTTAATGTTCTTTTAAGGGGGTTCTAGCGAACTCCCCTTTGCTCGAAGGGGTTCTAGGGGGTTTGCTCGAAGGGAACCCCTCTTTTTTTCTCCATTGCCCCCCTCCATCTGTAATTTTTATACAAAATTTTGGGTTTTGAGGCTTAGGTTGAGGAACAAAACAGAATCAACTTGACAAACCCAGCTAGAAAATTATAGTCCTCGAAACGAGCTCTCCATCAAGTAGTTTTAATATATTTTGGTTTTATTCTTTATATATTTTTATTTAATTAAACATAGGTTTTTCACTAAAAATCAAGCTCTCTATTTTGTACATGTGGAAAAATAGTGGATTATCAAAAAAATCTAAAAAATATCTAGGTGCTTGGTATTGATGTCCTTGATCCAACAAAAAAAATTGAATTTCGATACATACAAAAACATTTATGTGTTATATAGTACATTTATGTCTAAATTGTAATTGGTTTGAATTCAAAACTTAATTAAGAAAAGATATTTAATAAAATATTATGAAACCAAATGAAAGAGTTAGATATCATAGTTACAAATCTAAATTAAAAAATATTTATCCTTCATAGAAAAAAGATGTGTTATATAGTAAACATCACTTTTTAAAAATAGTGTTTACTATTAAAAACTAGTTATCGAAGGAGATAGAAAAAGAAATGCAATTTGATTCCAAAAATTTATATATATATATATATAGAATCTACGGACAAAATGTCACAAATCACTAGTTTGCATCATCTTCAAATTCCTCATGGTTTAGCAGCTATAGGTGTCCGAAAGTGAAGATTAAGTTAAAAAAGTTTAGTTCAATTTCAAGTTTGACCAAAAAGTGTAACCCACTATTGTGGGATCACCCTAAGAGATTACGCAAGACAAAATTGAATAATGAAACACATAAAATGTCATTGTCCGTTCGTACTACAGAAAGAGCAAGTTGTAGAAATAAAGTGGTATTGCAATTTTTTCTTAATTTTGAAATAATAGATATAATAGGAACATGTACTTGTTTTAGTTTAGAACGGGTACCTGTTCCTTTTTCCAAATGGGAAATTAAGGAATGGGTACACGTTCTAAAGCGGGTACCCATTTTGATTTTGAAATGGGTACCTATTTCAAAATAGGTACCTGTTCTAAAAAAATGAAATTCCAATTTGCTTTTTGATTTTGTTTAACGCTTGAGAAAGACTCAGTAACCCGACCCTTAGCCTTAAACCTGCAAGTACAAGGTCATGGAAATGCCAAGAGAAATAACTTTGGCAATATGGTTGATGGTCTTCTTTTTAGAATTGTTTTATGAAATTAAAAATCATTTAAGATAATGATGTCTAGTTTTCAAATATGTATTTTTTATGATTGAATTATTTTTTCTATTTTTTAGTTAATTTTTAAGGAAACTAGTCCATAAACTCAAAATGTCAGGTTTTTCATATTTTTTTAATAACTTTTAATTTGTTAATTATCTTGTAAAAATTTTATATGACATCAATCTTCAAATAATTCTTTACACAATGAAAAATAAATTTATAAAATGATTAGTTTAGTTCAAATTATAGGTTCACATGAAGTGAAAGAGAAGAGCATACTTGGGGAGATTTTGGGATGGATGGGTTTGCTGCTACCGAAGGCATGAGGGTTTGAGGTTGTGCAACATGTTATTTTATGCTAGTCACGACCCTCCCTTATTCTTCTTTGCTCTTCTCTTGCCTTTTTCTTGTGTTGCATGAAGATTGGTTGCTAGGTGGGGCCCTTTGTTGCATAGGGGTTGGGTTTTGTTGTGTGTTAGATTTTGGTGTTGTTTTTTCGTTTCTTTTTTTCCTTTTTTCTACTTGGGGGCAGTCTTGTTCCTCTCAGGATATGGCCTTAGGGGGAGGTTCTAGTTTCAATCAAACTGTCTCCTTTTGTGAAGCGGTAGTTGGTTTTGACCCATATTTTTCCATGCATGCAAGCACAGTAAATTTTTTGAACAAATCTGTGAATGGTGAGGGCTCATCTCATGGAGGTCCTCACATCTTGAAGGTGAATGGGTGTCTGGAAAGGATCCAAGATCATCCGTTTTTGGTGATCCAACCATAATCTATTGAGGAGGATGTCAACTACTTGACTAATCATGCCCCGATTTGCAAGTTTATGGGTATTCATGTTTCTCTCCCTATTCTAGAAGTGTGGGAATGTCAAACATGAAACCCTCCGGGTGAACTCGAGATCATGCTGGCTATGAATAATTAGTTTTTGGTGATTTTCAACTATCTAGCCGACTACAATAAGGCATTTGAGGGAGGACCCTATTTTCATAACTAGGTTGGATTGTTTATCAAGCCAATAAATGTTACTTTTAATCCTACGAAGGAGATTTTGACATGGATTCCAGTGTGGGTGAGGCTCCCATGGTTACCATTAGAATTTTGGACGAATGACATTCTGCACATGATCGCCTTGCTGCTAGGAAAACCAATGGGTTTGTCGCAACAAATGTTGGATAGAAAGGTAATTTCTTATGCTCAAATTTGCATTGAAATATATTTAAATAACCCCTTGCCAAACTCTCTAGAAATTCATCTTGGTTCCTCTTCTTGGACCAACCAACTTGATTATGAAGTCCTTCTATTTTAATATCATATTTTCCATGTATATGGCCACTTGCACTGTAAGCGTCCTCAAATTACCCCTGCAAGATCCCCTCCTAATGTGTCATCATGACAACCTTCCAAGTTTGATAAAGGGAAATCACCGGTTGTTGTGGAGGGAGTGGATAAGGATAGTTTTACTTTGGTAAAGCCTCACAATAAGGGTAGAGGACAGAAGAGGTCTCTCAGGGACAAGCAAGATGATGAAGTCTTTAATTGGTTTGATGTATTAGATGAATTTGACCTTCCTAAGGGGAATCCAAATGTGGAGCACTTCAATGATGGAAAATTGGAGGTGACTTAGGGGTTGGAAGTTAGGATCTTTAACATGATGGTCCCTTGAGTGCATAGATGGAGATTGATCTAGGCCTTAGGGACCCAGGTGCATTGGTGGCTAGTGAAATTGTTGAGATAAATGTTGCATTAGTTGAAGTTGTGTTGCCTCATCAGCTTAAGAAAGAGGAATTATATTTGGGAAAAAGTAGTAGACCTTCTCCCACTTTAGGCCTGCAACCAAAAAACCTTAAGAGGGGAGTTGGGGAAAAACATCCCAAGGCAAGGTGGAAGAAAGATCAAGATAAAATGAAACTAATGGAAGAGAATTTGGTGGAATTAGGGTCATTCAATACCATTGACACCCACTTCTCCAACTCTTAGAAATGATTGTCCTCTCATGGAATGTAAGGAGTTTGAATAATGGCCCTAAACAAAAAATTGTTTGTGACTTGGTTAAGACTTAATTTTCAGACATTATTTTTTTGTAGGAGATAAAGTTGGCTATAGAGGGAATATATAAGTTGGCTCGCTAGTGTCATTTTATTGTAGCTCAAGGAATTTCTAGGGGTGGCTTGCTTGTGGAACCCGCTTAAAGTTACCCCTCTCTAGTGTATTTCAAGCAAATACTCCCTTTCAATGGTGGCTACTAGCTTCAAAACTGGTGAGAGTATCTTTCTATCTAATGTCTACACCCCTATTGATATAGCTCGTAAAAATAGTCTCTCAAACCATATCTAGTATGTTTGGTCTTTGTACCCTTTTCTTCCTTAGATCCTAGTTGGAGATTTCAATGTTATTACTTGTTTAGAGGGAAAATGAGGAGGTGTGCAAAGGCTTGATCCTTCTTCCTTTCAGTTAAAAGATAATATTGATTCCTTGAATTTGGTGGATCTTAAGCCAAGTTGTGGTTTTTTCACCTAGAACAACAAGAGATGTGATAAGGAGCCAATCTCTAAGAGGCTGAATAGGTTTTTGGTGCCAAATTTTTGGATTGGCATCAACTAGGGGCAACCAAATATGAGATTCTTGAGTGGTGAGGTTTAAATCATTGGCCCATCAAACTCCTAGCTATTTTGAAGGATGCCATGAAAAACCCATCCTTCAAGTTTTAGCTTATGTGGCTACATGATCCCCTGCTGTCGAATCTTATGGTTGATTGGTGGAGTAGAGGTGGCCTTGGCCACGACACAACTATATATTCTTTTGTTAAAAGATTACCATTTGTGAAATACCAGCTCAAGAAATGGAACAAATAGAGTTTTGGCAATATATTTTCTGCCAAGGCGAATGCTTAGGCCCATCTAAATTATATTACTCAGAAAATTAGAGACCGTGATCTCATTAAGGAATCCCTTCATAATGAAACTATAGCTTTGAAATTTTTGGAGGAATGGGAGCTTGGGGAAGAGTTTATTTGGAAATAAAAATCTTGCATTGATTGGATTCAAGAGGGAGATAGAAACACAACTTTCTTTATAACCCGGTCAAGGTGAGAAGACATGGGAACTAAATACCTTCTCTTGTGACTACTCAGGGAGTCCAGTTATCTTCACTACATGATATCACCAAGGAGGCTATTCAATAATTATTTGCTTTATTTAAGGAAGACTCTCATCCTATATTGGAGGAGGAAAGATTAATCTTGGATTGCATCCCTTCTCTAGTGACTAGGGAAATGAACGATTTACTTATGCGCCCTGTTTCTTTAGAAGAAATAGAGAAGGTTGTGTTCCAGATGAAGAAAGAGAAAGCCTCTATCTTAGATGGATTTCCTATTGAATTCTATCAAGATTTTTTGGAGATTCTAAAATTTGATCTTATGGAAGTTGTCCAAGAATCTCATAGGAGCACAAAGATGCTAGAAGCAATGAACTCTACAGTCCTAGCTATTATCCCCAAAAGGGAAGGTGCAAACTCCTTGAACCTATTCAAACTGATAGCCCTCTGTAATATGGTTTATAAGATTATTTTGAAGTTGATTTCAGAAAGGCTTAAGTTGTGGCTTAACAGGCTCATTTCAAAGGAACAAGGAGGCTTTGTGGTTGGTAGGAAAATCATGGACAGGGTTTTCATAGTTGCAAAGGCCATTCATTCCATGGCTAACTCTAAGTAGAAAGATATGTTCATCAAACTTGACATGGACAAAGCTTATGATCGGGTCAAATGGTCTTTTCTTTAGAAAGTTCTTCTTTCATTTGGTTTTAGGGATGACTGGGTGGATTGGGTAATGAGTTGTGTGAATTCAACATCTTATTTAGTTCTTATCAATGGTGAACCTTCTTCTTTGTTTGGTGCCACTCGAGTTCTCCATCAGGGAAACCCTCTTTCGCCCTACTTATTTATCATTTTGGCTAAAGGCCTAGGTAGGTTCTTCAAGCATAAGGTTTTCCAAGGTGAGATCCAAGGTTGGGGATAAGGTAATGGCTTGTTGCCTTAGTCTCACCTTTAGTTTGTGGATGATACTACTTTGATGGGTGTGGCTAAAATTAGGGAGGCCACTAACATTAGAAGGATGTTGGATGTCCTTGCAACCTCTATATAATAGATCAATGAGGAGAATTTTTCCATCTTCTTCTTCAATGCTCACCCTAGGATTCAACGTCAGATTTCTTAGATTCTTAGGTTTCAGGTGGGAGTTTTCCCATTGATGTATCTTGGTATCCCCCTCTTTTTTGGTCCCCTACCTAGTGAGACTTAGCAAAAGGTGTTAGATAAGTTCCATGAGAAGGTTGGCCATTGGACCCACAGGTGGCTCTCTTTTTCTGGGAGAGATTTTCTTTTGAAATATGTGATCTAGGCCCTTTCTATTTACAAGTGTATGATTCAAGTTGCTCCTATAGGGTTCATTAAAGAATTAGACTCTCTCTCTCTCTCTCAAAAATTCCTTTGGGCTGGAAACCTAGCCTCTTCGAAGTGGAGTTTGGTAAATTGGGAAACTATTTACATGTCAAAACAAGAAGGAGGTCTTGGGTTACGTCAAGCTAGCCTCATTGGTCAAGCTTTGGTGGCTAAGCTTTACTGGCGATGGTGCACCAATCAATATTAGGCGTGGTCCAATATTCTTACATCCAAATATCTTAGGGGAGTTGCGTCTGATGAGGTTCCCATATTCAACTTGGTTGGAAAGGGGTTAATGATTTGGGATACTCTAAAAAAGGAAGCCAATTTAATCAAGTAGGGATTATTTTAGATTTGTAACAAGGGTTTAGATGCCCTATTCTGGTTTGATTCATGGGATGAGCTTCCCCCTATCGTGTCTATGTATCCCCATCTTTTGGACCTTTGTCAAAAATTCTTGGAAGCTGGTTGGTCTTAAGTGGTAGATTTCAAAAGTTTTCAAAATCTGGGGCCTTTGGAGGGGTGTATTTGGAAGGACCCAATGGAATGGCCTCCAAAGGGTTCTTTTGAGGATCAGGAAGAATTAAAAAGGATTATAGTTGGGAGAGATATTCTAGCTTGGGGTCATGATCCTAGGGGGCTATATTCTACGACCACAGGGTATTGATAGCTAAATCATTAGAAATATGGTGGAGTTGAAGTCTTGTGGTGGAAAGATGTGCGGAATAAGTTTTCTTTGCCTGAGTGCAACTTCTTCTTGTGGTTGGTGGCTAGGAACATGTGTCTTACTTATGACAACCTTCAAAAGCGGGGATTTCAAGGGTCATCTATGTGCACTCTTTGTGGTAATAGTGAGGAATCCTTTTCCCATTTATTTTTTCAATGTGTTTTTCTAGAGATCTCTAGCATTTATGGTAGGGAGTTTGAAAACATGCTCATGTTCATGCTTCTTCTCTTATCGAGTTCTAGAGAAGTTGGGGGACACTTCTGACTAAGGCTTTCTCTCTACAAGTGGCTTGGAGCATTGGGCTCTCATGCATCCTTTGGAAGATTTGGTTGGAAAGGAACCAAAGAATATTTCAGGTGCAGAAGTAGGTGGTTCAACAACTACGAAAAAAAATTAAGGGCATGATTCAAGAGACAATGAATGCTAAATGTGAGATATCTGATCCCTTAGAAAATGGTGAGGCAGAGGTGATGAAAGGTTTGGGCTTATCAGGTAGTAGGTTGAGTATTATCTCAATGAGGCATGAATATATTTCCAAAAAGAAGACCTAGAGAGTTGGGAGCTGGTCTTCACCCCTCATGGTGTGTTCAAAATTAATACAAATGACTCTTCTCAAGGTAATCCAGGGCATGTTGGAATTGGAGGAGTTCGAAGAAACAGTTCTAGTGATGTGATCTTTTCCTCCTCCATTTACAAGGGTCAACATTCCAATAACCTCATGGAGGGTCTTGTTATCCTCACCGCCCTTGAAAAATCTTATGTTCTTGGGTGGTGTAGGATCATCTATGAATCAGATTCTTAGATCTTGGTGAATATGCTAAATGAAAAAAGATTGAAAGGTTTTAACTGGAAGTTGGCTATGCTGGTTCAACAAATTCTTAATTTGAGTTTCGCTCTTGAGTGGGTCTCCTTTGTCCACATCTTGAGGGAATGGAACACAGTGGCAAACTATTTGGCTAAATGGGATTTTGAGCACATGGGAGATTGGAGAGTGGAAGATTGGGATCACTTATCCCAGGATCAATCATAGAGTCTTAGTAGGCTTATTATGGAGGACAAGAGTAATTAATGGCCTACAACCTTTGGGTCTGCAACAATTTGACATTCCTTGTTGGGGGGACCTTAGATGTTAGGCTGAGGTGTTTTCTTGGTCTGGTCTAGTTCTTGATGTTTTGTATGTATTATTCCTGTTGATTTAATAAATTTTTTCCTTCTTTTTCAAAAAAAGCTTAGTTCAAATTATGGTGTCCATACACAAAGGTTTTAAAAAACAACAATTAGGGCAAAAAAAATAAAAATAAAAAATAGAAAAAATAATAAAAAATATCCCCATCAATCTTTAGTATATTACATATCTTTCCCCTAAAGGAATTAGAAAAATAATTTTATTTAGGTCAAATTACGGTGTCCGTACAGGTGCATGGTATGGTCCTAAGAAAGTGACTTTTAAAAAGTTGTTTTTATACATGCCTATTAAAATGATTTTTTATCATTTGGGTATTAGAATAAATTACATATTTAAAAACTAGACTCAAAATACTAAATTTCATATTATTGAAAATTTTAAAGATTCAATATGTAAATGCTTTAAATTTTTAGTCCAACTGTGAAAAATTCTAAAGATCAAGAAAAACACTTCTACTTTTTGAACATTTTGTGGATCGAACTTCTTGCACTTACCCTTATTAAAGCTTATGTAAAAAAATCATAAATAATCTCTTAAGTTAAAAAAATACATTTACAATCTACATAAAAAATATCAAAAATCATTAATTCACATCATCTTCAAATTCTTGATGGTTTAGTTGCTATGGGTGATAGAAAGTTAAAATATGATTAAAAATGTTGATTTTAATGTCCCACTTTGGCCCAAGAGTAGGACACAATATTGTGGGCTGATTCGGGGGCCATATAATCTCACATGGAAATCTTAGAAATTTCTACCAAAACCCTTTAAATTTCGCCTCAAAGGAAGAATATGAAATCCAAATTCCCAAATTTTTAGCATTCCAAAATCTAATTTCATTTCCTTCAATCAAGGTATCAAAGTTGATTATAAAGGCCCCTTAGGTAAGAACCAAATCCAAGTTGTCAAGCTCCAATTCTATTTCACCTAAGCTATAAAAGGAACATTATCCAACAAATCACCCAAAGAGGCTCAATAGACACATAAGCACTAAGGAAAAAATCTCTTTATCCAATCCTCTTCTCTAACCACATTGATTTCTAGTAGATCATTCCCTTTACTTTCCTTGTGTCAAAGCCCCTTGCATTCTCCAAAATATCTAAAGGTGCCTCTAAATCCTCTTGCCACTTAGTGGAGTCTCACTTATCTAAGCCCCATTGTCTCTTGAAAACCCTCCAAAGCTCCAATTTCTCAACTTTTTTACACCAATGACTAACCCAATAAGTGAAATACACAAAACATCTATCTCTTTTTTTGACAAGATCCTCTTAGATACTTCGTGCTACTTCTCTCCATTACCCAATCAAGGACACTCCTTCATATCCAACCTAAAATCTAGGGAGACATGAGATCCATATTTTTTTGAATTCTCCTTACCTCATCTAGTTATATTGCTAAGGTATGACCAAATATGATCTTTCAAATCACCTAACGCTACTCCTTCATCAGTGACTAATCCTTTCTTTCTACCTACAAAAACCCAACATATATTATTCATTTTTCTCCCTAATTCATTTATGATGAGACTTGAGAAAACATTGGTGCTTATTAAAGATAACAAATTTCCACAATCCATGTAGATTATCGCTAAATGTTTCTGGTTTAGATTGTGTTTGTATTTTTTTATTTTTGCATCATTTCCATAAACATTGATGCAAAAAATACAAAAAATACAAACACAATCTAAGCTAGAAACTATCAACAATAATTGATGCTTATTATTTTTTTTTTTTTGTAGAATGATACACTATGAGTAAAAAATGAATCGATACAATATTAAGAAAAGCATCAATTTTAATCAATTAGTTATTTGAGTTAAATTAATATCTAATAATGTTTTCTTTTATTTCACAAGAATGGAATCTTGGTGGGTTTTTTGCAAGCTAAGTATTCTAATAATAATAGGCTTTATAGACTAATGACTATACTTAAAAGAATTGGAGTTACAACAATGAGTAAAAATTCTAATGTATCAACAAAATTTATTGACTTTTTATTATACTTAGTTTTCATAGATTGCTTAGTCTCATGGATGTTATTAAATGTTTTCATTTCATTTAATAAAAGTACAAAATTTTTAAACTTCGTAAATCATTAACTATATTTAAAAAAAATTCTCATTATTCTCTCACATTTTTTCCTTATAATTTCAAAAGTAAATAATATTTACTTTTGAAATAAAATTCAAAGAAAATTTTCCGCCTATAAAATATTTATACCATCCATTACCTGATTTATAATCAAAAAAACATTGTATTACCTAACGATCTAAAGGAAATAAAAAGATTCAAGGATTCAGCCCATTTGTAATGCTACTGCCTTACATATGACCCCACCCCACCTTCCCAAAAAAAAGAAAGAACAATAATAATTAATTATAAAAAACAAAATTATCTAAATTACAGCCAAAATCGGAAAAAACTGCCCAAGGACTGTCAAATTCTGGCACAGAAAACAGCGCCGTCGATCGAGGGTGCCGTTCGCCGGACGGCTCGTTCTTGGACCGGGGCGGGAAGCGGGGCCCACGTGCTACATTTGAACGCTAAGTTTACCCACTCTGAAAGCTTATAATGTTCGGGAGACTTTAGTACGTAATTGCCGATAAAGTCAGCGTCACAGACGGTCCGGTCGGGCAGCGAAAGAGAAGAGCCGTGAATAACTCGGCAACATGCTGCCCGCCGTCGCCATCATATGTCGGTGCTCGCTGCCCGTACAGACGACGTTCCTCGTCCATATTCCATGCACCGCATGCAACGCGTCAACCTAACGTTAACACGGGTGTAAGCGAAAACGAAATAAAAATAATATAACAAACAAACTTTACTAACGCCACGGAATATTTTGAGGCCTGAAGGCTCTAAAAGCTTTCCGCCAAAAATATAAAGATGGAGCAACAGCCAAATTTCCAACTACCGCTAACTTTGGAGCATAAATAAAGTCGGTGGCGGAAAAGGCAAAAGGAGTACGCCATAACATTTTTACTAAACGCTTAAGTAAGCATTTTGGCTGGGAAAAACAAATAAAATAAAGCAAGCGCGCACGTATAGTTTTGTTTATTCTCGCTACAAAACAACAGAGATGAAGCCATCAAAATTAAAGAAAAAGAAGAAAAAATTCTCTGCCCGCCAGACCCTTTCTTTAAAACGACCGGGGTTTGGGTTGTATTACAGCTGGAAGCTGTCATCTGTCTCAGTCATGAACAGTATAGGGATTCTTATTGACATCTAAAGCTATATCTACTAAAACGTGTTTTTTCATAATCTGGTGGTGCTTTGATTTTAACATTACAGGCTCCGGATAGAAAACTGTACGCGTGTGTGGTTTTTGTTTTAGTTGGGTGGGGTTTGCTTCGCTTTAAGGGAGAATATGCGGAATAATGGCGGGATGAGCTTAGCAGCAGCACATATGGAGGAACGTAAAACGTCTGCCTGTTCTGCTTCAGTGACGGCTGGCGATTGTTCTTCTGGCGGTGGGCTTTGGAGTAAGCAGCATTTGGAGCCTGGAAGTGAGCTGGTGGATAACGCTGTGTCTGTTATGAATAACCAGGCGCTCTGGGATCACCATCTTCGAACGTAAGACATGGGGGAATGGTGATGTTGAGTTGTGGCCTGTGGAATTTAGCTTGTGTGGTGGGCAAGGTTGTCTTTTTAAATAAATATATGTTTAGGGTTAAGTGGTAGGTCTCGAGTTCGAGTCGCTTTGTGCGAGTCATTTTCTGGTGAGTCGATCGTAGGACCTCCAGTTTGGAGTGGGGATTGTTTTGAAAACGTTTCCCAAGACACACTTTGGTGCTGTGAACTCTTGAATGGCCTAGATACGGTGTTAATTTTGCTTTATTGATCTTAATTTTCTATCTTTTTGTTACATTTCTGTGTTCCAGGCACTAGTCTAGCTCTGCTGCCGTGTTGGTTTTACATGTGCTAGCTAAGATTCATGGCACTTCTCCTTCCCTTTCACACCAATTTTTCATTAGCTGGTTAAGGTTCTCATGAGTTCTTGAGTTTGCTACACTTTTGTGCTTTGAGCTCGAGTCTGATATTCTGATATTACGTTATTTTTTATAAATTGCTCTGGATTTCGTTATGCCTTTATGCTTCGAGCTTTTGTTCCATTCTCATGCCGTCTTAATTTTCGACTCATGGTGGTTTTCCCCTGTGACACACTTCTGGGCTTCAAACTCTAGTTTTGTTCTGATACAATGTTAATTTACCCAGCTCTTGCCTTGTGGCAAAATGGTGACGGAATCTCCTGAGCATTTTCTATAGCTCTTAACTCTGCTATTTACGAGCCTGGGTAAATGGAACCATTTTAACCCTTTACACCGTGAAACAATTTTAGTGGCCCTCTGATAAAATTCTTAGTTCCAAGGACTGATGGGTATTTATTCCGAATTCTTGACCTGCTTATCCTTAGTGCCAAGGACCAAATACCGCCATATCAACCTCTTTATCGTTAGTGCCAAGGATCTTGGGCTATTCAGTACGCCATTTTGCCAGTTCATTTGTCATATTGTCCTCCTTATCCAGGAGCGAGGGGTGTACATTTTGCCGCAAGGGCTTCCTTACGTTTAGCGGCAAAGACTTGAAGGTAACCATTCTACTAAATTCGACCCTGGCACGATCCTTCCCTCGTTCCTTAAATCACAAATGGGCTATTACAAAGTTCATTGCTTTTCCTTCTTGTTGTTCGTAATGTATCGAGGCAATGTGTCGATTGTTGCTGTTTGTTGCTCAGACTGCAGATACTTGTAAGCTTTGTATTATGATTTTATATTGCTCTAAATATTGCAAATCTCTGAGCAGTTTATGCAGTTTAAGACCCTGAACTTTTGGGATGCTTCAGGTTCGAACCCCTTTGAAGTCAAACGTTTCGTCTTTGTCTCACAAACGTGCTGTGTGTGGCAAATTGACGCGCGATTTTCTAGAGAATATCTCTAATTCTGAGTTTTGAAATCATTGAAATATTTGTTCAATTTTCTGAGCATTTTTGTGTTATTTGGCTCTTTCTGCAGTTGTACGCTTTCATAATTTCGACATAAATGACCTCCTAGTTTGGTAACTGGTTTTGTCTAGTCGCCAATTCTTATAAGCGATTTTAAATTTATTTAGAGTTATACCTGACAGGTTTCAGGTTCAAGTCCCTTGGGATCGTCTGTATCGACATTTTGTTCAGTTGCAACTGTTGAACAGTTTGCTGTGCCCTCCGTGTGTTTCTAAGCTTCCCAACAGTGTATGGATTAAGTTGTAATTCATGAATTATTGAAAATTGTCTGGATTATGCCTCTGTACTAGGCTCTCTGCTAATTGTCGCTTATTTTGCCGAGTTTTTTCTCTAGCTTCATGCTAATTTTGTGAGGCCTTGAACTTTGCAATTACTGGAGTATTATTCGGTTTACACCTGGGAGGTTTTTTGTTTTTATCTTTTCCTCGAGATTTTTGGTGAAGAGCAGAGCTCTGCAATTTATTCTTAGATTTGTAAGCATTCCCAGATGTTCTAAGCTGTGCAATTTGTGGAGTTTTTTATTTAAAAGCTTTTCACTCGAGTTAAATCTCTCGCATAACACCTCACACGTCCTAAAAGCTTGAGTCTTACTCGCAGACATACGGTTTTTTCAACCCCCGAGCTTTACGCGGTGTTAGTGCTTAGGTGAGTATTTATTTTGTGTCCCAGTGTACAGATTATCCCGTACACTTCAAAGCTTTGCAACTTGCATTGTGCTGTGTGGTTTATACGGAGGTTTCAGGTTCGAGTCGCTTGCAATCGTATGCAAGTTGCAATTTACCAGAAATAATCATATCGCGTTATTTTCTGATCAACTTTTTCTAGCCTTAAGCATAATTCCATTTAGTTTGTTCTAAGTTTTAGAATCTCTGCAATATTCGACGCCTAATTTATCAAGCAATCGAGCTTTGAAACCATCGCCTGGTATTAGTAACATAGGCTACTTATCACGTTATTTCTTCCACATATTAAAGCTTTTGCAATCTACGGAGAAGTTACCGCATGTCTTTCTGTGCATGTAGATAATATCCATAGCGTAGCTGCATTTCAAAACTTTGCAGTTTATCCTGCTGTTTGCTGAGAAATTTGTGGAATCTTTACTCCGAAATATTATTCTTTTGATCATTTTCAGTAGTTTTGTTCTATTGCAATACGTCAAATAATCGACCGTGTTCTCTGCAGGTCGTCCGGGATGCCTATTTACAATATGCAGGGCAACACAACCTCAGCCGAAATGAAAGACCCGTGGGCGAATCCAGCCATGAGCAACGAAATCACCTGGACAACCTCCACCGCCACTAACAACAGCAATTCCCTGAAAAAACTCGTTTCAAGCTCGCCGCAAGCAAAGAATCTCAGCAGCAATGCACTGCACAATGCAAGTTCCTTTTCCAGCCTAAATGTTCAGGGAAAATTCATATTCCCTGACACAGATTCTTTTCCCTGCGGCTCTTTTACCAGACTTCTGGATCCTTCCAACACGCTGGATTGCGCGGGCCCTCTAGACCTTGTAATGGATGAATTCCCAGCTAATACAGTGCCTTTGAAGCTTCCATCGACATTTCAGTCCTCAAATATTCTAACTTTTCACAATAACATGAACAAATTAGAAATGGCCGGTTATCCAAACCCTAAGCCTGTAACTCCTACTGTTCAGCAGCAAAAACCTCATGGCAGTCCTTCCGATTCTTCTCCTTCTACTTCCTCAAGCAATAATACGGTCCAAAAATCTGCGGTAAGCTCACGAAAGCCTTTCCTTTCTTTTCCTGAATTCGTCAGGGTTTTGGCATTTCTTTCATCACAGTTTTTGCAGCTTCGTAACGTATTGTGTCGCGTAACATTTTTCTCTGCACGTAAATACACTGCAAAATTATGCAATAAGCAGCTAAAATTTCGAAGGGTTTTTAGGTGAAGGGTATTGCTTTCCTCAATTCGCCCATGGATTTGGTAGGTTACCCTATTTAAGTTCTCAGACATTTGTGCATATTAGCATGTAAGATGTCTCTTAAGAATTTAACACCGAGTCTACATCATGAAAGAAATCCTCAAATCCAGGGTTTTCAACATTATCTTAATCAATTATTACATTGTTTAGTGTTTTGATATTTAGCTACTTATTGAACATCTGAACATTTTTTCTGTACACAATTTTTACAACTTTGACGCTTCTTCATAAAGTCATGGTATTTTGAAATTTTCATAGTTTCTTGCTAAATTTTTTCCTTTTGTTGTGAATATTTGCTAGGGTTTGGCATTTGATTCATTAGTTTTTCATAGCATCCAAACAAAATTTCTAGAAAATTATTGTATTTTCAAACATTCTTCGGGAAATTTTCTTTTCTTAAATTTAGCTTGAGTATTATCATCTGGTATTTTTAACTAATATTTTATCTTTCTTTACAATCTTTGCCATTTTTCTCTGTATTTTGTCGCATTCTTCATTGATTTGATTATTTTACAGGCAGATGAAGGCGGAGAATGCACCACAGAACAAAAAAGAACCGGTGATCAAGCAGGGCTAAGCAATAGCGCTTTCAAGAAGCCTAAAACAGAGGCTTCGACGAGTGCTCCAATGAAGGTCGCCAGATCAATACCAAACCCTAGGCAGATTATATCTACAAAAACTAAAAATAGAAAATTTAGAGATAAACTAGAAGCTTCCTTTAATTATGCCTTTTACTTTAGCAGGTGAGGAAAGAGAAGCTAGGGGAACGCATAACCGCTCTTCAACAACTTGTCTCTCCCTTCGGAAAGGTAAATTGCTCTATAAACCCCAGCACAATTCGATTTTAAGCAATTTTTTGCTGTGTATAAATAGTGTGAAGAACCTTCTGGAATCAAAAACATATTGTACGCAGAATTTCTACTCTGTTAGTCCATGAGAGCCTCTGTCAAACCCATTTTTTTTGTACACTAAAAAGGCACTACTTTTACATATATGTTCATGATTATTTTGATTTTTTAATTTGGGCCTGGTATTCTGAGAAAATATAAATATAATTGCTGTAAGTATCTTGCAGACCGATACTGCCTCTGTACTTCTTGAAGCCATGGGATACATCAAATTTTTGCAGGATCAGGTTCAGGTACTAACTAGTTTTACCCTCCCTGCACCGTTGAATCTTTAATAGTTTCCAGTCTTAATGTAGGACAAATATCTGAATTTTTATGTAGCTTCAACTTCGTAAAGAGAACTCTAAAATTACTGCTTCTGTTTCAAAATTTTACGAAACGGTAAATTAATTCTCACGTTTCAATTAATTATTTTTTAAAACTATTGCTTAAATTTCAAGTTAAAAAATGACTCCTCCGTAAGTGAACTGTGCGAGTTTCACTTTCAAATATTAATAATATTGCATCTGCTTCAAAATTAAAAAATAGCTCTGCATTTTTACTGCTTCTATTTCAAATTAAAGTTTTCTGCTTCAAATCTTTAAAACTATTCTGCACAACCCAGAATTCAGAAACCATTAAGCATTATCCTCTGACAGAGTTGTCACGACGGGGGTATTTCTTTGGGCAAGTTAATCGAGGACTTGCATCTGGCCTTTTCCATTGGAACCTCTCCATACCCAGAATTCAACATTTGTTCCCTACTGTACTTTTGAACCGGGCTCTCCAGTATTAAATCAATTCGAGGCATAAAAATAGAATCTCCCAAACTTTGATTCTGCTTGCAATTTTTTTCTTTTTCTTTTCAGCGTTCTGCCAAACAAATTAATTTTTTTAATGTGAAATTAATTCTTGTGCATCAAATTCCAATAATTTCACGACCTTTTTATTTGCTTTTTAATACATAATTGTTCTTAACTTTGATGTGCAGGTATTGAGCACTCCCTATCTCAAAGGAGTCCCCTCGAGCCAAAATGTGAGTGAAATGTTTGGCATATTTCTTGTGGCTAAATTACTTGAACCCTAAGATTACAACTAAAATACACTAGTTATCGCACAAATTTAATTTTCTGTTGCTTTTAACCTCAAAAGCCTATAAAACAAAATAATTTCCATTAAGGCACATTCTTGCAAATGACCTACGAAACTAACATCATAAAGAAGTCTTGTTACCCCTGTGAATGTGGGATGTGACTACTGATGCCATGCTATGGTTCAGTTTGAGTTTTGATTGAATTGCCGAAACACCTAATACAGAAAAAAAATTCTTTATAGAATATCTATTAATCAAAGCATGGAGGATTTTGTATAAAAGATGGAAATGTCTGAGGTTTTCTAAAGCCTCAGTTTTCTGTTTTAACAATTAGGTAAATTTTGCTTTTGTCTGGTTTAGTTTTGATTATGAAATGAGACTTACACAGCATCTTGCTAAATTTTTTCAGGATGGAAGAGGTGATCAAGCCAAATATGACCTGAGAAGCAGGGGACTATGCCTCGTGCCTGTATCGTGTACTCTTCATGTAGCCAACAACAATGGTGCAGATTTTTGGACTTCTGGATTAGGAAGCGGTTCAAAGTTTTAACTTTTGACCACATCATCTTCTTTTCCTCAATATATATATCCCTCATTTTAAAGTTTGTTCCTGCTTTTTTCAATGGAACAACTTTTAACCTTTTCCTTTTACCATCCAAATTCCAACACACAGATTCAGTGGCTAAAGAAGAAAATTTTAGAAGAATGGGACAAAAGATGTCCCATCCTTTGGTGCTAAGTATTATGATTCCCTATAATATAATATATATGAATATATAGTTTATAGTTTGTAACAAACCTAATGTAAGATGCTTTTCCTTTTTGTTTGTATTCATGTTTTCTCTGTAGATGGTCAAAAGGGGCTCTAAACTGACAAGATGATTATTTCATGTGAAACGTTGAAGATCGAGAAAAAGCATACATTTGATGCTTGAACTTGATATATATATGATAAAAGTTATTTTCACCCTTTTTCTATTTATTTGTAAATTAACAATTTAAGTTGCTATCATTTATATTTATAAATAGTAGATTAATATTGTGTATCTTTGCCGGTAAGAGTATTGATTGAATCTTGTAATTATTTTAAATTTCTTTTAAAATGGAACTGCATACAAAATATCAATAAAATTCCATCTTGACATTTGAATCTGATGCCAAAATTTCATTATCATTTTATTCGGTTAAAATAAAATAAAACAGAACAGATATTACAAATAAGAAAAGAGTCTAATTTTAAAATTTTCTTTTTTAAATGAACAATTACAAAATAAAGGTCATACTCTTTTAATTTTAATCCTTTTTAACAATATCAAAGACAAATATAAATTTAAAAGCCCATGAGACTTATTCAAAGCGCAGTCTTCCATACAAAGAAAGACTGGAGCAGTTCATCCATTACCTAATGTACATTTATATCATTTAAGTACTTTGACACAAATAATCTGGTTTTTGGTAAAGCTGAGGTTCTAAAAGTGATTTTAAGAGGCGATGAAATGGGCATGCCAAACTGGGGCATTATAGTTTTCTTGGAAAATTTTATGCTTACAAGAATGAACAGTCTGACATCCATTCTTATGAAATATTGGATTATTAAATCCGTGAAGCCTGAATGTTAGTAGCATTGGATATAAAAAGGGACAATTATTGAAACTGGTTAATGATAGCTGTAGTTAAGGAATATGTGAATCATTAACTAAAACTTTCATTAAACGAACAATGGGTTTGGTGTAAATTCAAGAGTTATACTTTTACGTGTTCTGATTTGACTATCTCGTACTTTTGGTATTTGATGAAATGGTAGATTCAAACTTCAACAATTTGCCACTCTAAAATTTCAAAATCAATGTTTTTAATTCGCAGAAGAATTTTTTTAATGCTAAATTTTTTATAATAAAAACAAAATTTTAAAATTATATTTTATAAATTGAATCTGACATCAAATTTCCATTGTTAAGTTGTTTATTTAAAATAGATAAAAATAGATTTTTTTCAGTTTCTAAATTAAAAAATTAGAAAGGGAAGGCTTACAAGACCATGAGACTTATTCACAGCTTAATCTTTCATATAAACCACTTTAATAGTGGGTTTATAGGAGTTTATGGTTAAATATTTGATAATTTTGTTAATGAGTCTTAAAGAGTGTATACATGGTTAAAAAAGGGAAATCTTATCAAAATAGAAACAAATGTTACACATGAAAAAAAAAAAAAACACAAAATATTGTATTCTAAACTTAAACAAGCTTTGAAGTTGCTTAGAATCATTCATAAAGTTGGAGAATTTGAAATCTGATATTGTTTGCAAACAGTTCTGATCTTAAAACGATTCTTGGAGACCCTTTACAACTAAGAACAAAGAGGGATAAATTGAAATAGAATGTCAAATTAAATTTTTTAACATTTTTGTTTCTTGATGAACAAAATGATTTGAAAATATTGACAATCATCTACTTTTTCATATATTAAGAAAAATAGTTTATCCCATAGTATCAACCACATTATTATTATATAGACCAACAACCAAAATAGCTTCTTTCTAACACACTACATGATAAAAAATAGCAAGAAAATGATTGAAAAATATATTTCTTTTTGTCCATGAACAATCCTAGAAAATATGTTTCAAGCCAATAAGGGCATTTAACTGATTGAACCATCATAAATTTCAATCTATCCTCCATGGGTAACTTGCAATGTATGATTTTCCAAGTTAGAATTTGAGCACTAGCATCAATTTTAGACCTCCAAATTTGAATGCTTAAATTTTTCCACGTCTTTTCTTGAAAATTACATTATTTTTGGTTGAGTCTTGGATTTAATAACATACTTGAATGGATACTTAAATAAATATTTTTTAGAGTGAAGCAAAAGAATTGGTACTTGGAAAGCCACAACCAATCTTTATAAAAAATATGTTGTATATGTGTGCATAGTTTCATAATCGAATTCGTAGGGATCGACAATTTTACAAATATTAAAAATCTTTGAGTCATGCTCTTTAATCTAAAAATGCTCTTGGAGCTTTACTAGGTAGCTTAGTCAAATGTATTAAAATCCCAAATGTCACCAAACTTCCACATCTCTTTTAAAAATAAATAATAAGCTTGTCTTGGGAAAGAAACAACAAGAGGTCGATCATGATATTGAACAAGCTTGTTTCACCAAATATAAGAAGTCACCAAATTGAAACCATGTTGCAAGATTTTTTTTTTCTATTTTAACATCTTGCAAACTTGCGTCCATGTCTTCTAGATGGAACACGAAGGAAATGATGCTTTTATGTGAAAGAGGGGGACAAGAAGGATTTTATCCAGCTGTCTTACAAATTGCCCCCTTTGATAGAACCAAGATTAATACAATGATGAACTCGATCTTTTCATGGTTCTAAAACAACTCTAATTATTCATTTAGCTTATAAACAATAGTTTGTGTTTTGGGACCCAATAGCTCAAATACACCTTTAGCTTTTGCTTGTATACAATGTAGCAAAAAATGGATTTAAAACCAGTTTTTTTTTGCCTCAAATAGTCCATAAAATTGAAAAATGATTTTATTTAAATCCTCATATCCTTTCTTAGAGGACATCTAGCATGAAGAATAATAATAAACATATGAAGCAAGGAATATGCGATTCATAACTTGAATCTTGCTTTCTAATGACAAAAGTTTGTTTCCCCAAGTACAAAGCTATTTTTTAAGCTTAGTGATGAACCAATTCCACATCTCAAAAAGAGGTACACCTAATCCAAAGGGAATATTCAGGTAATGAGTGATTTGTCCATGTTTTATTTGTTTCCATTCTTTAGGAATCTATCGTGGAACTAGATCAAATTGAACCATGAAAAAAACATTTTTATGATGTGCCAATTTTGAGCTAGAAATATAATAGTATAAGTTTAAGACATCCAACACATTAATTTCATTTTCATAGTTTTGAAGAAAGAACATAGTGTCATTAGCAAAATGTGAATTGAACACAATTGCATTGTGGGGGCTAAATATACGCTTTATCAAATGTATTTTTGTCATAGCTAACCAAGTGCATTAGCAACAAGAGCATACAAGGTTCCTTGGTGGAAGATTTACCCTTGATAATTAATCTTGGCTTTTAATAGAATTTTTCTTCAGTTTGATTTAGCAATTGAAGGTTACATCTTAAAATAATCTAACTGTTTAAACGTAAATAAAGTTTGTTGATGGAATGGTAGGTTTTCTTCTTTGAAACTAGTAGATTAGTTTCAACTTTTAAAGATTCAAAATAACTTTTAAATAGAGTTCTTATTTAGTCTTTATGTTACAAATCCTTGTTTACCTTTAGATATTTAGTCATTGCATTTATATTTTTTGAGAAGTGAATCCAATACAATATTTAAGGTCATAAATTGATAATTATTTATGGGTATTTTTTTGCATAATTTGTGGGGTCATAAATTGACAATTGTCCCTAGGTATTTCTTGTACATAATCTCAAAAGTCACAAATTGATAAATTATCTTTGAATATTTCTTATATTAATCAAAATTTGAGAAGTGAAATCGAACGTAATATCTTAGACCAAAAATTGACATATATTATAAACTATTAAAATTAAAATCACCCACAATATTTTGTCCCAATTTGATGATTTGCTATTTTTTATAATTTACTATTTTTGGTATTATAAATTTAATCCCTTTGAAAAATTTGGAAACAAATATTTTTTTAATGTCAGAGTGGTTTTAATGGGTGGTTATATAAAACACCAACCAAGTCACTAGCAAGTCTAGCAATAGTCTATCATGTATATTCTTTCTTTTTAGCTTCTCAAAAGTTTTTTTGTATGTTGAAGTTTTTCCCTACTTTTAATGATTTTGATGTGATGTGCAAGCACTAACTAATTTAAAAAACATATAGCATTTGGCGCGTGATGGAAAGTGGTTATTCTCTTTTTAAATTTATTTATTCACTTGTCTTCTTTTAGAGTATGCTCTTCTCATAGTGGGGAATCTCATAAGTGAATGCCCACCTTTTCCTAAAGGTAAAAAGCTACAAATTAGTGGAAAACATGGTCATCTATAGTAAAGCTAAAAAGTGATTAGGTTAGTTGTAGGATTAAGATATCATTTAATGTGGTCTAATCAAGTGATTTTAATATATTAAGAGTAATATGCATTTGAATTGAAATGCATAATGATTTGAAAAGATAAAGATACCTTAGTGGGTGGTGGGGCCAACTCAAACATTTGTATCACATCATAAGCAATGGTGTGATTATGATTGTTCACACCAATTCAAGATAGCTTTCTATTGTTTGTTTGATTATCTTGTAGATTCAACATTTTAAGGCAAAAGACAAGCAATTACATTAATGCTTTAGTTCATTGTGGGGAACTTCGTTGCATCCTTGGCTTCTATAATGACAACCAATTGTCAATTCTGACAGTAAGAGTTAGCACTCATGTACTCTTAATGTAATTGGATTAAAACAATATGCTTTCGACCTTTTTTTCCTGATAGGTAAACATATTTATAGTGATAATCAATGTGAAGATCTTGCAGATTATGTATTATTAGTTTTTTTCTGTAGAATTATAGTGCATTATATGGTACGTTTTTTTAAAGGGTAAATATTTTTGATTCAAAGTTATGAACATGTGAAATCACAAATGGAGACTTTATATTCAATTTATGTGTTTTTAAAGGGGTAAACGTTTTTGATCCAAAGCTATGAACAAGTGAGATTACAAACGAGGGACCTCATTTCCAATTTAAATATTCAACAATAACACCCTAGTGAGGTTCAAACCTTGATGGTAAGAACAACACTATAACAACTTGACCATCATATTATGTCACTATTGACTATAATGTATATGGTGTTTTAAACATGTAATTAATTTTATTTACTGTTATTAATAATAATATTTTTTATTGCATTAAATTTGTTAGAATGTTTAAAGTAAGAAGTTATTTTTTAACAAAAAAAATTTGGAATATATTTTATCTATTTCTTATTTATTGGAAGATTTATTGACCTCACTTTTAAGATAAGAGAAAGGGCAAAAATCTTGTTTTTTTTTACATTTTTAATAAGCAAGAAAAGAACAACATTAATATTCAACATTTTGATGCATGTAATAATAGTTTTCTGTTTTGGGAAATATTTTTTTCGCATGATATTTTCTCCTTTTCTCTATTGTGAGAGTATTTTTTGTACATGGGTACCTCATCAAACCTAGTTGTCGTGTAACCCATCTTTACTTTTCATCCATTATTTTGTGTTGAGGGTGTTGGTGTCAAAAATATACTTTATCTTGCTAGTTAGATTTGATGACCTATTCACATCTTGTCTCTTAAACTTAGGGTGATCCCACAATAGTGTGTCCCACTTTAGTCAAGGGACATTGAAATCAATATTTTAAACTAATTTTTTACTTTTCGACACCTATAGCAACTAAACCGTTAAGAATTTGAAGATGAGGTAAACTAAAGATGTTTGAGATTGTTTGTAATGTATTTTTAAAAAAATAATTTTTTTACATAAATTTTAATAATTTGTTTTTTATAGTTAACGACATTTTTTAAAAAGTGGCATTACTTCCATACAACATAATTTGTTTTTGAGAAAGGATAAATTATAAAATTTTAAACATATATTCATAACACCAATATCTAGTGTGCAAACATTTTTCATAATTTTTTGTTGCATAAATTTTTTATAAGTCTTGAAGTGAGATTAATTATAATTTAGTCAAAAGTTACTTTCGTACATTATAACTTTTTTGTACTATCCGATTTTATTTTTTTGTTGAAATAAGAACATCAATATCTAGTATGTAGATATTTTGTTGAAAAATCTATGTTCACTAGAAAATAAAAAATAAATATAATAATCAAATTAAATATGTTTAAAATTATACTCATTGGAAAGCTTATTTTGAGTGTTACGATCTTGCAAATGATTTTGGCCAGTTGATTCCATTTGAAAGTCTAACTAGAAGTTTGAAACTAAAAATTCTAAAAAAGATTTAAGGCCTAAGGTAGAAAGGTCATTTCTAGGACCTTTGTTTAAAGGTCCTTGGACGACTATGAAAAATGTTAAAACTATCTATTGCAAAGTCCTTCAAATCAATGTGCTTAGGATTAAAATATTTAATAAAAATAAACTTTGAACAAAGGTCTTAAGGTCAACATTAAAACAAAATACAAATTATATACTAATAGAGTTTAATGATTTTTTTGCAAATAAAAAAATTATTGAATTTTTGTTTTCTGGAAGTGAATTTGTGAGGAAAATTTATAAAAATTGTGTTCACAATTTTTTTTTTATTGGAAGAAGAAAATATTTTGATAAAAGAATTTTGGAGAAGTATTTTGTAAAAGAGGAAATGAGAAATAAGAGGACAAGACAAAACAAGGTTATGTGATCATATTTAGTAGAAAATGAAAAAAAAATATTTGAAGGAAGTATAAAGATATATTAGTAAAAAAATAAGGTATGTATAATTTTTATTTTGTATAAAATATTAGATTTATTTTTATCCCTATTTCCTCAAATATAAGGTTTGAATATAGTTTCTAATTTTATATTTTATTTTAGTAGAAAAAGGGATTTATAATTCTATGTTCATATAAATTTCAAATTCTACATAGATTCCAAATAAATTCTCTAAATTAAATTCACTAGTTCTTCTCTGAGGCTTATAGATCTCCTTCCCCTACTTCCTCAAACTCTGGGGTTTGAATATAGTTTCTAATTTTAGATTTATTTTTATTAAAAATTAGATTCATACATGTTCTGCATTCATATAAATTTTAAATTATACATAGATTCTAATTTAATTCTCTTGGTTAAATTCACTAGTTCTTATCTAAGGTTTGTAAATTTCTTTCCCCTACTTCCTCAACTCTAAGGTTTCAAGGATGTTGATGATACTGAAGCTGATGGCAAGCTGATGGAAGGGGAGGTGCTTGGTGATAAGGGTGGCGATAAGGGTTATGTTTTGATTAGTGAGGTTAAATCGGGTGGGCTTGGGGTTAGGACCTGTAAGAAGACCAAAGCTCAGGCAGGTGCTCTTGTCAATGATTTGTCTTCTGTTGGGGATGATGGCTTGAAGAATGCGGTGTGTGATGTAGTAAGGACTAGTTTCCAATTGTTTGGAAAGTAACAACTTGTCACCTCTTACAATGTCAAACATAATTAACATCATCACTTTGCATATGTGTCTAATTAATGTAATATTACAAATCAAATATGGTTTAGTACCCCCAAATTTCTCATCAACCATAAGGGTACATGCACTACATCTGTTTGGTCATTTTTGACCCCTATAATCTATTGAAAAATGATAAAATTTCATAGCGAGAAAGGGTTACATACCCCATTGTCCAATCCTTCGGGCTGCCAGAAGGTCTGTACTTGACATACTCGATGAGAGCTCACTAGAATTTGTGCCATAACTTCGTTGCCTCACTCAGGAATCACTCTCCAGATCACTCAAAATCCTAAAACTCAAATGCACAAATGAGGATTTTGGACCCCTTAAGGCCTATTTTTAGACATTAGGTGGCAAAGTGGACCCCCCCTTTATAAATGGGTGCATCAACCTTGAATTTCAAACATAAATATGGGCACCTAAATTTCCCTAAAATCAAAATCTTTTGTTGCCAACACACTTAACACTATCAAATTAGCTTATCAGAACAATTTCCCAAATTTTTGGATTTTTTTGAAAATTTGCAAATTTTTCCGAAGGGGCATCATGCTATCTCGCCATCACCAGGGCATATTAGGCAACTCTTGAATATGAAATTTAAAATTTTATTTGACACAATGTTATAAAAATGTATTATATCAAAGAGGAGAAAAATGTAGATACTTGAAATTGTCCTAGCTCGCGACTAGCATTTCAACATTAATATTCGTCTTTCCCCTAATGATTAAATAATACTTCATTATTTAATTATTACCAAATATCATATTCTATTATTAATTAAGTGACTTCAAATTATTTAATTAATTCATTTTTATTCAATCTTCCTGACTAATTAAATAGATCTTATTTATTTAATAATGTTTTGATTACCTTTATTATATCCTGATTAATTAAATAAAACTCACTTAGTTAATTACATTGCTAATTATGCTTATTCCTCTATTTAAATTAAATAATTATCATTTATGCACTAGCACCCTTACTTGAAAAGACATTGACAATGTGCGTGAGCAGGAATGAGAGCCAATGACTCACAGGTTTGAATGGCGTTGGCATGAGCACTTTGGGTGCTGTTATGGATTTAGTGGCTGTAGGGGGAGTTCAGGAGGCTTGTGGGGGCCCTCCTCCTGTCGACTCTCTACTGGGGTTGGCTTTGCCCTGCGTAGACCTTTCAGACGTGCCTCCTGACGAGATTTTTGTG
Organism: Sequoiadendron giganteum; assembly: GCA_007115665.2. Classification (NCBI taxonomy): domain Eukaryota; kingdom Viridiplantae; phylum Streptophyta; class Pinopsida; order Cupressales; family Cupressaceae; genus Sequoiadendron; species Sequoiadendron giganteum. The sequence continues at coordinate 612,979,827 of CM021104.1, forward strand.
TCCTCAAACTAGGTTTCTTTGCCTTGACCTTTTATAGAGGTTCCTGAGGTCACGATCTCAATACCCTCTGTGAATGGCTGCGGGTTGGCTAGGTGTGTCAGGGGCTTAGATGCTTCATAGGTTGTGGGCTCTGTCCCCGATGTTGCATGGGTGGATTTCTCTGTTAAGGGCTTTCATTCTTCAGGCCGAGTGAAGTCCTTCTTTGAGGCTGCTAAGGTGGGTTCTCTGCCTCTTGCTCTGGCTCGAGTTCGACCTTTGCCTTGTGCTCATGATTCCCCTATGGCGGTTTGTGGACCCGAGGTTACTGAGAACGAGGAATTTTATTTATTGAAGGGAGTGGTCTGCAGGTTTAATGGCTTGTGGCCCTCCCTTCCTGACCTCCATGACTGGGTTTCCACCTCCTAGAAGCCAATGATCTTTGGGGAGATTAAGTTCTATCCATGCACTATGGGTTTCTTTATAGAAACCTTTGCCTCCTCCAGGGAGCATGATCGTGTTCTGGACATGGGGTGGATGTGGGGGTTTCATTCATTGTCCATCAGGCCTTGGTCTCGCACTTTCAATCCCCTTATAGAGCTGTTGAATACAAGACCAGTTTGGGTTCGTCTGTCGAATCTCCCTCTCTAGTTTTGGGAGGATTCATGTTATGAATCTATTGGCAACACCATTGGACGCTTTTTGATGGTGGACTCTCCGACAAGATCTTGGGCACACTACAATAGCTTGTATTTTAGTTGATTTGGACATCTCTAAACCCCTCCATGGTGATGTAGTCCTGTTGGTGGAGGACAAACCTTGGAAGCAACTCTTGGACTTTGAGGGTCTCCCTTTTCAGTGTAGGAGATGCTTCTCAGTGGGTCATTTGGCCTCTGGTTGTCCACTTGCTTGTGGCAAGGGAACTACTACTTGGTGGAAGGATGCTCCCCTGGATCATCTCATAGTGGGTTCTCCTCCTTTGGAGGTTTCTTCTATGGAGGTTGACCCTCTTGAGTCTTCTTGTGAGCTTGTGTCTTGCCCGACTCCTCTTCTGGCTATCCCTTTCATGGAGCCTATGTTGGTTCGTTCTGCTGACACTATTTTGTTAGAGCTTGCTCGAACCTTGTTGGATGCCTCTACTGGTCCTTCGATCGATCATGTCTCCTCTCCTGCGCTGTCATCTCCCCTGCGTGATGGCTCTTTTCCCTTGGTGGCTATTGTGGATCCACTTCTCTCTCCTTGCTCGGTGGATGATTATGAGCTTTCCTGGTTGGTTGTGCTGCGAAAAAAGAAGGGACTTCCTCGTTCTGTTGCTGCATCGCGACCTCGGGTTAAGGGATTCAATTCAGTCTCCTCTGAGTTTGGGGTTGTCTAGTCCTCGTCTGTAGTTTGAAAGCTGTCTGTTAGTTGTTTCTGTGTGAGGTCTGTCCTCTTTTCCTAGTTCATTCTTGGTTTGAACTAGCTTATTTTATGCTCTTTGGGCTCTCTGTGTAAAGGGTACAACACCCTGAAAACGCTTCTTATAAAAAACATTCAACACCTTCCCAAATTAAATAATTATATTAATTATTTAATTGACCGTATTCACACTTCTAAGATTAAATAATTATTTAATTATTTAATTCGCCCTTTTCAATCTCAACATTATCCATTCATTACTGATAAATAATTTATTTATTTATTAATTAATCCTCACTCGCACGTTCCTCAAATATTTAATTATTTAAATTAATTATTATCTCATGTATAATTCCCTCAAACTTAACAACCACTCTTTTCTAGTCGATTGGATACTCAATTCCACTTCATTGATCAATTAAATCAGTTCACTCCCACTCAGTGTGAGTTAATGAGGCAATCAAATCTCTTAACTCTCTGATCAAATCTCCATAAAAATAGTTAACTGAAATCCTACAACTAGTTGCAGTCAGTTAACTACCTAATCAATTCCTCTCAAGGATTCTTGAACCTTGATCTAGATCATTCACCTCTTAATCTAGATCGTTCATTCAAATCAATCATTTCTATGAAAACAACCCTCACACCTTGTTGATGGCTAACCACAAACTTTGGAATTTAGCATCATTGATCTCTTTCACACACTTGAGCTTGAAGCAAAAGAAGTGCATACCAAATTTGAGACAAAGCAAAGCAAAGGAGGACAACGAAGATAAATCACATTGACATGATGAGAGTAAGTATAATGCTTTATTAGTTTCAGTTATTTGTATTGATTTTTACTGCATTGGATGATTCAGATTGTGTTTAGGTTTTGAATAACAATTTTGGAGATTCATTTGGAATGGGTCTTCATACATCACCAAAAAATATGTAAAAGGAAGGGGAGTGTTGGCCCCAGTTCGTCGTTGCATCAAAATATCGATCTATCAACACTTGATACAAATGGTAGAGACATGGATCACACATGAGGTGATTAGTCCCTTGTCACAAATCTTGAGAGAATGTTGACCATCTACCAACAATCTCCACCTCAATGTTACTTGAGGGGATTCAAACCCGTGACCCCACTCTGATACTAATCGTTGACCCAATTTTTTTTTGCATCAAAATATCAATCTATCAATGCTTGATACAAATGGTAGAGACATGAATCACATGGGAGGTGGTTAGTCCCTTGTCATGAATCCTAAGGGGAGTACTGACCATCTACCAATAGGAAGGTGTTTTTGTTCTCATCTCCAATCAATGGGCTCAACATGTTACTAACCATGACACTTCCCCTTACAATAAGTTGGCATGGATCACCTTGGAAAAAGGTGTTAGTGTGGGTGTATGCTCTATATATGCCCCCAATGATCATAGAGATAGAACAAGATTATGGAAATGGCTTATCAACTTGCCAGATGTCCCCTAGATCTTGGAGGGATATTTTAACATGGTGGAGCATTTGGAAGATAAATGGGGTTGGAAAAACATGTCTTAGAAAGGTATTTTTGGTAGAGGCTAAAGGCTAAATTAAATTTGGTTGATCCTATGGAAAGGGCAATGGGGTTTGGTTCACTTGGTGTAATGCCAAAAAAGGTGGCAAGAGGATTTACTGTAGACTAGATAGAATACATGCAAACAAGGATTTCTTTAACTTTATTCCAAACAATGATGGTCTTAAAATGTGTGTATACCCTTATACCCTATCAGATCATCACCCCATAAGTGAAAAGCTAATCACCAACCAAGGAAAACCTAAGGATAACTTAAGGAAGACAAGATTCATCCTTAATACTCACCTATTGAAGGATGATGACTACAAAGATGCTATCACATTCCTTAGAGAGATTAATAAGTGTATGTTGAAATATTCAATTGCTATTGAGAGATGGAACCAAAATGTTGATGCATGGAGGAAAATTTTCCAAACCATAGGAAAGAAAAAAGCTATGGATAGTAGAAAGGAAGAGAATGGGCTCCATGAACGTTTATTTTTGGTTGAACCTAAGATTCAAATGGAACGAAAAGATGAAGGTTTGTGTATAGAGATTTCTCTTGGTAAAAATAATTTAAGAAGAATTCAAACACATAAGATTCAAAGGTTAAAGGTGAGGGCTAAATTGAATTGGCTAAACTATGAGGATAAAGGGTTAATTTATTCTTTAAATACATAAAGGAGAATAGCTTCAAAGAGAAGATCAACCAAATTTGGGAGGGTGACACTTGTTCACCTCCCAGGATGGAACTAAAAGAAGTCATAATACCAAAGGGAATTATCCCAAAGAAAATAAATGAGGAAGATTCATCAAGGCTATCTACAAATATAACTAAAGATGAAATTAAAAATGTCATACTCTCCATGAACAATGAAAAATCTCCAGGGGGAGATGGACCGTCTATAGAGTTTTATAAATCATATGCTGAGTGGATTTGTAATGACTTGTTGTAAGTGCACCAAGAAGCTCTGGTTAGAGGCTCTTTGAGGAGGAGCATCAATAAAGGCATCATCAAAAATTTTCCAAAATGGGGAGACAAAACTTTGGTAAGGAATTGGAGGCCTATAAATATTCTGAATGTATCCTATAAGATACTGGCCAAGGTGATTGCCTTAAGGATTTTCAATGTTCTTCCTAAGTTCATTAACAATAATCAAATAAGGTTTATCAAAGGGAGATACATTTTGGAGAACTTGATTACAAGTTGGGAGGCTATGGAATGGGAAAAATAGTCCAACCAAAAGGTAGCTATGCTCTTGCTATATTTTGAAAAAGCATATTATAACGTTGAGTGGTCCTTCTTGAAGGCAACCCTTGAAGCCTTTGTCTTTCCTGCTATATTTTGAAACATGGTGGATACACTATTAAAAGATTATGTTGCATAGGTAGAGGTCAATGTCTCACTCTTAGAGGAGTTCAATATTGAAAGGTTCGTTAGGCAAGGTTTCCCTTTGGCACTGACCCTTTTTGTTATTGCTTCAGATGCTCTATAATACCTCTTGAGGGAACATACCCTTTCACATAGGGTCAAGGGTATAAGACTACTAGATCAAAATGAACTTATCAATATTCAATTTGTAGATGATACTGCTATCTTTCTAAAATTGGAAGAAAACAACATGGAATCACTGATGGGGAAACTCAACCTGTCCTACCAAGCATTAGGAGCTAAAATTTCTAATACTAAGTCTAGCATTCTAGGGTGGGAGGAGTCCCCACCAAAATGGGTTAAGGAATATGATTTCCAATGGGGTGGCCCAAACAAGCAAGTAAGATAGCTTGGGATCCCATTTTTCGTCAGTTCTAATCTAAAGGAAATGTGGATGTGGATTAGTTCCAAAATTGAGAAAAAATGAAGGATGGAATAGGAAATACCTATCCCTAGCAGGGAGGATACAGGTTTGTCAAAAATTTCTTTCTTCCTATAGTATTTGCTTTGCTTCAGTGTGGTTCTTTAGTAGTTATCAGGTTAATGAGATCCATAAAAGAATAAGGAATTTTATATGGTCAAATGGTAAGGTCAAAGGAAAAAAACATTCACTAAGTGGGAATGGTGTTGCCTTGATAAAATACATGGTGGGATTGGACTGAAACAATATACTGCTTGCTGCCCCGAAACAAGCTAAGACATGGAAAAAGCTACCTATATGTGATATTCTCATTAGAAATACTCAATGTCCCCAATAGGATCACTGGTTTTTAAAATCCTATTGAAGGCTTGGGAATTAATCAAACATAATGTATAATTTAAATTGGGCAATGCAATCATTAATAGTAATCTAATGTGTTAAGCCTACAGTTCCATTTGGTGGAACTTGGAGCATAACAACAAGCCCCTTACTCTAATACAAGGGTGCTCTGCAAAATATTTTGGCTCAAAGTGGAATTCAAACCTTTCAAAACATTTTGGACAATAGTTAGTTAAAAAGTTGGAACAATTTGGTCTCTAAGTTTAATTTCCCACCCTTTGATATGAGAACCTATAATACTCTCCTAGAAGCGTGTAATGAAGCCATCTTTCCTCTTAACACTAATAATGATTTTGATCTAACCAATGACTTGATTTGGAAAGATGGTACTATTTTATCCAAAATCAAAGCAAAATAAATTTACAAGGAGGTAATCAACAATGTTTCTATCACTAATCATGTTAATAATTGTTGGGGGACCTCAATGTCTGATAAAAGTTGACAAAAAATATTTAATTATGTGTGGCACAACATTAAAGATCCTAAAAAGGTTTGTTTTAGATGGCTTATTCTTTTGAAAAAATTCCATTTAAATTGAATCACAATGATGTGGATATATGCAATATTTGTAAAACACTATAATCTATAATGCACATCTTTTTTTATTGTTTTTATGCAAGGAAATTTGGATTTTTTTTGTAATGACTTAAAGATATGGGATAAAGAGGATAAAATTATTTTGAAAGATGTATTGTTCAAAAATAGAAAATTAAGTATTGTTGGCATTACAATTCACATCTTTGGAGTGCGTATTGGCAATAGACAACTATGCACAATGCGTAATGAATTCTCTTGAAATTAGGAGGGGAAGCTCCCTCTTTTGCTGATATGTGTGAAAAAGTAAATGATCTAAATCCTATCTTTTTGACTCAATTGGAAGAGGCACAAGGTTAAGAAAACCAAGAACGTTGCAGCTAAGGTTTTTCTCTGGTTTTGCATATCTTAACTACAACTAATTAAATGATTTTAATCTATCCTATTCCTCAAGAGAAACATAATATGAGGACTTAGGAGCAAGGAATATTTGGACGATAATCTTTGTCAAGATTCCCAAGGAGGAGAAAACTCCTATCTGAGGTGTAGGTCAAAAGAAAGGTTATTGGCAACAACATCAAATTACAATCTTCACTTCTAAATTCCCAAGGAGGAGATGAATCCTATCCGAGGTGTAAATATGAAACAAATTATTAATCATAACAAAGAATGATAAACCTACTTCTAAATTCCCAAGGAGGAGACGAATCCTATCCAAGGTGAAAATATGAAACATGCTTATTAATCACAAACATAACCGAAGACAATCGATTGTATGAAGGACCTATCACATAGATAAATGATCAACCAACATTATATTGAACAAAGATGAACCATTACAAGTAACATTGCACAAAAAGACGGTTCAACAATTTGTTTATTACTAATAAAAGCTCAAGGTGAACCAATACTAAACATAGGAATATTGCCGACAACACATCAAATCTCTATCTCAATGAAAAGTTTGATAACATATACATAAATAGCAATACTACAGGAAAGAGTTGGCTCAACATGTATGCTATCAAGCAAAATTTAATTAAAAATGAGAAAAGGTGCTCTTATTTATAGAAATCCAACGTGTAGGGAGCCCTAAAATCACCTTGAGTTTACACTCAGTCTTGCAAGCATGCACAAATTTATTCTCTAAGTCTAACTAAATAAAACTATACAGTTAACTGGAAAGCTACCATCAGTTAACTAAAACAAAACTAGACTAAATAGACATGTGCAACATACATGTCCTTCTTGAAATGAAAGTTAACTTATAACTAACATCGGTCAAATGGATCCTAACTGAAAGTCCATCCTCTTGCGAAGATATCCATGAAGATGAGATAGGCGTGCACAAGATCAACAATAAGAACTCAAGACTAATGTTGAGTTAACTATTGCTTCTAAATCCATCCTCAAAAATAACTTTAATATCTGAATAGCTGTCTTCTATAAGCCCTCTCTATCTATCACCTCATCCAAGAACTTGTCGTTTGTCTCATCCTTTGGAACTTTGACGCTATCCATGATGATGAACTTTCTATTCAACTCCTTCTCTCCATCTTTGATCGCCCTCTGACATTCTCTAACATATGCAGTCACCTTGTTGAGACTAGTTGTCATCATTGAGAAGTGATCCAACTTGGATGCCTCAGGATCTCCATCAAGGTTATCATGAACCAGCTTCTTGAACTTGTTCTATACTGCATCAAGCTCAGCGTATGTACCATTCTCATGACAATAGTGGCATGGGATCTGAGTGATAAACTTGCTAATGAATTTGAGAGATCCAACAACATCCTCCTTGATTGCAACCATCTTTGTACAGATTCTCTCGTACATTTCCACTTTGAAAAGATGTTCTCTCCAAGTGAAAACCTTCTTCTTATCTTCTACTACAATGGCATCATATGCAACTACCAACTGAGATATGAGTATCAAGTCCTTCAGCTTGCCTTCTTCTATAGATATCTCGAGCTATTGGATCCTTTGAAAAAGATTATGTGCCTTGAACCTCAATTGATATAACTCTATGAGGAGGTATTAGCTTGCAACAATGAAGTCTTCAATCTAGTTGTCAAAGAGCTTCACATGATTGACTAACCAACCAAGTCTCTATTGGTTTGTAGGTGTCTCTCGAAGCTGTGGGAGCATAGGTACTTGACCTGCGGTTCCATGAAGAAGATCCGAGATGTACTATCGAAGCTGCTTGATCTCAGCCTTGAGGTCTACCTTATCTTCTCCGTCCTTCATGACACACTCTTTAAGATTACTTGTGACGGCCTTGAAAATGCTCACGTCCACGTGTCGGGTGCTCCTGCCAAGATTTGCTTTGACAGAGGTGAAATCACCAACTTCAACTTCATCAAGGCTCTTGCCCTCTGGTGATGTAGCAACTTCAACGACGATCTCTGCTTCAAGAGTCTTCTCAATATGCACCTGCTTCTTGACCCTATTGTTTGATCTATCTTGATAGGGATCACCAAACTTAGATAAATCAAGATGATATGAAGGCCTTTGCCTCTATCTTCCCAAAGACCTCTCGAGCCAATACAAATGATCAATGCTGTCCTCTCAAGGAGAAATTGCTCCTGTTGTGTCAACCACTGGTGGATCAACTGGAATGAAAGTCTTATGAACTAGTGATTCTAGCTCCAAATTAATATCAATAGGAGATGATCGTAGAGAAAATGGCGGACAAGGAGACGATGAATCAACCTCAACTTGTACCATTGACTCTATTGTGACTTCCAATGCTTTCTCAACCTGCTTCTGCTTAGTGGTTCTTTTCCCCTTCGAGTTCCCACTAACTTTGACACCTTCAAGCAGCTTCAAGATAGCTTTAACTTGAGCCCTCGACCTAGAAGTAGAAGGTAGTGAAGAAAACCCTACTGGTGGCTCTGAAATTGGAATTGTCCTTCGCTTTCTCTTGCTCTCCAAGAAGTACATGCTTGTCTTAATAATTGATCTTGACAGACCCTCAATTGAAGTATTTTCCCTGGCATACCAATCTGGTTGGTGAAGTGGCTGGTGAGCAACTTGGTCTTTGACGAATGAACTAAGTAGTACCTCTTTGTCATCATTCGACAAACCCTCAACATCTTCTGATAGGAAATCAACAAGCTGTGGAAGAGTAAGTCTACAATAATGACGTCAGTGTACTTCAAATTCATCTTCACAGTTGACCCAAAAGTCCTCAAGCGCTACCCTACATGAATTACTTCACTCCAACCATGCTGAGTAATGACCCAAAGGATCATAAGTATGCCTCTGAGTGAGATACTTGAGATGGAGTTTCTCTAACTCGTTCGTCATTAACTTGCAATCAGAAGCAATCTTGCACTTGTACATACCCAATCCAAACGAAAAGGTGAATGTTGGCTTGTGTCGATTGTGAAGAAAAGAGCGAACTTCTTGATCTTGTCTCAGAAACTCCATGAATAGGACCTTGTTTGATGGGTACCTCGGTAGCATCAAAGGTTCTCCAGTGTAACCATACACTGGAATATATGTGAAAGTGGGAAACTGGATGAACCGATCTACCCAATTCTCCATTGCTAACTTCACCTCTGGTGAAATCCTGATGTGCATCTCATTATCGAGGTCTCTAACTATCTTCATGAGGAAGTGATCATCCACCACTTTGAAATCTTGTTCAACTTTTGAGAACTCCAATTGTAAGTAATATTCATGAACATGCTGAACGCCAAGAGTCCCATTGGTCTTCAAAGTTCTAAAATTTCCTTGAAACGTAATTAAGTAGACCAGAAAAGACACCATGTGAAACTCGTGGATTTTGAGGAATTCTATGATTTGCCAATGAAGACACTCATTGATCAACATTGCCCAGTCAAAGTTTTCCTTGTTGTCGATAATTTAGGAAATGACATAAAACATCCACGGTCGGAAAATATGAGCTTCCTCTTGACCTATAACCTGGTTGAGCAAAGTTATTAAGATAGCAACCTCATCCTTGAACTCACCACGCCCAACCTTCTTCGACATGTTGGTCTTTTGTAATTTCAACCATCTTTGAGAAAATTTTCCCTGTGATCTTTCTTTCTCCTCTTCCCATATCTTGTTGTAATTTGCAATGGCTATGGTAAAATTATCTGAGTGATGAGGACTAGCAAATCACTTTTCAAGGTCCCTTAGCTTAAGGCTGCAAATGACTCTCCCATCAGTTGATCTGATTTTTCTTGTGGATGAGTCGTAGTGCTTAATGCAAGCAATCACAAACTCAAGATAAAAAACCGTGATAAGAATAGATGTTGGTGCTAGCAACCCAAAATGCTCAATATTTTTGATTTTCGTGCTGCTAGTGCCTCCCAACGTGCTCAGATTGACCACTGGATATACATGACCCAAGTCTATATCAACATTTTTTAAAAAGTCGTGAACCAAGACCGATTTGGCCTTGTAATCTATTGGGTTAAATTGCATTTTGAAAATTTGTATTTTTGATTGTAAAGTTGGGTATGTTTGGAAAACTTTTAGAAAAAGCTGAAAAAAGCTCTAGGATAGGCTAAAAAATAGCTAGTTGAGGTAAAAAAAATTGGATTTTTTTTGAAACATGGGTTTTGTAGAGAATTGAATTCTAAGAAAACCCAAATTGTCAGAAATTTGAAAAGATGAGTTTTAGGAAGGCATGCAAAAGGTTTTCAGTCGAGAACTATAGTGGTTGTAGGGGCTCTAGGGGCAATTTTTTTTGAGAAAATCTGAAATATGGGTTTTGTAGGCAATGGAATTCTAAGCCAATCCCAGATGATTCGATTTTGGAAAAAATGAGTTTTTGACCCACATGCAAAGGAATCTTCAGAATTCTAAGCCAACCCAAATGATTCGATTTTGAAAAAAAATGAATTTTTGACCCACATGCAAAGGAATCTTCCAAAAAAACACAATGCTTTAGAATGTGATGCAGTAAGGCAATTTTCTCAAAAAAACCTAAGACATGGGTTTTGCTGCTAATGCTAAAATATGTGAAACCAAATGATTTGTTTTTAAAAATTCTATCATTTACTTTGACATGCGAGAGAAAACCTAAGACAAGAATAAAAGATTTTAGAGATAGAAATAGAAGTTTATTATTCTGTCTCTGAAAAAGTCGTCTATGCTTGAATTGGATTTGATGAAGTCTGCATGCACTCAAAAAATGAAATCTGGAACATGCATCTTCTGAACAATCTGGACCTGGCATTGCGAAGAACACTGAAATATGGTACCTGTAGCGCCTTCAGATCTTTATTTGCTCAAGAAAAATGTGTTTTCTCTCACCTATGATGAAAAATAATGGACGACATATGCCTTAATAAATAAAAATTCATCAAGAAAGGCGTCATAAATGCATGTATTTGCTTTAAAATGGCGCTAGCCTTCTGATGGGTCCTCTAAAACCAATGCTTGCTTCTAATTGGACCTCAAAACAATTAATTGATTGAGAAATAAACCCTAATTAGGGTGCCACCTCGAAACACCTTAGTTAACTTTACATGAAAAAATAAATCGCCCAATCATAAGCAAAAATCAAGTCTAGTTGAAGTCGACTTGAAGAGTTTAATTGAAGACTTAATTTTGGTTCACAACTTCCACCTTTATAGGGCACCATTTCTCTTGAGTTCAAAAATTCAAACTTTGACTTTAGGTGTCACTTCCCAGATTTAACCAATTTTCTTGAAAATTTGAATTTGCAAACATCACTAGAGTCCATGTTCGATCATTGATTCTGATTGACTGACATGTCAGATAAACTGGCTGATAGTTTCATTGACGAGTAGGATCAAAATTGACAAGAAACTCCTTGAGGTTGCAAACTCTCATTCTGACATCTGAGGCTTTAAAATTTAGGGTGTGCTTGGCCTTCAGGGGTGCTTTTGGCCTCAGACAAATTTTCATGCATTTTCATCATTTTGAAGGTGATTTTGACCTTGCTTCATCTCGTGTTTCCTGACATTCGGCAAAACTTCAAAATTAGCTGACAGGCTCAATACGGGGCTGAATGGATTCTGAACAAGAGCTCTTGGAGAGGACTTCTCTTAAAAACATCATTTGGCAGCTGAAAAACATGGGCTCCCCTAGCCAACAGGGGTGCTTTTCTTTCCAAAAGCCATTTTTGTAACTGGCTAAAAGTCCACTTAAACCCCAGATGCAAGCTGTTGTCAAGTCTTCTAACCTGGCTGAGGTATGCAACAAAAATTTGGAAGTGTCAAGGACAAAATGAACATCTGAGATGACCAAAACAACTGCATTTGAGGCTCCAAAACCTTGGGCGCCCTTGGCCTCCATGGGTGCTTTTTCTTTTTCTTGATATTTTTGACCATGACTAAAACCCTATGTTTGACTCCTAATTCCGATAGTTCAACAACTCAGATTAACCCGCTGATGGATTCGTTGCAAAGCCAGATCAAGTCTAAGATAAACATCTTGGGTGTCATTTGATCATAAACCTCCATCTCGTGCTTCAAAAAGATGGGCGCCCTTGGCTAGTAGGCACACTTTTTGCTCTAGCGTTAGTCACTTTTTCATCTCCCTCATTTTGCGTTCAATCTCCAGTTTCAGGTGCTAGACATATCTTTCAGACTAGTTGGTAGGCTCATCGTGAAGCTGATAGGATTTTAGAGAATTCCTCTTGGAAGTCACAAAACTTAAGAAGTTGATCTAGGCCCTTGAAATCAAGGGTGCCCTTGGCTAGTAGGTGCACTTTTGTCTCTAGAGAAATTTTCAACATTTTCACCTCGACCCCTCCGAGATGAAGCATCATTTTGGACATATCTCGCCATAGAATCTTCATCGTAGCGTTTCAAGCTTATATTTTGATGCTTGGCACTTGACCATCTACCATTGTTGACTTCAGAGATCCTAACTTTTCACTTGAAAAAGCGAAAACTACCCACCAAACTTAAACTGAGTTTTAACTTAATCTAACTTCACCATTGTGATCGTGAAGCAAAATAAGCAATCAAAACAATTTTCAGTCAATTCTGACAAGTTTCAATTTTTAGGATTTTTTGACCTAAAAATAGGGGTTCAAAAACCCTAATTTTCATTTTTTTTTTCAAATTTTACTAGTAGCTTCCTAACATCGAACTAACTAAAATCCCATACTCGATTTGCCCAAAAACTATGTTTTGACATCATTTTACAAGGTTTAAACCACTTTAAGCAAAATGCCTTGATGAAGCAAATTTTTTTGTTTGGGTACAACAAGTATGATTATATTTTGTTTTGGGATTGCCTTTCTATTGAAATCTTATGGAATATTTGGAATGCAAGGAATGAGGATAAATTCAAAGGGTACAAGAGGGTGCTTATCGAGTCTTCAAAAAGACTCACATTTCTCAATATTATTTTGCAAGTCACAATTACTATGGAGATCTCAATGACTAAGTTTATGAGACTAATTGGGGATGGCACAATGATAGTTAAAAAAGGAGAGGAAAAATATGGGCGATGGCACAATGATAGTTAAGGAGAAGTGAAATATGGGCATACATGGCATCATAACCATGAAGATTCATAAACCTCCCTTAGAGTGTTGAGAGAGTTCTAGAGGGTCTTCAATGAAATGGCAGGTGGTAATGCAAGTGAGAATGTAGGTGGTAATGTGGCAAGGATAAGATATGATGATCATGCTAGGCTACATGTGAGTGAGGGTGCCAATCCGATTATTGAAGAAATTAGATCAAATGAACTACTGTCCGCTAGGGAATCTAGCTAGGATGAAAATGATGATTGCAGCCAAAGCTGCAATGGCTAATCTAATCTATTAGATCCAACATGCTTCTATTTAGTATACTATATATCTAAATGTTATATATGTGACATATACCCATAAACTCTACTTTTTTTTATCAGTACAGTCTGTGCGTCTATGTAACTTTTGTATAGAATAACTATGCATCTCAAATCATCTCCAATAGTAGCATATACAAGGTATTTTGTACATGTTTTGATAAACTATTACTACTACATTTTTTTTAAAGAAAGTCCTATAAATACTTGATCTAATCCTTGATGGTGAGCCCTTGCATTTTAATAGTTGCATGTGGTTAACTCTTGGAGGTCGCATTCAAAAATTTAAAAGGAAAAAAAATACTCAAGCCCATGTGATGAACTACAAATATAAATCAAGGTAACTTGAAGGTATTATTAAAATCAAAGATAATTACTCTACCAAACTTGAGCTCTCCCACTTATCCCCTTCCCAAAACATCCCCTATCTCTATCATTTGTATATTATGACCCATTCTATGATGAACCCCTAAAACATGATTCCTTCTTCACCTATTCTATGGGCACCCATAATTTGATAAATTCACATTGACTTAAGAATATCCCCTCCATGCATCCATATCGTGATCCTTGTATCTAGACCTCAAATTACAAATCCCACTATGATTAAAATTGAAAGAAATCATGGAAAGCCATCACTTCTTCCAATTCTCCCATAGCACTTTCCATATGTATCACATTCCATTACATTCTAGCTATGTTCCTAGATCTAAAGAATGTGATGGGATTTCCCAAATCATTAGACAACTATAAAGAAGAATTTGAAGTGTTTCCATTCATTTTTGTAAACACTTTAATCCAATATGAATATTTGAACTTTGATACAATAAAAAATACTCTAGAAAATATTGTTGCTGGAAATAAATAATATATTAATTAAGGAAATTAAGATTTTTTTATATCAAATGGAAAAACGAGATGACTAAATATGATTATTAAGATTAGCATTCCAAATAATCAAGAATGGGATGATTGGAATAAAGACATATTTTTGTGAATTATTTACTCTCTTTATTGTTTTAAAGAGAGTCAATCAATTGTCATATGAAATCAAAATAAAACCTAGATACACTTAAATGAGAAACAAAGCACGAGTGATACACCAAATAGGGTTTGAGCTATTATTTTGGGGTTTGTCAAAGTATATTCTTTATACTAGTAGATGATTTGTTAGATAAGATGGTATTCCAAAAAAGTAGAGATATCATGCATATAGGGTTTTAAAAGGATAAGAGTTTTTGAGAGACTTTATCCAAAACAAGACAAGTCTAAGTTATGTTATTATGCATATTTCCCAAGTACTTTTGGCCGATTCTCCACTAAAATATTCTAAGAGAAATAGATGTGAGTCCTAGTGATTTTCATGTTAAGGAATCTAACATTATGGTAATAAAAATGTTTATTCGATCTAAGGAATCTAACATTATGATTAAAAAAAAAATATTAAAGAGATCAAATAAAAACTAAATGAATTGAAAGTGGACACAATGAATCTAAGGAAAATGTTTGAAAAACATGGAGAGTGACATCATCAAGATATTCATTTGGCATTTTAAGATCATAAGGGAGTGTGTAGAGAGAGTGAAGAAATTGACTAATCTTAATGCAACAAACCCCTTTAAATCTTATAACATCCGATATTACATGAAAAATATTGATAATTTTTTAGGATACTCGTAACACTTGAAGAACAACCCTTGATAAGGATGATCATGATTTTCTATTATAACTTCCATGAGAATTATTTTAGATATTATGTTTGCAAGATGAATGATAATATTTTCGAAGATGTAGCACAAACAAGATAAATGTTAATCATCCATATGAGGTGAACATTGTCCTTTTACTATAAGTAAGAGTTACATTCCCAATTTAAGCAATAATATTTTGCTGCATTAAATACTTTTTGCTGAGTAATTCACAACATGATCTAGGAGTCCAAAATAATTTATATTTATCTTTTAAGTGCCTCTTGTTTTATGTAAAGTTGTAAGAATGATCTCATATTTAAAGGATTAAGACAATATAGTTTGTTTTCATGTCATTTATTCATTACTTCCTCAATATTTTTAAGAGATTTGACAAATATCTAGATTCACATTTGATGTTATTTTACTATGGTTAGTTAGCCTTCCAATATAATAGATGTAAACAGTTTCTATAAAATATATGAAATATTGTTATTAGTAACGGATTACTAAGAATCTATTATGAAAGCAATTTTTCTTTCTTGTTTGATATAATATAAGGGATTTACATTTTATTTAATTTTATGTTTTATAGTATTGACTACATTTCTAAAGGATGAACTTACTAGTCTTAAGCAAAAAATGATCAAATATTATAAAATTCACATCTTTCTCATTGTAATTTATATTATCATAAATCTAATAGTTTTAGACAAAAGTATAAGGAATCAACATATGAAAATAGTTATTTTATCACAAATTCGAAATGGAGTTGGGTGGGAGCGGTTCGGGCGTCCAACGAGAAAAAATACAGAAAAACACTACTGCAAGTGTTTGTTTGGAAGGGGATTTGCAAGGGATTGACCCCTCTACTCCTTCAAATGAGATTCCTCTGGTGCAATGGGAGGTTATGGATGGTTTTACTTTGAACGAAATGTAGGGTGTGGATGTTGTTGTGCAGGGTTGTTTGGGTGGGGGCCCTGTTTCCTCTCCCCCTGATGCTTTTGGCTACCTTCAAAAATCCTTTTATGAGGTTGTATTATAATCTCATTCCCAGATTCCTCCTGCTCTGGCTAGGGTTCGGCCTTGCCTTGCGCCCGTGCATCCCCTATTGTGGTCTATGGACCAGAAGTTGAAAATGAGGATTTTTATGTGCATCAGGGTGTGGTATGCAAGTTTAATGGCTTGTGGCCCTACCTTCCTAATCTCCATGAGTGGGTTTCTGATTCCTAGAAAATTATTATTTTTGGGTAGATTGATCTCTATCCCAATGCTAGAGGCTTTTTCTTTGCAACCTTTGCTTCCTCTGAGGAGTGAGACAAAGTGTTGGATAAGAGGTGGATGTAGGGTATTAATTCGCTATTCCTTCAGCCTTGGTCTTGCTCCTTGAATCCTCTTACAGAGCCACTGAATATAAGACCACTTTGGGTTTGATTTTTGAACTTCCCTCTCCAGTTTTGGGAGGATTCTTGTTTTAAAGCTATTGGAAACACCATTGGTTGCTTTTCAAAGGTGGACTCCACGTCTCAGGATCTTGGGCATACTATGGTGGCTCATATTTTAATCGATTTGGACATCTTCAAACCTCTCCATGGTGATGTGGTCTTGATGGTGGAGAACAGACCTTGGAAGCAACTTTTGGTCTATGAGGGGCTCCCTTTTTGGTGCAGGAGATGTTTCTCTATTGGTCATTTGGCCTATGGCTTCCCTCTTGCACGCCGCAAGGGCACTGCTACCTGGTGGAAGGATGCTCTCTTAGACCATCTCACGATGGGATTTCCCTCTTTGGATGGTACCTCTTGAGAGGAGGTCCCTTGGTTGTTTCATATTTGGAGGTTGTGTCTCCCCAAGATCCTCCTCCATCTATTCCTTCTATGGAACCAGTGTTTCCCTATACTGCTATCATTGTGCCAACATAGCCTTCTTGCCCCTCGATGAACACTTCTACTGATCCTCCAAATACTCTCAACTCCTCTTCTACATTGTTGGCTTTGTTGTGTGGTGAATCTTTATCCATGATGGTTGCTGAGGAACCACTCTTCTCACCTCACTCAGTGGACATTGTTTCTGAGCCTTCTTGGTCTATTGTGTAGAGAAAAAAAAGACTCCCCAAACTACGGTCTCGGGTTTTGGGAGTCATATTTCCCCCCTAAAATTCTAGGGTTGTCTAGTCCTCGTCCTTCGTTCGACATATGGTCAGTCGACTGTTTATGTCTTGTTTATGTTTTCTAGTTCATGTCCTATTTTGAACTAGCTTTTTTGACCCTAAAGGCTCTATGTGTAAAGGGTAGAACAACCTATTAATGCAACTTACTTTATCAAAAACATACGAAAATAGTTTTCACATTATTTAAAATACACCTATAGGTTGTGATTTACAAATATGGTTCAAAGGTCTCTAATTATAAAACCATAAAGATTAGCATAAGGAGATATTAGTGACAAAATATTGAACTACTCTTACGCAATTTGTTTACATGTACTTATGAATATTTATTTTAAGTTTATCTTGTGAGATGTGAAGGGAAAACCCTCCCAATCCTTGTAGAGATTAAAGAGTAGAGGATATTTTACCTTCTCTTGTTGATTGGCCCAAATAGCTTATGAATTCATTGTAAATTCCACCTTATTTTAACTTGACTTATATCCTTGAAGTTAAGTTTTCAATGTGCATCCTTTAGAATCATAAGGAGCAATTTACAATACCAATGGTTCTTACTCTTGCTCATTTGACTATTTCACTCTTACATTTTTCCTTTTCCATGGGGGAAAAGTTATGATCATCATTTAAGTAGATGAGTGAACCTCCTCAAATTTCTTATTGTTATTACTATTCTATATCACATATCATACCTTAAAAACCATGTAATCTCTTTCCTCTTATTGAATTCGATATGGTCCCTTATTTGATTTCATCTCTCTACATTCAATAAATTGAAGGTGACATACATTCTCCTACTTCACCTGCTTGATCATAAGGCCATATTTACATTTTTTTGTGGTTTTGTCACATCCATATCTATTATCACAATGACTCTATCACATCTGTTTTATTTTGAAAACTTCATCATAGATCAATGACACTTTCACCAAGGTAGCTCCTTCACAACCAAACTTATTTCTATGTGACTCCTTCATAGCCAAAGTTCTAGCAAGGTGGTCCCTTCCACAACAAATTTTATATCTAAGTGGCTCTTTTACACCCATTTTCATCTTCTCACACCATTTCCATTTTAGATATATCCTTTATGGTTTAATTCTTCTCTACTTGGTTGGATTCAAAAAAAGTATATCATAGTTCACAAAATGTGGTATTATTCTTCTACGTATTTTATTGTGATGAACTTTTAACTTCATCTTGTGTGTAGGTTCCAAGTTTGAGGATGATGATAAAGAAAAAGATAAACAAATGAAAAAGAGCATGAATATTCAATACCCTTTAGTAAATCAAGTATTTATCTAGTACTTTTAAAATAAATGTTTGTTACTTTAGCATGCTTGATACACCTAATGCACAAGCCCATTAAAGTGGAGGTAAAATTCAAAGTAAGAAAATAGATACCTCACACTTTTTACTTTGTGTTTAATATCCATTTTAATCTTTTCCAACCCTAAATATGATTAGGACCCATTTTTTATATTTCCAATTTCTTCAAACCCTCACATGTGTATCAAACTAGTCAACCTAAAACTATTTGTTTTAATATTACCCATTTCTTATACAACTTGGCTTTGTGTCCTTTAAGACACTACCGATCTTATTAATTATAAAAATCATTTAATATTAATGTAAAATATTTATACAATGGAACCACTCACATTTTCCTAATATGCAAATTATTAAAAATATCTTAAAACATATTTTTATTGAAAGAGACAATATATATTTTAAAATAAATTACAAAAATGTTCTAAATTTGTTTATTAGGTTACAATGTTATGGACATGGATCTAAAACTTACATACTTTAATTTTTTTAATATGCCTACTTCTATTTTATATTTGATTATAATTAGAGGATGAATGACAAACACACATACATCTACTCATGGGTTTTGGTCCTCTACACTAATTGTAAGTAAAAGACCACTTTTTCAAACTCCAGTGACCACCTCAGGGTCTCACTAATTTCTTCTTCACAAAATTGAACATTATAGGGTTTTATCACTTATTACCACTTAACGTGAAATCATGATTATAACGATTATTTTATAAGTTATTAGTTTTTAAATGTTTATGTGCTTTAGATTTTTCTTTTCATGATTATTATCATAGGAGGTCATCAATGTTTTGTGGATCTTTTTTCTTGTGATTGTTCTAATATATAGATAATATTCAACAAAATAATGATTATTTATAGAAACTAGGTATGATAGTGATGATATGATTAAAATAATTTCAAATATTTATATATTTTATAGATCCTTTTATACTATATATGAATGAAAGGTCATTCATATAATGATTGTTTATTAAAAAATTCGATCATATAATTACACTTAAATATAAAAACAATTCAAATGTCAAAAAACTAAAAATATTATAATATGAAAATCCTTTTAATTATAATCTTGACTTCATTCCTTGATTATTTATTATGTCTTTCTTAAAAGGCATACATAATTATGATTTTAAGTTTGGTTTATTTCAATATAAGTGGATAAGTTTGATATTCTAGTTTGGAGGATTTATGTAGAAATTTCAACCTATATTTACTTTACAACTTAAATTTAGTGTAAGACATCATAAATCATTACTTTGAACCTTAGTGCAAAAATCATTTAAAACTTTTCTTCCCAAAGAACCATATCATTAGACACATCTATTAGCATTGAACATATTCACAAGATAAATGCTTGATTAATAAATATGTCTTTGAACCACTTTCATCACTATGTTTATCTTGAAATCTTATTTTTAGATATTATTTATGAGGTACCTGATGTACACAATGTACACTTAATTTGATAAATTAAATTACAATATATTTTTCAAAGATGTAATATTTTTTCTCAATTTCAATATTGTAATATCTTTAAATTTTTTTAACAAACTTCCAACCTAAAATATTAATATAAATTTTATTCAATAAATTAAAATACAATAATTTTCAAAACTTATTTACTATAATATTTAATACATTTAGATTAAACTCAAAATTCAAATACTAACATATAAAATAAACAATATTTTATTTATCATAGAACTCATTAATATACACAACTAAAATTCTAACACTTACTAAATATAATTTATATTATTTAAACACATTGTTTCTCTAACTAAAATGTAATTCTTTATTACACATCAACTTTAAAAATAAAAATATAAAATTCCACAATCAAATCACACAACTACTTCAAGGACATATACAATCAACTTTACAACTACTTTTGACTATAAAATTGAATTTCTATACATGCTGTTGGCCACCCAATTTTGTGAGTTCCCTCATTTCCTTGTAGAGATAAGAAAAGTATGGGGTTGTTCAATTTATCTCAATAAGTTGTTACATCCTTCCTATTTTTTCTACAACACGTTGGGGATGAAGAAATAAAAAATTAAAGTTGAGGGTGACTTATAACATATGCTTTTCAATATCATTTCAATGTAATCATATCAAAAAGACACATCAAGATAAAGCTTGCCTACCTAATAAGTTTTGACACTTTGTTATGTTTTTCTTATGATAGAAAGAAGACACAAATTCTCTATTATCTTCATATGAGACAAAGTGGGTTTGGACTATGGTAAAATACAACTCACCTTAGTCTACAATTTCAAAGTTTGTTTTCTTGTTTTTTATAGAAATTAGTATAGTCCAAAATGGATTGAAATTCATACAATGTTTAATAGGTTAAATAAATAAAAAGTAAATAGAATAAAATAAAATAATTTTAAATAAATAAAATAGATCAAGGTTGATATCTCTTTATGTTATTTAGATAGATGCATTTTAAGATATCTACATTAGTAATTAATTAATCTACATTAGTTTAATAATTCTAGTTGTAGGTATATATTATAAAATAAAAATATTAAATGTTAATTTGTGGAAAGAAAATGTAATAATTAAAGGTGATTAGTTCTATATAGATATTTATGCTAGTGATTAATTAATCAGAATAAATTTAATAATGAGTTGGTATATGTTACAAAATAGGAATACTAAATGTTAATTGCACGAAAAGTAAATGTAATGATTAATAGTGATTAGCTCTAGATATAAAGATGATGTGCCGATCTATCATATATGCTGAAATTAATTTGTTTTGGGACTAGAAATAATAAGTCTCTACCAATATTTTACCTAAGATCTAGAATAGTTGGCTTACACTATGTAGGGTGTAACGCCCTGCCACACAACCCTAGAGGAAGTTGCAAACAACAACTTTAACAAGCTAATTTTTTTTTTAAAAGAAAGTATAATTAATAAGAAAGTTCACTAACTAATGCCAACAACCTCTAAGGTTACGAGACAGAGGTTATATAGAACCTCAACAAAAAACATGAATTAAACCATGTCAATTAATTACTAAATAAATTAAATACATACATTCCAACTAAGATAAATTAAATCAAGCATAAGAGATAACTCCTAATTCATTATACATAATTTAAACAACAAGGTTACAACACTCATTCCCTGAATGAGGCAAGATCAATAATCATAATTACAATTACAACTTCCACCTCGATAACAACTGAGGGGTAAAATAATACAAGATCAACTGAAATGAAATAAACAAGAGCTGATACTGAATCCAACGAGCTCTCCAACTGGAAGTCTCATCCACACGAACAAGAAGAAAGAACCCAATAGATTTAGGTGCACGCCACCCAACCAAGTGGAACTCAAAGGCCCACCCCCCGTGCTAGGAGATAGTAACAAGGAATCCTAACCAAGACCATCTACCCCTAGACACGGACTAACACAGAACTGATCCAAACTGACACAACCAAACACATGTGCCACACAAAAACAACACAGGTACATCACGAGTACAACACTAGTACAAAACAAGTACTACTCAATAAGGCCACAATGCTTCCAGATATAAAGCAGCATAAGTACGTTACGAGAACCATACACAATATAACAAGTACCAACTGAGGTCACATCAGGTATGTTAAGGAAACTATACCCCTAAAAACCAAGACCGACTGTTGTCCTAGATAGAGTGTCATCACACAACTTGTCATGGGTTATCCTTGGGAATCTTCATAGGCTCCAGCCCCCACAAGAAAAGGTTATCCTGGTGACCTTTACCGAATCCCAGCCCCCATACTCACTCATGCGGAGCCAAATACCTTTCGTACAGACAAGATAGATGACCTTGCCATTCCAAGTCTAAACGAGCACTTGAGTCTATGAGTGAGGTAAAATTATCTTGATTAGTGAGAAGTTAGCCCTAATCTTCTAAGTATTGTTTTAGTTATCACTTGATTAAATCACTTCTGAAGGTTATCCTGGATACCTCTTTGGGCTTTGGCCCCTACAGAAGCCACTCTTCTATTAACAACACATAGACTCTAAACACCAAGGGAAACCAAGTGCATACCATCCAAATAACATAACCACTCCAACTCTAGGAGGGTACCTAAAACGAAACACACTGTAATGTTCCAAACCTGTCTTGACCTAGGATTTGCTCGTTGATTAGGTTTAGGGTTTCTTCTTCCCAAAGGAATGTTCTCCTAGTTTCAATAATCCTAAATTTGAGTCCTGTATTCGACATATTAACAACATATTTGTTAGCATTAATATCTAATATCCCAAATAAGACATAATTAGAAATGCAAATTAACAAAACAAAAGAAGAGTTACTTAACCCACCAGGAGAGAAGAATCCCTACGGGCCAACGTCTACCACCTCTTATTGCCCAGCCCTTATCTTAGGCCAACGGGGCAATAGCCATATGTGGAATCCCTCATCCCTCCAGGACCCAATCCTTTGCATAGGGCCAACGGGGCAGTATGCCCAACCCTTGCTTCAGGCCAACGGGGCAGAAGCCTAGACGAGGTTTACAGACAAACCACTTAGGTCGTGACTTAGCTCTCCTGGCGGAATTATGTATATATGTATATTCAGAGTTTATTTATAGATACTGTTCCCAAGTATGCTGATGACCAAGTCGATCAGTCATAGTCCCAGGTTACGCAGTCCAATGGTTTCCATTAGTCCCACCCAGCTGCACTTAGGCCTACACCCAGTTGCGGTTTTAGCTTGGGAGTGTTTGTTCCAAGATAGAGGACAAGAGTTTTGTCTTATTTATCAAGCACATAAGTTTCATATTCACGTTGTTAATTTATTCAAGGAATGGAATACTACATATCAAAGTTACGTGTTTCTCATAAATGGAGTCATTCAGCATGGCAGATAATCAGAGCAGGCCTTATTCTGAGTTATTAACATATTAGATAAGATGATTAAAGATAAACAACTATTTTATACTAAACCAATCATGATGTGCAGACAATAATGCTTACAAAGTTAGAATTACCAGTCCTCTATCATCACATGATTTATAAGTTCTAAAACTAGGAGTTCTAGATATTAATTACTAAGTGAATTGCTTCACCTGATTTAGAGAACCAGTCACCTCTTGTAGAACACCTATTTAGATGTTGACCGGCTCCCTAAAGGTACATCATTTTTTATTTAACTTGGATTCATTTGCCCATTCCATCCATACTTCCTGGGAAAGTTTGTTGTTCTTCATATACCCTTTTTAATCGAAAGGTTATGGTGTTTTGAATAGTGATATATATGGTTCCATGGTGGCATCTTATGCGGTTTGATAGTGCTTAATTAATTGTCACAACACATATCCCCTATTCCCCTTCTTTTCTTGAAACATACCTCTTCTTATATCCTCATTCGGTGGAAGGACATGGCTTTCAATTGCGACCTTTCAGGGAACACGCCTTCCTCAATAACCAAAACGACTTTGCTATCAGGTTTCCCATTGTTAATGCCATCGATACTAGAAAAAGATCTTATCAGGGCTTAAGGAGTATCTATATATCTGGTTGAGGTGTCGGGTATATATTATATATTTTTTATGGCATCATGCGATGATTCCAAGAGGTCTAACAGGAACATTCATTGGCCACAATCAGTAATTGAATCATTCTCATTACATAGGTGGCCAAGATAGTGCAACGGTGAATGAACTTCACAAAGACAAACGACCTCTCTCTTCATCAGCGCCAAGTCACTGTACTGTTCATGGAGACTGGGTGGAGGCGGTATTGCGGGTATTCACAATCTGGAAGACATGACATAATTCCCCGAGCACTGAAACTACTAACTCCTGCGTCGCTTGGGCTATTTAAATCATTGATGTTTATTTTATATAATGTTGCCAATAATTTTAGTATTTATCACCTCATGAAATTTATAATACACATTATATTATAGTTGTGATATTACCTAAGGAAATTATTAGTGATCGATTATTTATTTAATATCTTGATGTTTATTATATCGTAATTGTTATTATAGTTAATGATATCTCAACCCAATAACAATATATGGATCTTAGTTGAAATGACTATGTAATAATATTTTCTTTGTTTTAGTATTTGTGTTTAATTATCATTTATAATGATATTTTTGATTTTGATTTTGTTTTTTAATTTTGGATGTTTGAGTTGTCTATAAATTTCCACTATCTATCTATATACTTTATCTCATATTCTTACAATGATTATAATAGCGAGTAATTATATTTTTGGGAATTATGTAAATATATTTAATTTTGATGATATAATAATAATTATGATAATGTCTTTGACAATCATAATCATATTGATATCAAATTTTTAATATTTTAAATATACATTTTATTTTATTGACATGACTTTGGGGACATGACACACACTCCAACATTGGAGGTACAAACATAACAAAGCCACTCCTTACAAGGAGACGCGGATCCCATAATCCACTCCTTACACAAATGACACAAACACCCTTGTTCGTGGAAATCGGGTAAACACAGACTAGATTCCATGCGCTACCCAAGGAACTCACAATAGGTTGACAAACATGACACGACAACCCACACCACTGAAAACGACAACTGGAAGACTTATTAAACTCTATCACTCAATTTATTTTCTTTTCAAAAGAAGATGGAAACCGTTCACACTCACAATGAGCAAGAAGACAGTAGTTAAATCTACTTTGGATTTACTAAATTCATTTCTTCATTCACATTCATTAATTTATTGCATTAAATAAACTGAATTGAATAATGACTCTTTGGACAAGTGGATTTTTTAAACCAAATATTTCATCCTCTACTTGTTTTCAATCATTATAAGATACCCATTTGTTTCAACAACTCGGAAATAACATTTTCAAAGTAAATACATGTTTCCTCTTCTCGACCTAATTATTTCAAAAATAATCCAACTTACCTTTAATAAGTGTATTGATTAAAAATCAAACATAATGCACCATCAAATATATTATTTAAAATAAAACCAATAATTTAACTCTTGCACCTTAATCTAAGTTCCACAATTGCATTTAAATCATGCATTATCTGAATCAAATATTTAATTCCCACATTTAAATTTTAACCTACCATTGATTTAAATCAATATTCCAAAATATGCATAAATGAAATATTTATATCTTATATTCCAATTATAAAATTATCTCATCTATATACATGTTTATCAAATAACACCTATATATCTGATTATTTAATACATATATATATATTTACTCAGTTATAGGTTAATACTCTAATATTATAAAATATAATATTAAATATTAATATAAATTATATTAATATTTTAACATTATATAGTATAATAATACATATTAATATATTTATATTATACTAATATTATAATATTATATATATTATAATAATAAATATTAATATTTACTATTATAAATATATACTATTAAAATATTAAATAAATATATATATATATATATATATATATATATATATATATATATATATATAAAATAAAACAAAGAAAAAGAACCCAGTCCACGCATTGGTCTGCGCGGAACCCTAGGTCTGCCGCGTGCCATGCTTGGGCGCCATTTCAAGGGCTAGCCACGCGCTGGCTTCGGTTGGGTCGGTGGCTTACCAGGGCAGCGACCACGAATTCTATATAGGGGCGCGGGGGGGGTGGGGGGGGGTGTGGGGTGTTTGGCCGGCGCATGGTAGAGGTGGCCATTGCGGTGGAGGGAAGAGGTGAGCGGGGCGGCGGACGGGAGGAGGGGAGCGGCGAGAGAAGGGATGGCAGCGGTGCTGCGAAACATAGCTAGCCGCCATTATTGGCGGTGACGGTTGTGTAACACAGTCGGCCATGGGTGAGGGGGAAGGCTGTGGGGGTCGCGCTGGGGTGAGCCCCCGGCGGCTCCACCAAAGCCCTCCCAAAAAAAAAACAATTTAAACTAAAATTTTTTATTTTCAATTAAAAAGACTCATTTATTTTTTTGAAAGAAAAAAACCCAAAAATCAGAACTAACAAAAATATGCAAGCCCTAACAATTTGAAATTTCATGTTTTTTTTTTTGGCCAGCATAATTTCACTATGGAAGAATAATATAAAATATAGAAACAAGTGTATATATATATATACCTATATACTAATATTTGTTTTAACTAAAATGAGATTTCAACAATACAAATAGAACATAATTGAAATCATAACCTATAAATAAGAATTCTTTTAAAATTGAATCAATCTTTTCTTAAGGGGAGAGGTGATCTTTAAATTTGAAAGCAAGAACTTGCATGGTTTTAGTTTTGCACACAAACAACAGGTTTCCAATGTTTTCCCTTCACACATAAACCTTTGAAACAAGCAAAATTCAATTCAAACAAGATGATAACCTAATTTTTCTTGAAGAGTGATGAAGAACCTGATGGTGCTATGAAACCCTCTTGAGCTCTACAAATTCCTTGAGCCTTTTCTCCAAACCCACAAAATTTAGCAAACCTTCCCCTTCTCTTCTCAATTTTTCTTCAAAAACTCCACGATTTCCAAAATTGAAGAAAAATTCCATAATAACCAAAAATATCAAAATATCTCTACAACAACCATCATAAATTTTTGAAAACAGAAAATGCAAAATATCTCTTTTTTTTCAATTTTGAATTCCAATTTTCAAATTTGACTTTCTAAAACATTTTCTTTTAATTTTCAATTTCCAAACCCAATATTCATGAATTTCCAAAATGCATAATTTAGTTCGTTCCAACACAACTAATTAAATTAATTAATAAAATAAATTTAATCAACGATTAAATTATTTAATTAAATTAAATTAATAATAAAATAAATTATATTTCAACATAATTCCTAGATTAAATCAATCACAACCTAAATGCATTAAGCCATTTAATTACCTAATTTAACTTGCAATCAAATTAAATCAAGACAAGATGATCAACATAACTCGACTGACACCTGACGACACATAAGGACTAGGGTGACGACTTGGCATGGAAAACCTAGCTACTATCTCCCAATCGAATACCGTTGGGCATTAGACACACTCAAACTTGTGAAACCGGGTGGAGTCGATGTCCTGTACCTGTCAACTTGCAACAAAGAGAATATCCTTATACATAAACATGTCATAATTAAAACACACCGTGAAGAGGGGATCACAGAATCGTAGGGCGCTCGCAAGTGAGTGATGCGATACCGTCCCCTTCACCAATACAATAGTACTAACTGACAAATCTAACATACTAATATAAACCAAAGCATAAACATCATTAATTCGAATATCCATAAATGCTAATTAAAACATGACATAAAGATAACATCATATTAAAATACCATTACATCAAAATATAACATTAACGTCGCTTTATAGATAGCGATCAAATACAACCGAGTACCATAGTCAAGGTACTAATAGAAAAATACAACATAAGAAGGTATCTGAATATCCAGAACACATCAAAACAACATATCAACGCAAAGACATACTGTCCAACCAAAAGGCAAAACAAAGGGGTATTATAGAGGGTTCAACCCATTCCTTTGGGTCACTTTTGCGTTTATGGACTCATCTTTTTCCACATGAATATGATCATGCTCAATGTGTACCTATGCTCTTTGGATCACTTGGTTTGCCCCTATCTACTCTATTCTAGAGACTAATAGTATTTATAAATATTTTAGAGAGTTGTTGGTATGTTGTTAGGGAACATTTTCTCCTAGGTCAACCCTTAGAAAATTATATAAAGGGATTGAAGACATCAAGCCTCAATCATGCATTTTTTCTAGTATGAATGTGTAGATATAAGTTCTTTTTAGTACACTAAATTGAAGTGTTCTTCATTGTAATGCAAATGATATTCAAATAAATGATTGGATCATCAAATGAATGCAATTAGAAGTATTTAAATACAAGTACAAAACAATAAATCATGCAAGCATGTGTTTTGTTAACTCTTGGTGAAAAAAGAATGAGTGAGAGTTTACCATAATTTGAATTTGAATTAAATATTAAAGGTTAATTTCATCAATGTAGAGTTGATTATATGCATAGTGGATCAACCCAACAAATTTTATGGGTAACTTGGGTCAAATTTCATTGTTGTTATTCCAATAGATATAAGAAGTTATCATTCTAAGTTATAGTTCAAAAGTTATGGTCAAAATAATAAACAACTATTTTTCAACCATTGAGATAAAAAGGTGGTAGAATCAAGGCGGGAATTAAATGTTTGGAATAGTTCATGGATAGGGGTATAAATGAAGAATATATTAAAATATTGATAAGGTGCATATAATAAATGTGGCAATGCATCTAAATGGAAAAGTAATATCATAAATGAAGGAGCCCCAATTCACATAAAATTACACCATTTGTTGATATATAAATGTATTAAATTTTTCTCTCAAATTAGGCACATAAGTAAATGGGAATCAACATGGATATACAAATTTCACTATTACATTGTGAATCCTATCATGTATGTTAAGGTATGTAGCTCTTACAAACATGAATTTAAAGTAAATATTTATATGTAAAAAGGTACACCTCATGTCCATATAAAGTAATGGATCTTGTTGAAATTTATTATATAAATTCATCATTTTCCCTATTTTCTCTATGAGAACCTACAAAATAGAGGAAAATTATAACATGAGTAGCTTATGTCACATAAGTATAAATGAAAGCAAGTTCTACAATCTAAATTTTACTATCAATGATCATAAGCAATAGAAGGGAAAAAAAGAGGGAGTAGGCTTAGAGAGATTCCACTTGTATGGAAAGTGTTAATACTACACCTCTACTTAAGATTCATTGAATTGCATAGCACATGAATTGTTGGCATGCCATGTGGTAATGATCTATTTGATCACAATAACTAATTTCTATGTAGAACATGCCACTACTTGAAAGATCATCCATACGAATGTTAGTGACAATATATTCCCCCTACTAATGATTGTATCCAAAGGATGCAAGGAATCAGAGAAGGAAAAATAGTACGTGAAAGTAAATGTAATCTAAGAATAAGCATGGAAGCTTATACTATGTAAAGTAATACCATTAAAAAATAAATCACGTGATAATAAAGTGTAATATCTAGAATGATAAATCATGTTGAATGATAATTGTGGTAAGCACATGAAAGTACATCTCCATATCCAAATCCTTATTGTCCAACCTATTCATGTTCAAATACATTCCCAACGTCTTCCTTTATATCAAAGTACACCCCATCTCTTTCTTTGGCTATTTATTTCTAGGAAAAATACTTAATTCCCTAAAATTATGTTTCAAAATTACAAGGTTTCAAATCTTGTAATGTTTAACATTCTCACCATAGCCAATGAAAATAGATTTTTCCAGTTTGAAATATAACTAACCATTTCTCCTTAAGCACATGAACATAGGCTTCTTAACAAAACAATTTTATATGTGTAATAGAATATTTATTTCCTATTTACACTTTATATGGTTTTTGTGTGCAGGTGTTTTAACTAAGTCTAAAATACAAAACTAAAAGAAATGCAACAAAAAAAACACAAACAACACCTCATATTAGGCCTAGTTGAATCTAAACAAAAAACAAAAAAACAAAATGGAAATGTTATACCTTTTTGCTTGTTTAGATTGTTGAGTTGGTTGGCCCTTGAAGATGCTCAGATGTGTGCTTCTTGATGACAAAATGCTTGCAATAATGGAGGTGGGTGGAATGATGGAAGATGGTAGTGAGATACTAATGACTTCAAAATGTCTTGAATGCAAGAATGGATTTGAATGCAATAATTATTTGAATTCTCTCTAATCTCCAATCTCTAACCTTTTTAACTTGAGGCCAACGCTCTCAATTTAAAGAGAAATAGATGGTTGAGATTGAGCCATCATGGACAAGATGGAGGGTTGTGGTGAGTTGATGACTCACAAGACCTCACATCTTGCCATGTGGAGGGTGAGATGGAAAAAGGACAAGGTGACATGGAAAAGGCCATGTCATCCCAAGGTACTTGCAAGTACCTTGGGATTGGAGAGGATTTCCTCAAAAAGGAATTCCTTGTCCCCAAGTGAGGCTGAAAGTGACAAGTGAGGAATTTTAGAAAGTCCACTCTTGTCACCATGGGGATTGGAGAGGGTGTTGGAGAAATAAATGTGAATTTTTAATTCAAATGTTTGGAAGAACCCAATTGATAAGACAAGGACCTCCTTTAGGAGGTCCTTGTCCCATGTGCCTGATATGACCCATGAGAGGTCAGGGAGAAGAGAAATGCATGAGGGGAATAAATAAATGAAATTAAAAATTCTATTAAAGTTGTTGGGAGAATAAAATGGAATTAAAAATTCTATTGGGATGTGGGAAGAGTTGACTAAAGGACTGCTTAGACTAATGATGAAGGATTAGAAGACAATTAGGTGGCTAATGATGATTCAGATCCAACTTGCAAAAGTTGGAGGATGTGACACATCCTAATCATGGATTAGAGATGTGTCACATCTCTAATGATGGGATTAAGAGATGAATTAGGATTAAATGTGGATGAGACATAAAGGGAATTAAATAAGTGGGTTATTTATTTAATTCCTTGGAAGAAAGGGATAAAGGGGTAAGATATTTAATTATTTAACTAAATACCTCAGGGATTTAGAAGACTTTAGGGGTATTAATTAAATAATAGTAACATTATTTAACTAATGTGGATAAAAGGATATTTAGATGAAAAGGGTAAATTTTGCCAAATATAAGCGGTCAAGTTTAGATGTCTACAGTTTATTTTCAGGAGTATAATTAGGAAACTTATATATCAAATAGAAAGTATTATTAACACATTTATCCCAAAGTGTTTGTTCCAAATTAGTACCACTTAACATGCAAGTTTAGTTTATTCTATTAATATTTTGGTTATTTTACAACTACCCCATTTTTTCTAGAGTATATGAAGTGAGTTTTTGTTTTACAATCCCAATTTATTTATTAGATTCATCAATTTTTTATTTTTTTTATTCCCTCATTAATATCATATATTTTATTTTGTTTTGCTTATGAGTTTCTATAAGCACATTAAATTCCTTAAATATGCTAAAAAAATCATCACTTTAGCTCAACATATCACTATGAATTACATCAAATATCACTTTAGCTCTAGTTCTTGAAGATGATAATTTAACCTCATTTTGTTTATCAAATAGATAGTGCCCATGAAAATTAAAATCAAGAGAATAACCAAACAAACCCAAAACCCTATCTTTGTTCTTCAATGTTTTCAAAAATTTCTCACTTATGTAGCCTAATTTTTTATGCCGCAACATTGAAGTATTAGCCAATTCCTTTATATTATTAGAAGCCATAATAGAGTTACATGAAGTAGTGGGATTTAGTCTAAACAAAATATTATGATGTCAAAAATTACACACCCTTGTAATTTCACTTATATTTTGTGTCCACTTTGGTTTCAATTCCCTTAGTATTTTGTAGGCTAATTTCAACCCTTGCACGAGCCTTCCTCCTTCTCATGAGATGATAGTGTCACCTTTATGTTACCCTTGTATTTTTATGGTCTCTAATTTTTTAGTGTCACACTAGCATCTCATGACATTTTTCGTTTAGTATTCATTTGTAAGATTTTTTCCACTTGTCACCCTCCTAAGTTAGTGGAAAAATATTGAGATGAATCTAAAGGAATCACCAACAACCTTCTCTTGCCTTGTCTTCTTATTTTTTAATCTTTCATCTTTTGACAACTCTCTCTCTCTCTCTCTCTCTCTCTCTCTCTTTTCACAAATTTCTGGCATTCTACAACTCTCAAGATTTGTTACAACATTCTTTGAGTTATCTTCTTCTTCTTGGCTTCCTCAAGCCTTGTGCTCTTGATTAACTTGGGATTCTCACATCCATCTCTTTTATTTTACTCATTGTTCTTAATTCTAGATGCACTTAGATTAAGAAAACACACTTTTTCTATCTATGTCTCTATCTTAGCTATTGCAGAGATAGAAATACCAAAGAAAGGATTTGATTGAAGAAAATACTAAAACAACCCATTTTTTTTTCCTTTTCCTTGTCTTTTCAAGTATTTTGAGAACACTTAACCCCATAAAGGTTCACAAGTGTTTGTATATTGTTCATTTATTTCATTAAATCATTTGAATCTTGTTATTTACTCTATTTCTTCATATTTTTATCATCTAGTATTTGCTGGTGTATTTCTATTTTGAGTTTTGTAGGATAGGTAAATTGTAAATTCATATTTTAACATTTTTTGGGCATTCTTTAGCTCTTTGTTCATACAAATTACAAAACAACACACAAAAATCCATGCGACACATTGGTGTCTTGGCTAGTGGCTTCCTCCTTTAAATGCCAAGTTATTTACCCTCCTTGTTTTCCATTTTTATAATTTTCTCTTTTTAGATATTTTCACCAATTTATTCTCTTAAAGAATCTTAGTAAGTTACCTTTATTCTTTTGTTTAAAATACCATTTTCAAGTGAAAAAGGATAATCAATACAATTTTAAGTAGGTCTAAAGCTAATAATTCATCCTAGTGTAATTGGTGAAAATACTCTCAAAGGAACTTAATTTCCTTTTGTTAGAGTCAATTTTGATTCATTATAAATACCATGCCTAATACCATTTCCAAATTAATGATCTTGTAACCAATTTACAACCATGCAAAAACATATTTCTATCTAAACTAGGAATATGCAGAAACATAAGGTAGTTTCTTCATTGTACCATCACTATAAATCAATTTTACCTTACCTATGCCAATAATCTTATAGGAAGTATTGTAATAGATACAAATCCCTATGATAATATATTATATAATTTGTGTACCACTCACTATGCTAATTCATATGAGAAGAGGCACTTCAACCAATTGACCACGATTCACCACTAACAATGATAATAGAAGTCATAAAATAATCACAATTAACATCATCATCAAAGGAGAAATTTTCAATGTAGGAGTCATCTTCTTTTTACCTATTAATTTCAAGCTCCTTTTAAAATTTTCCCTTTTCATGATAGTTCCAAATTTTCACTTCAATTTTATTCAAAATTTAGATCTAGTCATAGACTCATATTTATCTATATCTCACTTTTCCCAATGCCCTATATCCTTAAACCAAAACCTTACAAAAAACCATATTTAGATAAATCATCCATGTATTTCCTTCTTAGTTAATCACTAAGTAGAGTTGAACCTACACTCTCAAGTCTTGGATTTAGTACTACTTATTGTTGTGATTAGATTAGTCCATGAATTAGGTAGTTATAAATTAAATTGATGTGTTTGTCCTCTTTGTCCATTTTAACATCTATGGAATTTATTTAGCTCACAATGATGTTAAACACATTTAAGTGATAAAAAATAGAGTCTCCATTATTAATTTTGAGTGAATACAATTTACTATTAAGTAATAATTTATTTACTAAACTCTTTGTTTAATATACCTACCAATCTTTCCCATAATTTCTTAGCATTATCTTCTAGAGAAAAATTCATCAAAATAGAATCTCAAAGACATAATCTAATTGTACTATATATTTGTTTCTTATACAACATCCTGCTCATCTTGGTCCATTATTAAAGGGGGGAAACCTAATTGAGTAGTTATTGCAATCCATTGATCTCTTTCCACTAAGAGATCCTCCATTTTTCTTTTAAAAGTTGAAAATTTTCCATTAAAATTTTCTATCTTAACTCTTGATGATGAAAGGAAGTAGAGGTATGGAATGTGCTTCCTACACTAATCTATGAGAGGGTATATATGAAAAAATGAAATTAATCACACAATTGTAAGAAAATAAATAGAAAATAATATACCTTAACACAATGAATTATGTGGGGAAAATCATTTGGAGAGAAAACCTCACACTCTAAAGCAATTTCAATGTATTATTCAGTAATCAAAGGTTACAATACACTTGCAAAGTATAAGCCTTTACAAGAGTATCTTTGACTGAACATCTAAATTAATTATGGGAGCATAAAAATACCTACAAAAATCACTATCAAACCTCCATCTTAAGCACACGATAAATAAGAGATATTATACATGGAACCATCAATTGGTAATTAAGAAAATATGACCTAAAAATACCTAATTTTTTCCCTAGATACTTAGTTTAAAATTTAACACTCAAATACCAAGATGAGTCCAAAGCTAAAAATAGTATATTCCTTCCACTTACCATAAACTCATAATAATCTAGTCATCAACATGGGTGCTCTATTTTGGCTCCATTATCTCAATTTAAATGTGTCTTATGATTGTTGAGAAAATGTCTCTCAACCTTGCAATTACATAATGTACTGTTGATACATTAGTGACCGAGGGGGGGGTGGGTGTGCAAGGGGCTTCCCCCTCATGAGGGGTCCGGGGGTAGTAGGCCCCTGTGGGGGCTCAGGGGTAGCCCCCCCAGAAGGAAAATTTTATTTATATTTTATTATTATAAATCTAGACCATTCATCATTAGGTCTTAGATCCGATGACGAATATTTTATTATCTCGACTTGCCCTAGAAAGAAAACTTATTTTATGAGGGCATTGTATTATGACTATGTATTGTGATGTATTATGAGAGTCTGATAGTGGCCGTGTTGCCTCTAGATCTCTGGTTGGTGATACTCATGTGAGAAGCTTTCTCTACAAGTATATTATAATCTTTGTGATATTGGGTGGATTTTGGAGCGTGGGGTTTTTCTCTCGAAAGGGTTTTCCCCATGTAAGTCACTATGTTGTGGTATGCATGATATTTATCTTTATTTTTGTTTAAGTATCTATAACTGTTAAAGATCTGTAAATTTTTACATTATCTACCTCTCAAGACTAGTGTAGGAAGTTATCCTACTACCTTAGCTTCCTTACAATGATGTTTCATGAAACATGTCATAAGTTGATCAACAAGTGTAACTCCCTCTTACAATCTTTTGTGTCATACATATTTTTACATATCTAATGTGGGAGGCCCAACTTTTGATTTGGGAGGTTGTTTGGGCCCTTTTTTTAATAGTAGAAATCAAAGATATATAGGTATAATGCATCTCTACAAGTGATGCCAAATAATTTGAAAATATTTTTGGGACCTAAGATGACCTATATAGCCCAATTTTTATTTATTTATTTATATTCTATAGCCTAAAAATTGTATTTTTTTCTTTTTTAACATTTGGAGCAAGGTAAAAAGGAGATTGAAATAGAGGAAGAGGAACAACTGATTGGGGAAGAATTCAAACCCCAAATGGAGGAGGAAAGTGAAGGAATGGATTGTGATGACAAAGACTATGAGATGGATGAATAATAAGTGGAGGAGGAGGAGGATGAAAAGGATAAAGACATTGGTGGGGAAGAGGACCTAGAGGTTACTAAGAAGGAGGTCTATGAGGTGGAGGACATTTCCTAGAGTACTACTCTTCCTGAGGACACTAACATTCCTTTTTTGAAAATTAAAATCACTTTTCTGCAAGTTTAAGTTGAGGACATGGAGAAAGTGATCATAAATTTGATGAAGTTGACTGATGGTTTGATGCGGCGTGCTATGGTTGGAGTTGTTTCCGGTCAATTAAAGATCAAGAAGTAGTTAAAGAAATTTGGGAAGCAGGAGGGCATGAAGGAACAAACCAATGAAGCTGTCCTAGATTGGAGGGAGTTTGTCTCTCAGATTGGTGAAAATTGGGAATTGATAGCCAATGTAAAATAATGGCTTTGTTCTTGCTCTATTTTTTGATCTGGTATTATGACTATCTTAAAACTTTGGTTCCTTCGAATGATAGTACCATACTATTACTTAATGCTAGCTATGCTTTGGTTTAGAACTTATTGGACTAGGGTTAATATTTTATCTAGCATGTGTGCCACATTTTGGGATAGTATGTGGTATGCTTATATTTTTTATTATAACTATAATGATCATGTGGATGTAAATACTAGTATATTGGACTACGAGCCCCATATGGTTGCTTTATAGTATTTAGTCTGGTTGTTGTTTTTGGGTGTGGTTGGTGCTGATTCCCAACCTGTCTCATCTCTTGTTGTTTCAGCGCCTTTTGTTACTATGGGATTAGGGCCATTCCCTTCTTATATAATCAAAAACATTTGGAGAAAGGTTCAAACACATTTCTTTTCAAAAATGATGGCTATTAAATCTAATTTTTAAATTAAACTTGTAAAAAATATCTCCCACTCCAAAGAAAGTGTCCCATCCTACACAAGATCAATCCAACACAAGCTCTAATATCAAAATTTTAATCTAAGGGTTAATTTCTTTGGCTAGAAGAAATAATATCTTAAATATGATATTATTTACTATTATAAATAATAATTAAAAATTATTACACTAAAAGGACACAAAAATTAGTAGGAGGATAAAAAGGGAGAGAGGGAGAGAGAGGTGATACAACATATACCATGAGAAAGAGGGAAAACCTAACATTAAAATGAGATCTAACAATATATTAGTTCAACAACCATATAATGAATAAAATACACCAATATAAAATATCTAATATAGTAGTAACCTTTTCAAAATTGAGGCATATGAGCAACACACTCACTCCTTTAGCATGCGATACAAAAACTAGTTACCTAAGCCTTCGGGTTATATAATTTGGTCTTGAGAAAAAACACCAAGTGATATTTAAAACCATGGAAGGATCAATATGATATATGCCTCAAATATCAACATACAAATAGCATTTATGTTCAAGAATATATCACCACTCCAAGGGTGCTACACAAGAGATATTCCCCATGTAAATTGTGGCTCTTCAACTTCCCAAAATGGGGCATCATTTTAAAGGAGACTAGTCAACTTTGTAACTCCTATTTTGATGCTCTTACAACCTCAAAATAAGTTTCCAAAAGAATTTGAAGGGTTCCCAATGGGACCATTATACATAAAATAATAGAATATTTCCATTTCTAACAAGTTTCATAATATTACAATAATATTATATCATTGTCACTAGGAATTGCAAGGTGTACAATGCACCTAGTCCTAAGATAATCCCTTAACAAAGCTAATTTGGATATCATCACTAAGGATTTGGTGTTGCATCTTAGAAAACACAAATTGGAATCTTATGATGTAATTGTGAATCTTCTTGTTAGACCCTTTTATACAAGAAAATAATTCTAACACTATAGTTTTGAAGCCAATATTCACATAGAAATAATGTGCAAATAACTTAGAAGACTCAAAAGAGTGTACAAATTGATCATATGGAAGAGGAAAAAACTATTATATAGTATTCCATTTCAATGTGGATAGAAATTAATTGGCCAATAAATTATCTTCATATACATAATCCAAGCACACAATATTCAAAAATCTCAATGTGTAGTTGGGTCATATTTTATATTTTACATCTCAAGTTGTGGTACCACAAATCCAAATGACAATGGATAAGTGACAATATCAAAGTAAAATGTACTATTTTTTGCTTCAATATATTCGTCATTATCATTCCATTAGGAAAGGAATCAAAATTTTACTTTATTCTATCAAGATTTTGAATAAGTGTATCAAGGGTGGAAAGAGGGTCATTACAGTTATGAATGCAAGAAACTATGGATGGGGTACAAATAAGATTTGATAGGAGAGAGAAAATTCATGTGAGGAATGCCACTAGTAGGATGTGAATGGTGAGTGATAGAAACATTATAATGAAGAGATGTACACATGATAGTAGTGGGGTGATACATAGGCATAAAGCTCGTGACATGAGACATAGGCATGACACTACTAGGGTGAACATAGGTGGAACACTAGTGGGATGAGAAGAAAATGGGAGCTACATAAATAATAGTCTCAAGGTAAGAATTATGAACAAGTAGAGGATTAGTCTTACAATGAGTAGAAAAATGCATACTATAGTGAGGAGTGAAATGAAGAGGGACAAAGGAAGAAATGAATTAGGGGGTCAAGGTGAGTGGGATAAAGAGCTTTAAGAACCAGTTTTTTACTAGGTCCCCTATGTAATTCTAAACCATATGTATTATTAATGCATGGATAGTTAAGAACATCCACTAATTATGTAGCAATAGCCTCACTGCCAAATTATGTAAGATCATGTTGCCAAAATAATACATTGTGTATCCATTAATTCAATATGGGTATCATAATCAAATAAGTCCTTTGCATTAGAATGATTTTTATCATTCTTTTTTATGCATTTAATTCTCAAATTATTCTTGGCATGATAGGATTCAAATAATAAGTCATGATATGATTCAAATAGAGATTTATTTTCAAGGGGATATGAGGAGGATTTTGAATTTAAAATAAACACAACAACCAAACCCTAGAAAGAATAAAAGAAAGATATAATAAAGAGATATGAGGTCAAACTCAAAAAAATAGAAAGAATAAAACACTAAAGTCTAGAATGAAACCCTTAAATGAAGTTAAGGTTTAAATGACCTAAAAGGGTGTAAGAT
This sequence comes from Sequoiadendron giganteum, assembly GCA_007115665.2. Lineage (NCBI taxonomy): Eukaryota > Viridiplantae > Streptophyta > Pinopsida > Cupressales > Cupressaceae > Sequoiadendron > Sequoiadendron giganteum. The sequence continues at coordinate 613,018,934 of CM021104.1, forward strand.
CAAACAAGTTCATCAAAATAAAAGGGAATGCAACACAAGATTTCATTTTATCTAGGGGGCAATCCCACAATAATGAGTTCCACTTTTTGGTCAAGATGGACATTTATATCAATATTTTTAATTGAATCTTCACTTTATGAGACCTATAACAGCTAAACCATTAAGAGTTTGAAGATGATGCAAATTAGTGATTTGTGGTGATTTATGTGTAGATTCTAAATATATTTTTTTATTTTTTTTTGAAAAAAATCATGAATCTTTCAAAATCTCCTTTAATAACTAGTTTTTAATAGTAAACAACATTTTCGGAAAGTAACGTTTATGTCATCTAGCATACCTTTTTTTTCTAGAAAGGATAAAATTCTAATATTTAAAATATAGATTCTGAACATCAATATCTAGTGCATGAATATTTTTTCATAATTTTTTGTTACATATTTTTTAATTAATTTTTGAAGTCATTTTAACTATAATTTTGACATAGGTGCATGTTGTCCAACATAACTTGTGTATATAGAAATTCAATTTTTTTTTGGTGAAACAAGGATATCAATACCTAGTGCAAAGGTATTTTTTTTTTTTTTTATACAATGATTATGTTTTTCCACCTCTATAGAATGAAGAACTTGATGTTTTGGGAAAAACCTATGTTCAGTAAAAAATGAAAATTGAATACATTATAAAATGAAAACATATCAAAACTATACTTGTTGGAAAGCTTGTTTTGAGGGCTACAATCTTGCAAAATATCTTGTCAAGTTAACTACATCTGAAGGTCCAACCCGAGGATTGAAACTAGATTTTTTGAGGAAATTTTGAAAAAGAAACCAAAATTTTCATGCTAATTAAGCCCCTTCGATCAAAGGTACCTTCAAGTGAAGGTTTTACCTTCAAACAAAGGTACCTTCACTCGAAGATCTTTGTGCAAAGCATATTTTTATGGAGCATATCTTTGCTCAAAGGGTGAACTTGACTCGAAGGTCTCTTTGTGCATACCTTTGAGCAAAGGTCCTTTGTTCGAAGATATTTCTTTGAACGAATGGGTCTTGTTAAATCATCCCTCCTCCCTTAAAAAAATTCATTGCCCCAAAAGTGGGATTCAATATTGTGAGATTACCTTAGGCTAAATGAATAAATAAATAAATTGTTTCATAAATTAACCTAGGTAAAGTAGTTGCGATAGTAACAACACTAAACATGTTTTTTCAAAATAAAAAATTAGGGATCAAGGACTTATTTTTGAATGTAGCATGAAAAGTAATTTGCTAAAGACGACAAAAAATATTCCAAAATAATATTCGTAATCAAATCTCATATTGACAAGCATTAATATATGGTTGGATGTTCTATTCTTTGTCTTAGATAAAATATATGTTACAAAAATAATATTTGAAACTATAAAAATAAACTTCATATGTGGATTCAATGTATTCTTGTGGAAATGACTTGTGTGCCTTTCAATGTCTACACATAATTTATTTGGCTTCTAGGATATTTTCCCAAAAAATAGGTAGTGTTCAGAAGCACCTTTGGGAAAATTCTAAGTAAGGATCTTCTCCTTATTTTAAGAGCCAAGAGTTGAATTACTAGTTTGGAGTAATTATTGAAGACACAAGCTATTGTGCAATATGTCCTAGTATATCACTAAATGTAGATGTTGGCGTACATTGAAAAATCAATGCTTAGAATAGGAAAGATGGATCTTAGATTCCTTAGATAACTAAAAGTGAATTATGATTCACTCATTTTAACAACCTAGCATTTAAATGGCATATTTCACACTCAATTTGGTGAGCAAAGGCTTCAAGCAAGTCATTGGGGCCCACATTTAAATTTGAATTTAAGAATTAGGAGGTAAATTTGTAGTTTGAGGATTTTAAAAGATGGAATTAGGTTAGGATTCATTTAATTATATAATTTTTATGCAATAATATGTGATGCAGGAGCATCCAGGCTCACAAGCAATCTTGCATATATATATTTTTTATTTAACCCATTTGTTTTTCTTGTAGGTTTCTAATCAAATTTGGAGTAAAATAAATAAATATTTTAATTCTCGTACATTCCAAGGAAAAGACAAAGCAAATTGCATATGGAAAAAAATCCTAGTCACCTACATGCTAGAAGACAAAGATTGGACAATGAAAAGTCTTCAAAGCACCCAGGTCATGAAGGAAAGAAACAAAGGAAGCCTATGAGTCATCTTTCTCCAATTTGGACGCCACCAAGAAAGAAGAAGAATACCAAAAGTCATTGAATCCCAAAAGAGGAAGATGAAACTTGGCAAAGGAGAAATTATAAGTAGATGGAAGTTTGGCTCCAAAGAGGATTGAAAAACAAGAGAAGAGCCCAAGTTTATTTCTAATTTTTTCAGGTCATCAAGAGGATGTCCATAGGTGATGTTGAAGATAATTCTCCAAGGGAACTACACCAATTTTTTGGAGGCAAAGAAAGTGGACGTTCATGGTGACTTGTTAGGTGAAAAATTTCTGAATTTTGTAAGTTTGTAAAGGTGGATAGTTGGAAATTTTGTAAGAGATAATTACTCATTGGATTTGTGGAGGTTATGCATGTGTGCTACCATCTTGATTGGTAGCAATAAAACATTTGGGTTGTGAGTATTTTTTTTTTGTGAATGTTTTACGAAATTCTCAAGATATAATGTTACTTCATAGCTGAAATTGTTGCTACAACATTCACAAAATATATTCATTTAAGGGCTGCAAGTTTAAGAGGTAAATCCACATTTAATTTTTCTGAAACTAAAGGAATCAAAGGGATAAATGACAATCCTTAAGAGTTGGAATTTATAAAATTTAATTTGCATCTAAGAGAAGAGGAATAATCTTGACAAATAACAATCTTAAGGCTGAAATTTAACAAGAATATGTTGGCACATACAATTTGTTACAATATTTGAAGTTTTGAGAAAATGATTATAATAATTTGAAGGCATGAATATTGTTTTTATCACAATGCACATAAGTGAAGTTGATTGGTCTCCATGATAGGACAGTCCTTCATTGAATTCTCTTTTCATGCTTTGTATCAAATTGGTATCAAAGTAGGGGTTCTTGAGAATGGAGAGAATCCACCAGGACCATGGGTGAAGGATTGGTAGAGAGTGAAGAATCCTTGAGAGGCTATTGATTCTATAGGAGTCATGTTGGCTATCCTCCAACAGAGATGAAGCTAGGTAGAAGGTGTGCAAACATCCTCCATTGTGTGAAAGTGGGTAGAGGGGGTTTTGAGAGTTGCATCTTCTAAAGTATTTGTTGGGTAGAGGATAGTTGTGGGATTTTCTAGATATGGAAGTGTGTGATTATCTCCATATTGTGAGACAAGATTGTGCAAGTTTTGTGGTTAATGTGTATGTGTGTGCAGGAAATATCTTCAAGAAAGAGGGAGAGTATGAGTTTAGCCTTGGGTAAAACTTTACAAAATTTATTTTATTGAAAGAAGAGAAAGGAGATTAGATGTAGAACGTAAGGAAAAGTTGCAGAAAAAATGAAGGGAGGAAAGACCTACACTCAAGTGGAGTTGAGTTTCTTTTTCCCTTAGATTTATGATGCAGGAGCATTTGGGCTCACACGAAATCTTGCATATATATTTTATTTATTTAACCCATTTGTTTGTCTTGTATGTTTCTAATCAAATTTGGAGTAAATAAAGTAAATATTTTAATTCTCCTACACTCCAAGGAAAAGACAAGGCAAATTGCATATGGACAAAATCCTAGTCACCTACATGCTAGGAGACAAAGATTAGAGAATGAAGAGTCTTCAAAGCACCCAAGTCATGAAGGAAAGAAACAAAGGAAGCTTAAGAGTCATATTTCTCCAAGTTGGATGCCACCAAGCAAGAAGAAGAATACCAAGAGTCATTGAAGCCCAAAAGAGGAAGATGAAACTTGACAAAGGAGATATTATAAGTAGATGGAAGTTTGGCTCTAAAAATGATTGAAAAACAAGAGAAGAGCCCAAGTCTAGTTCTGATTTTTGCAGGTCATCAAGAGGACGTCCATAGGTGATGTTGAAGATAATTCTCCAAGGGAACTAAATCAATTTTATTGAGGCAAAGAAAGTGGACGTTCATGGTGACTTGTTAGGTGAAAATTTTCTGAATTTTGTAAGTTTGTAAAGGTGGATAGTTAGAAATTTTGTAAGAGATACTTCCTAGTTGGATTTGTGGAGGTTATGTATGTGTGTTACCATATTTATTGGAAGCAATAAAACATTTGGGTTGTGAGCATTTTATTTTGTGTATGTTTTATGAAATTCTCAAAGATATAATTTTACTTCATAGCTGAAATTGTTGCTACAACATTCACAAAATATATTCATTTAAGGGCTGCAAGTTTAAGAGGTTAATCCACATTTATTTTTGTTGCAACTAAAGGAATCAAAGGATAAATGACAATCCTTAAGATTTGGAATTTATCAAATTTAATTTGCATCTAAGAGAAGAAGAGTAATCTTGACAAATAACAATCTTAAGGCTGAAATTTAACAAGGATATGTTGGCACATACAATTTGCTACAATATTTGAAGTTTTGAGCAAATGATTATAAGAATTTGAAGGCATGAATATTGTTGTTATCATAATGCACATAAGTGAAGTTGATTGGGCTGCATGATAGGACAATCCTTCATTGGATTCTCTTGTCATGCTCTGCATCAATATGCCACTTGTACCCTAGTCATTACACTCAAAATAAGTAAGCCAAACTAAGTCCAAAAAAGAGGGGGGGAGGAACTATGAGATATGCGATTTTTAATCTATATGCATGCGGGTAATCTTGATTATGAATAATTATTTTAGAATAAAAAACTCCTTTTGTGTAATATTTTTATATAAAAATTAAAGAATTGTAAAGAAAATAAAATCCATTTTACATTAATCTAGACTAATTAAATAAATACTAACACTAATCACATAATAACCTAGATTTAATTATAGAGACAGGTTGATAAATTGAAACTATTTTAAAAATTAAATGGAAATAGACATAGTACTTGGCTTTGAGAATAATGATGGAGAATTAATTTTAGTGTCATGCAAAATCTAGTCATTTAGTTATATAAATAAATGATTACAATTTGTTGAATGTCTTAGATTTTGAATATTCCTAGAAATCTCTATCTATGGTTCTAACCTAAGTCCCTTAATTTCAAACCGAAGAACCACAAGAATAATTTTCTATATACAAATGTTTGTAACTCACATGATCGACTTGGTAGAATGCATACTTTTAAAAACTGTTTTGTGTTAATCTTTGATATCTAAATGTTTCTAAAGCTAGGTACTATTTTAAAATAATTTTATGAAAGTTGTCATATAACTATGGTCAAGTTCTCCTAAATCAACCCCTTTTCATGCTAGCTTTTTGACTTAGAGAAAATGATTGCATAGACATATGTAGGATTGCAAACAAAATATGTAATTTTGATGTAGACTAAGATTCTTTTTAAGCTTCAAATCAAACTTTTCCTCAAGTGAATGTTCCTTGTTCTATTGATTAAAAACTAGCCCCAAACAAATGTGTACCAATTTGGCTCAAATAGTTAGTGAAAAGAAGCACATGCTTTGAAACTCAAAATATTATTTTTAAATTTGGGGTCAAACCCACACCACTTGAAATCAATCCCAAGGCAATTGACATTGACCCAAGACATGAAATTTTTGGGTACAAGGCAATGATTGAATGTATGGAGATGGGTGAGAATGAACTTTTGTGTGGGAATAGTTTGCAACTCATGGGATTAGCTTAGTAGAATGAACAATTTTGAAAAATAGTTTATCATAATCTTTAGTATCTAAATGCTTATAAATTTGGACATTATTTAAAAATAAATTTTGGGAACTTTACATAAATTGTTGTGTTCAAGTTCTCTTAGATTAACCCTCTTTAGAAAGTAGGTTTACTACTTTAAGAAAATGATTAAAAACAATGTGCACAGACTTATGGATGGCATATATGATTTTGATGTAGATTAATATTATTTTTAAGCTCCAAATTGACATGTTCTTCAAGTGAATGCCTCTTGTTCTCTTGATTTTCCCTTTATGATCACTTTTATCCATATGAAATAATGAAACATTAAAATATTTAAATACAAAAACATAATGATTAGTCACATAAATGTGTATCAATTGGGCTCACAAAAACTAGTGAAAAGATACGAGAACTTTGAGATTTCAAATCAAAATTTAATATTTGGGGGGAAAATCATGCTAATTGTTGGTCTATTTTTTAACCTTGGAAATTTTAAAACTTTTTGTGCTTATGTAATGGACATGTGTCCTCAAGTTGTTATCTCTCATTATTTTTCAATGATAAATTGTGTGTTAGGTTCTTTTATGATGTCAAGTTGTGTGAGACAAAAATAATAGATGTTTGTATCATTAATCCTCAGTCACAAATGCTCCCAATTATTCTCAAAAGTCAATTCACTTGCCAAATTGAAGTCATCAGTTTATGATTTGCATGTTGAAACTATGTTTGTTATCCCCAAATTGAGCTCATTTATACATTTTCAAAGAATTTGAAAGGCCATAGCATTCATATCCTCCTTGAGAGTTGACAACATTGACAATATTTTTGCAACTAAACACTAACTTACACCTAATGACTCAAATTAGACTAAAAAAACATGAAATGGTCTTAGAAGAAATTATTACATACAGCCAACATAAGAAAACCAAAATTACAACTTGCACTTAACCTACTAAACCTAAGGTGCTCTTGCACCATACTCCCCACAAAAAATAGAATTTGAGTTCCATCTCAAATATGAATCTTCTTTCTTGTCTTCCAATTCTTTTGCATGCGTGCATTGTTTACTTTTTGCTATATCTCAACCACATTTATTTCAAATGGTTCACTTGTGATTTCTGGTCCAACAAAATGCCTCTTGAGCCAAGGCTGATTTGGCACTATATACCCATGGTGTTCTACTTGTCTCCTCATTCTAGCTTTAGCTTGGATTGCCATTGGAGTTTTATGTTATCTTTCATCCACTTTGTCTTCTGTACCTGCATAGGAAACATGCATATTAAATAAATCATATTCTTCTTCTTCATTATTCACTTCTTCATCCACCTCATGCTAAGTGCCACACATTTTTTCTCTTCAAGATTCTCCAAAGTATTTGGCTTCACCTCAACCTTATGTAGCCATTCATTTTCATTTTTGAATTTCTCATCCATTCTTCCATTCTCTTGGACATCAACATTCTCAAATCTTGGTTCTTCTCTCGAGAACCATGTCATCTCCTTACCCTCCATAAATATCTCATCTCCTTGGACTATCCTTGATTCCTCTACAACTTATTGTGTTGTCTCTTCTTCTTATTGAACATCACTCACTTCAACATCAATGTCACCATTACTTTCATCAGTTTGAGAAAATTCAAAAGAAAATTCTTCCATTTCTTGTTCAACTGGCTTTTCAAACAACATGTTATCAAAGCTTATTACCTCATCCATTATCTCCTTTGTCTTTGCATCATAATTTATACATATTTCTTCTTACTTAACAACAAACTTTCAATTCCTTTGCACTCACCCTTGAAGGATGTTTATACATATTTAATCCCATCATTTCTCAACTCATATGTGTTGTTTTTGTTGTTATAATTTTCTGCCTTGTTATAATGCCACAACCTTTCGAACACAATGTGACATACATCCAAATGCATAATATCACAAACTATTTCATCCTTATAACTGCCTATATGAAACTCAACTTTGTATTGCTCACTTACAGTTACTTGATTACATGTTTGAAGCCAAGTCATTGAATAGGGTGTGGGGTGTGGTATTTTTTCCAAACCCAATTTATCTACAATATATTCAAAAACAATATTATCCATGTAGATATCTGAGATCATAACTTAACAACATTTACCTTCAGACTCGCAAGTAGTCCAAAATAAGATTTCCTTTTCAATCTCGCTTTCTTTCTTGGATTTCATTTCTTCCTTATGTATCATCCTTTCCATTTCTTCCTTTTGTATCTTCTTTTCCAATTTGAACAATCTATTGAGTAAAGATGATTCCCCTTGCCCATCTTTTTTCTTATTAAGAGCCATCCTGAAACATCAAATCTCACTAAACTATTGGCAAAACAAGGATAGACAACTAAGAGGGGGGACGGCGGGGTGAATCGATTGTTACAAAATTTAAACTTATTCAACCTTAATCAACCTTTAATCTAAGATCTGATAATTAACAGTGAAAGCATAAATCAACAACACATCAAAAATAAATGAACACCAATATTTTATACGTGGAAACCCTGTTAGGGGAAAAACCATGGTGGATGTTAGTCCACAAGATTATACCCTGTCAGAAGTATAATGAAAACAAAATAGGGAATGCACATGCATTTAGGCACATTTCCTAGAGCTCACTGCTCAAAAGGAAAGCTCACTACCTTACATAAAATAATCAGATTAAATCCATCTGATGAGGTTGAACTAATAAATTAGCTTCTACAAAAGCCTAATGATAGTTCTGGTTAGGCACATAAACACTTCTTCACACTTTGCTTTGAAATCAAATTCATCTGATCTTTATTCGCACATTTCACATACATCCATCGAGCATACACCACACTCACTCACTATAAAATGAAGAAGCAATTTCTCTTATATATCCGCTACATGAATTTTCATCAACAACTCTGTCGGCCACAAATAAAGGATAAATTACAACTGTCGGCCCAATTCATGAACAAATTTCAATGTGCACCAACTTAGGTCAGTCATGACATAAATAAGACCTAAAATAAAATCCTTGAACATGCAAGAGATTAATCCATAAGGATCCACAACACACTATCACCATCATGTCAACCAAGAACATGAAAACCTCTAACACACAAAGGAAAATATTTGATAACGAGTACACCGATCAATGTGGATGTACCACAATGATAAAGCATGATCTAGAAACATCATTGATCATCATAGTAGCATACACAACAACTCAATATACCATAATTGCATTCTCTTCTCCCAGAATCACCTATTACAGTAACAAAATAACTATTGGAACTCAGAAACTCATAAATTTCTACAATCTTGATGCGTGTTAGAGTAAAGGTTTTAACTTAATTATGTTGATTAAGTTACCTTTATTCCCTTCTTAAGATTTCACATTAGTTTGCATAATGTGACATTTAATAATTATATTAATTATTAAATGTTATCCTATTAGGGCTTCTATTAGGGTTTGCATGATCTCCTTTTAATAAGGATTGATCCCATTGTATTTCATATCAATTCATTCTCTCATTCTCTCTGATATATACATTTTCAGTTTTCAGAGAACCCTTGCTTGTTTGTCTCCATCTCTTCTCTTGTGACAGGTTATTTGCATGCAGGTGATCTTCGAGGTTTGTGGTGTTGTATTTTCTCAACTTCTACATGGTATCAGAGCTCCACACCTGCTGCTTCCTGTTCTTGTTTTGAAGATTTTTGGAGGTTCAAGAGTTTGGGGTTTGTTTTCTTGATCTAGGGAATACCTACAATTTTGAAGCATTTTCACCTCAAATAGACATCGCCATTGCGTCCGCAGCGGTCCAAAACCCCTAAATCGACTATTCATTCATCCATTTTGGACAAAGTCGAAATTTGAGGCAAATTTTTTTTGCAATACGGCCGTCCCCTGCCTGGTAAATTTTATTTTTCAAAAAAAAAAAAATTCCGCCTGTTTTCGGAAATTTTTTTTTATTTGCAAAAACATTTGTTAATGAAGTTTTGTTTTGATTTTTTTATTAAAAAATCAGAAAAAAAACAAAAATTCATAAGCCTTTTTACGGCGTGCTTAGGTCGGCTGCGGATACCCCTGTGCAGGTAGGGACGATACCCAAGGGTACCGCCGCCTGTCCTTATGGCAGGCGGTGGCCCCTTGGGCGCCGTCCCCACCCTGCAGCGGCTGGTATCGCATGGGTACCACCCTGCCACATTGGCAGGCTGCGGCCCATGCGGGACCCGCCTTGGTTTTTAAAAAAAAAAATTTCCATATAAAAAAATGTGTGTTTTTTTCATGATTTTTTTTTAAAAACAATCAAAATCTTTTTTTTATATAAAAACCAATTTTTTTTAAAAACTAGTCCAAGCAAACTTTTACGGTGATGGTCGTTTGGCCGTCAAATTTAACCCAGTATTTTTGTTGTGACGGCCGTATGACCATCAAATTTAACCCAACACTAATTTTTTCCCTCTTTGGAGCTGATTTATTCCGGAGGCCGTAACCTGGGCATACGATATCATTTTTTGGCAAACAAGGTATCGTCAGAAAGCTGGTTTTCTCATCTTTTCAGTGGTGTGGGTCTCATTATTTTATTTTTCCGTTGGTGCATTCTAAAGCCAGTTGAAGACAAAGGGGATATTTTCAGTCTCAAGCTCATAACTTTTGATTAGTTTCTCCGTTTTTTGCAATCTCAGCGGCGTTGGAACCATATTTTAGAGATCTTCAGTTTCATCCATGCAATTTTTCCAGATTTCACTCCAGGTATATTTTATTCAGTTATTTGTGTTTTCACACTCTGGTGGATTACCTGGACATATTTGCTCTTGGAAACTTTTTGTTTGCATGGGATGCTTTATTTTTGGCTGTTCTTCATGTATTTCCAACATTTTGTCCTTTGAGGACATTTTGAGCATCATTTGTAAGCTATCTTTTATGTAAACACACTGAGATAAAGTGCCACACTATTGTACATGCATCTTTTGAGGATTTTGCACATAAGGTTGTGCCATATTTTGTACTTGCACTGTTATTATAAAGTGCCATGAGGGGTTGTGTAGTTTACCTTTTTTTTGCCATCACATCTTTGTCTCGTGAGTATCCCTCCACAACTACAGTGAATCCATACCATGGGGGGTTGTGTAATTTGCCTTTGTTTGCCATCACACCTTTGTCCGGTGAGTGTCCCTCCACGACGACCATGGATCCATATGATTCCAGCCTCATGCATGTGTACTTTGTTTTGCACACCACTTTTTCAGTTGCAGGTGCTATCTTGCGCACTTTCAGATGTTTCTTCTCCTTCATGTACTATAGGGTGTTTCACACCATTTCAGTGGATCTGTCAGGCTCTCCTAGTTCAGCGTTATGGGGGGGTATTATATTGTTCGTGCTAATTCTTCCTTGGTTTTTCCTTGGAAGGAATCTTCCATTCTCAGTTGATCAGTGTTTTAGACTATTGGTTTTTGTGCCATCTATATCTTCGTAACATGTGTTTGCCTTTGTTTGCCATCTGATTCGAGTAGTGTCATATGGGCACTTATGCAAATTGTTGTCTTCTTGTTCCTGATCATCCTATCTTCAACGAAGGTTCTTCAGCACCATAGCAGTCATCTTTCGACAATTGTTTACAGATTCTTCTACTTCAATGATGTTCTTTTTTGGCCTTCTGCATCTCTTTTTGGAGTAGAGCTTTTTCCCATGAGGTTTTCTCTATTTCTCCATTTTACTGAGATTTGGTTGTATTTGGGTACCTGATCTGGCCTAGTTGCCAGGACCCATGTTTGCCTTCTTCTATTGTAGTTACCTTTGCTTTCTTGCATTTTTTTGTAGCTGCACTGTTGCTCATCTCAAGGGGGGGTGTTAGAGTAAAGGTCTTAACTTAATTATGTTGATTAAGTTACCTTTATTCCCTTCTTAAGATTTCACGTTAGTTTGCATAAAGTGACATTTAATAATTATATTAATTATTAAATGTTATCCTATTAGGGTTTTATTAGGGTTTGCATGATCTCTTTTTTATAAGGATTGATCCCATTGTATTTCATATCAATTCATTCTCTAAATCTCTCTGATATATACATTTTCAGTTTTCAAAGAACCCTTGCTTTTTTGTCTCCATCTCTTCTTTTGTGAAAGGTTATTTGCATGCAGGTGATCTTCGAGGTTTGTGGTGTTGTATTTTCTCAACTCCTACAATGCGTACCATTGAAACTTTTAGACAAAATACTAGATAGGCTCAACAAGAAACTCTTTAATGTGCAACTTCTGATTATGAACGTACACAACTTTCCACCATTCAGATCTTCACAGCTTCACAGATTGTCTACAACATATTTATTCCAATTTTCTCAATATCCTTGACATATACAGCCTTTAGAATCATCAATGCTAATAGTGTTGACATCAATGACAACCACATATCAACAACACAACCACAACATCCAACATAAACCACATTAGCAAAAAAATAGATGATTTCGCAAAGATATTCTAGCTATGATACCAATTTTATGCAAAGAAAGGGTACCAAAGATCATAACTCACTCAAACAACCCTTTGTCAAAGTCTTTACACACCAAGAAGGTTACTTTCTTCACAAATTGCAACTATTCCTTGTAGGACAACAAATGAGGTTTTTTTGACATAATTTTCAAACCAGACCTCATAACCATAAAATAATTGTAGATTTAGATACCCATTAAGGCATTTGAAAACATATCTAATTTGTAGGTAGGGGTATTTTGGAACACCAAGGCCAAAAATCTGCTGCTACGCTTGAAACTAGGCCTAATTAGGCTTAATATGCATGCAAATAAAAGGAACAGTCACCTATAAATTTCACAAATAAAGGAATTAAGAAAATTTCTTTGATAATACTTGGGAGGACCTTATTATAGACCTTTCATAATTTTTTTTATCAAAATCTAATAGTGGAAATAAGGGTTATGCCATTTTTCCTAAAATAGAAAACCCTAGGGCAGATTCAGACTTGTTTTAGTAAATTTGCAATAACTTTCTCATATCTCCATAAAAATGCATGAAACCAATTCCAAAAGAAATATAATTCATTCCTCTATCAATAAAAATCAATTTCAAATCCGTACAATGTGATTCATATCCATACAACTTAATGGAGAAGCAACTTTTACAATCATATTACATAGAAAAATGCATAAAAATATGTCTAATTTGTATCTTATTCCTCCAAACTGCTCTCCAACCCCTTGGGTTATGTTTACAACATACATTTATGAGTTCCCAATGGTTCATTACCAATATTTCACATTACAACTATTCAAATTCCCACTTTGTGCAACATTGACCCTTCACATTCCATATTGTGCAATTTGACATTTACAACATTGACAATATTTTTGCAACTAGACACTAACTTACACATAATGACTCAAATTAGACTCAACCAAACATGAAATGGTCTTAGAAGACCTTATTACATAAAATCAACATAATAAATCAAAAATTACAACTTGCACTTAACCTACTAAACCTAAGGTGCTCCTACACCAACAAAAAGATTATAATAATATTTTAAATATGAAACTACTAAGCCAACATAGTTGCAATTTCTCTTCCTTCACTGCAAACTTTAAACAATAAAAATCTGCACTTGCAACCTTCAATCTTTGGATGAATCCACCTTCAACAATGGACTTAATCTTCCATTTGATGTCTCAACACTCTCTTAGACTTGCAAAATCATGACTTCTACCTTCTTTCTCCAAAAATCCATGCCTGGGAAGCACCAGCTTCAATCTAGCAACAACCCTCAAAAATGGCCAAAATAAATCATTTAAATTAACTCATTCACACCTTTCCTATAACTCCCAATTCTCTATGCTTGGAAAATGGACAATATGCTTTTAAAAATAAATTTAAAATCATTAAATTTTGAAAAGACATATTTTTGTAACCTCCATCCATGATTCGCCAAGAAAAAACAACCACTTCCTCACAAATAGGAGCCCCAGAATAAAAAAATCCAAACCACTTGCTCTTGGGCATCAAAATTCTTCATGAAATTTTTTAGGAACAATAAATTAGCTATCATAACTTGTAACTCCCCAAATCCCACACCCAATAAGGCATATTTGAAGATTCTTCCTTGAAAATGACACAAAAATGAGTCTAAATCACCATAAAACTACATCATAACAACTTGGCCAAATATTTATCAAATATTTTAGGCCTTATTACAAAAAAAATTCACCTACAATATGAAAAAACCAAACTAAAGAAATAAATTAAAATTAAATATTTTTTGGTTGATGCAAGATTGCTAGTCAATCGTGGATGCTCCTGCATCAGACACCCAAGGGAGAATTTTTTTGTGAGCTTGGTCTCACAAAATGGAGTTGGATGGTAGGACCATCCTTTCAATTAGTTGTAAAAAACCTTCAACAAAATCCATTACTGAATTTTGTACTACCAATGAGATCCTCTTTCTCCTCTTCCAATACCTAGTTGGAACAAGTATCCTTCTCCTCTGATGATTCTTCTTTGCACTCAACATCTTCAATATGGAATTAGATCCACCATAAACCAACCACCTCCAACAAATTCAACTCATACTCTCTTCCAATATTATTGAATTCAACCCACCATAGTCCAACCACCTCCACCAAAATGCACTTGTACTAAAATTTGCAACACCAAACAAATCTTTTGCATACCAAACATCACTAGCAAACTCTGTTTGAACCAACTTATTCAAATTATGAAAATCATCATCTTTATCAAATTTAACAAAATATGAATCAATATTAACCTCTGCTATAATTATTTCATCTACACAAAATACACTCTCATCTTCATCATAAAAATGAAAAATATTGTGTATTACCTCTTTCTCTATAACCTTTTTTTCTCACCAATGTCTGTTGCCATACCTTCTTCACCTTCACTCTTAGTTGCACTTTCATTTTCCAAAACTTTCAATTCCTCCAAAGGACACTCATATGTTGCTGCAACAACATTTTCCTCTTTGATTGTTACACTTTTTTTTCTTCTCATTCTCTACTATAATCTCACCATCTTCCTTCATGCTATCCTCAAAGCATACTTCTATAATATTTTCTCCATCCTATTCACCTGCATACACAACTATGAGAAATTTGTTTCTTTTCTTATTTGAAATTTCATCAAACACTTTCCACACACCCTAAATATTGAACCTCAGGTATAGACTACCTCACATTCGACGATCTGTCTACACACTACACACACTCCACCCCCAAGTCTTGGTGCAAACTACCTCCAATCGACGCTTCTGCTTGCACACTCAAGAACACTAGCTCTGATACCATTGGTGAAGTAGCAAACTCTCTAAATACCATTGTCAAATCCTCTCTCATAAACCATTCAACAAATAACAAATATTTTAATGAAAACAACAACTATGAGGCAATTTCCATGAATTCAAACTTGCACAAATGACTTACAAGCATCCATATATATCTGATTATGCTAGATATTATAGTCAACTTGACTGATATAAATTAGTACAAACAAATTATAATTAGATTTTAAATATGAAACTACTAATCCAACATAGTTGCAATTTCTCTTCCTTCACTGCAAACTTCAAACAATAAAATATGCACTTGCAACCTTCAACCATGGAATTAATATTCCATTTTTTGTCTCAACACTCTCTTAGACTTGAAAAATCATGGCTTCTACCTTCTTGCTCCAAAAATCCATGCCTGGGAAGGACCAACTTCAATCTGGTAACAACAACCACCAAAAATGACCAAAATAAAGCATATAAATTAACTCCTTCACACATTTCCTTTATCTCCCAATTCACTATGCTTGGAAAATGGAAAATATGCTTTCAAAAATGAATTTAAAATCACTAAATGTTGAAAAGGAATATTTTTGTAATCTACATCCATGATTGGCCAAGAAAAAACAACCACTTCCTCACAAATAGGAGCCCCAAAATAGAAAAATCCAAACCACTTGCTCTTGGGCATCCAAATTCTTCACACAAAAGTTTAGGAATAGTAAATTAGCTGTGATAACTTGCAACTCCCCAAATCCCATGCCCAAGAAGGAATATTTGAAGATTTTTCCTTGAAAATGCCACAAAAATGAGTCTAAATCACCATAAAACTACAACATAACAACTTGGACAAATTTTTATCAAATATTTTAGGCCTTATTATAAAAATTTATTCACCTACAATATGAAAAGACCAAACTAAAGATTTTTTTTTTTGGTTGATGCAAGATTGCCAGTCAACCATGGATGCAAGATTGCTAGTCAACCATGGATGCTCCTACATCAGAAGGTATCTTTCTACACCCTTCCTAAGAAATAAATAAGTCATCAACACAAATTTTCTCCAAAAGCCTCCAAAAATGCATATTACAAAAACTTAGAAAATACCAAAAAAAGAGATTTATGATATTTTCCATATTTGGCCATGCAGATGCCACCCAAGTGCTCATGAATCATTATGGGATCTTTTTTGTTCAAACTTGCAAGTTTTTTGATTTTTGGAATAAATGTTTTGAGTTATTTCAAAAATTCTTCGAGCCCTAGGTTAGACTAGACTTTTAAAGGTTATAAATATAAAACTAAAATGGATTTGTTGAAGGAATTTTTTTAAAATTAGTTAAGGTTTTGAAGTTTCGTAAACCTCCTAGGGGGATTGACAAGTTATCCTAACTTCTAATACTGACATCAATGTGAAATATTGAAAATGTTAGTATTTATTAAAGTTTTGAAGCCTTTGAAACTTTCAACATCTTTCAAAGCGACACTTTTTTTAGTTCACGAACCTCCCAAATCACCAAAAAACAATTTGTTGGTAGTTTTCATGGTTACCTAACTTTCCAAAATATTGACATACACTTAATCAGGTGATCCCACAATAGTGGGTTACACTTTTTGGCCAAACTTGATATTGAACTGATTTTTTTTAACTAATTCTTCACTTTTAGGCACCTATAGCTGCTAAACCATGAGGGATTTGAAGATGATGCAAACTAGTGATTTGTGACATTTTTTTTATAGATTCTAAATATATATTTAAAAAAAAAATTGGAATCAGATTGCATTTCTTTTTCCATCTCCTTCAAAAACTAGTTTTTAATAGTAAACACAATTTTTAAAGAGTGGTGTTCACTATAAACAACATAACTCTTTCTATGAAGGATAGAATTCTATTTTTTTCATATTTAGATTTTTAACTATGATATCTAGCACATTGATTTGGTTTCATAATTCTTTATTGTATATTTTTTCTTAATTAAGTTTCGAAGTCAAATGAATTACAATTTGGACATAGGCGGATTGTATACAACATACCTTTTTTTGTATGTATCGAAATTTAATGTATTTTTTTTGTTGGATCAAGGACATCAATACCTAGCACAAACATATTTTTTAGAATTTTTTTGATAATCTACTATTTTTCCACATGTGCGGAATAGAGAGCTTGATTTTAGGTGAAAAAACTGTAATGCCCCGCCATGTAAACCAGAGAACAACACACAAAGTAACTAATTAACCAAATATATATATTTTTAAAGTCATTCGATTACAACATGTATACAAAGTAAACATCTACACATAAGTTCTCAAGGTTCTTTGACAATGCTATGTAAACATACGCAAATAAGAATATCTCAACATTATACCATAGATATAAAATATAAGGATAAATCACATCAATGAAGAATAATCCAATTACATACTCATAATGAGGTTAAGTTACATATACAAGTTACATCAAGTGAGATTGTGAAAAATATTGTTACATCATAATAATATTACAATAAGGTCTCACATAATCATTAGGAATGAATACAACATAGGTGATGGCCATAACACATTTGTCAATCTTGTTCATGAGCATGCTCAATGTCCAACTCCACAAACAATGTAAAATCAAGAACCTATCATAAGAATAATATCATCTCTACTGCATCACCTACAAGGGGACCCAATGGAGGATAGAGCACATTCCTCCCAACCATGTGGTACTTGAAAGTCCACCCCCCTGTGCTAGGAGATAATATCAGGTCCACACGATAACAAACATAACATCACATGGCTGGACATACACATAATGACATAATGATATCTAAACCACAAGATTACAAACAAGCTCCCAGATGCAACATCATAACAAACGACAACTCTACACACGAGACCACATAACATGTATCAAGATAAGAGTGTCATCACATAGTTTACTTTAAATTACCCTGGTGAATCTTCCTATATTACCAACCCTCATACCGAGTTACCTTGGAAATATCTATTGATTCTTGACCCCTAAACAAACTCATGCAGAATCATACTACTTTTCGAGAAGACAAGATGATCATGCCATTCTAGACCATCTCAACCTACCCTTAATCTATACAAACACTATGGTATAAGGTGAGGAAATCAATTATTTGAATTAATTAGTGAACACTACCCAACCTCTATTATATTGAATTAAAGTTTTTATTGGATTATCAACTCCTGATAGGTTACCTTGGTTATTTTTAGGGTTTCGGCCCCTATCGCAAGCCACTCCTTTTACATACAATAACATAAATTAATAACAATACATAGGATATCCATCATGCACATAAAGAGAAACCATTAATATACACATCATAAACATGCCATAGACAATTTAACTAATTAAACAATTTATTTCCAATCACGTCGAAACATAAACGACATTACAGAAAAAAAATGGCGAACAATAACGGGTGACAAATGGATACTCTTCCTATAAATGAATGATGAATAAAGAAGGAAGGACTTGACATTGTCTCTGAAACAACATGTTTCCATTGGGTCATGAAACTCTCAAACCTGAAAAAGCAGGTGGAGTCGATGCCCATACCTGCAAACTGCATGAAACAAAACTGTCAAACATATCTATATAAATTGACAATCACATGGTGAAAGAGAGTCGCAGTGTAGCAGGGTACTCACGAGTGAGTATTTCTACACTATCTCCTTCACCAAGACTAACATACAATAATACATCATAAACACACTAAAGCTCATAAATAACATGAAACCATAACACACATAATGCCTATCATAATGTCACCGCATGAACATAATCAGATGATCACAATGTATCTAATGTATTATCAACAAGTATAAAAACTAACATATTATCTATGTCGTAATTGAAATAAAGTAGCATAATATGCAAAACAACTAAAACGACTAGCAATTGAACATAAAAAACTGAAACACACAGTAGCAATTAGAGGGACACTACATCCTCCCCCCTAGGATAAGGCTTACTCTTGGAAGCCTGCAAAAAAATATGGATAAATCTCTCTCATATGTGTTGCATCCTCCCAAGTAGCTAATGCCTCGTCACTAGGATCCCACTAGACCCTCACTCGATCAACGTCTCAACCCCTAAGGGAAAGCCTCCTGTGCTGAAGAACACCCATAGGCTCCAAAGCTAGCTGCCCGTCCTCTACTTGTAATGCATTCCAACAGAACACATGTGAAATATCAGGATGATAAGGCCTAAGAACATATACATGGAATACATCATGGATGCGTGACAAACTAGGTGGTAAAGCAAGACATTATGCTACAGGACCAATCCTCTTCAAAATCTTGAATGGTCCAACAAAATGAGGTGTGAGCTTAGAGCCTTTTCTATAACAGATCAAACTCTTCTACAAACGCACCTGAAGAAATACCCTATCACCAACTAAAAACTAATGATTCACTCTATGAGCATCGACACACTTCTTCTTGTCCTGCACCACCACCAAGTGCTCTTTGATACGATCAAATTGTTGCTCCATATCCTGAAGCATTTAGGTCCAATTAGAACTCTATCCTCAAGTCGATCCCAAATCAACAGTCTGACAAGGATGTCCATACAATGCCTGAAAAGGAGGCATACCTATGGAACTATGATACCCATTATTATAGGCAAACTCCACTAAGTAGAGATAATCTTCCCATCACGACTGTTGATCTGTCACATACATCCTGAGAATATCCTCAAGAATCTGGCTGACCCTCTCAGTCTGTCCATCGGTTTCAGGGTGATAAGCTAAACTGAAGTTCAACTGAGTACCTAAGGCATGCTGCAAGGATATCCATAATGTTGATGTAAATACAAGATCTCTATATGAAATGATTATGTGTAATCAAAAAATATCCTCCATGAATATCTTTTCCACAAAAGAGGAATTATAGGATGAACAAACCAGAGAAAAATGTGCTACCTTAGTCAACCTATCAACAATAACCATAATAGCATCATGTTGATGAGATGACATAGGTAAACCAACAATGCAGTCCACTGATATGATATCTCACTTCCATTCAGGAACAAGATGTGGCTGCAATAGTCCTATGGGTTGTTGGTGCTCAGCCTTAACTCTTTGGCACTCAAGACATCATGTGACAAAATTAGCGATATCATGCTTCATTCCTTGCCAAAAGTACAATTTTCGAAGACTCGCATGCATTTTCTTAACACCAGGATGAGTTGAATATGGTGCTCGATGTGCCTCTGACATAATCAGAGTGCAAAGACTCTCAACATGTGGCATGTAGATAGGACCCAAATGTCACAAAAATACATCTGAATCAAGAGTATATCCTATGAATCTACCCTCCAAGGGTCTACTTGATCCCAACTCTGTCTTCACCTCCTGATACGGTTTGTTTGTAGGAAGTGCTGCTAAAATATGGCTCCTCAAATCAACTCCAAGAGTCATGACAGAGAGCTCATGCATTCACCGAATAAGAGCGTCAATCACTACGTTCTCCTTCCCTTGGATAAATTTCACCTCGAATTCATACTCACATAAGAACTCCATCCACCATCTCTACCTAGCATTCAAATTAGATTGCATGAAAATATACTACGGACTACATGATCACTGTGAAGTTCAAAATGGTGCCCCAACAAGAAATGTCTCCATTGAACTAGAGCATGAACAAATACAACTAGCTCCAAATCATGATTAGGATAGTTCAGTTCATGATCCTTGAGCTTGCGAGACTCATACGCAATCACACGACCTTCCCGCATCCAAATGACTCCTAATCTCTCCAAAGACGTATCAGTGCAAATGAAAAAGTCCTTAGTAGGACCGGGAACGACTAAGATAGGCACACTCATCAACGTTTCCTTTAGTTTTTGAAAAGTTGATTGACATTGATCTGACCAAATAAATTTCTCCCCTTTCCTCTGAAGAGAAGTAATAGGATGAACAATCCTTGAAAACCCCTGAACAAACCATCTGTAATACCCAACAAGACCCATTATACTATGGACCTCAAGTATATTGGTAGGCACAAGCCAATCAATGATGGCTTGGATCTTTGAAGGATCCACTGCAATACCCTCTCCAAAGATAACATGACCAAGGTATTTCACCTCAGTCTGGAAGAACTCACACTTCGCCAAATTCACAAACAACTGATTCTCTCTCAAGCATTGGAGTACCTGTCTCATATGCTCTTCGTGCTCCTTCATATCTCTTGAATAGATTAAAATATCATTGAGAAACACAAGAACAAAACAATTAAGGTATGTGCAGAAAACATTGTTCATCAAACTCATGAAAATAGATGGTGCATTTGTTAACCCAAACGATACCACTGTAAACTTATAGTGCCTGTAACAAGTTCAAAATATCATTTTATGAGTGTCCGCTTTTGAAATGCACAACTAATGGTAGCCTGATTTCAGATCAATTTTAGAAAACACATTAGCTCCCTTGATCTGATCAAAGAGATCATCGATTCTGGGCAAGGGATATTGATTCTTAACCGTCACTTTGTTCAACTAACAATAATCGATGCACAATATGAGAGATCTATCCTTATTCTTCATGAAGATGATAGGTGCTCCCCAAGGAGAAATTCTCAAATGAATAAAACCCTTAGCCAAAAGTTCCTCCAAGCGCAAACAAAGCTCTTCCAATTCCTGTGTGGTCATTCTGCATGGAGCTCGAGATATAGGATTTGCTCTAGGAACCAAATCGATTCTAAAATTTATGTCATGTTTCGGTGGCATACTGAGAATATCATTGGGAAAGACATCTGTGAATTCCCCAAGAATAGGGTAATCATCAAGAGATACCTCTCAACTCTCCCCTACCTCCAAGTCATTAACTATTGCTGCAAAAAAATGACATCCCTAACACATGCATCTCCTTAATTGCATAGCTGATATAATCCGCAAGGAGATGGGTCTTTGCACACCAATAATTTCAACTTCTGCACTAGAATCATCTAAGGAATGTATTGTCTTCTGTTGACAATCAATCTCTGCACTATGGGATTCCAACCAGTCTATACCCAAAATAATGTCATAAGAACCAAGAGGTATAACATGAAGATCTACTGAGATAGATAGCGACCTAATCCATAGTCCACAATTATGAACAAGGGATTCTACTGCTACCTTCGCCCTAGACACCAACTCAACCTGCCACCTAATGCCTTGCTTTATTGCGATGAGTCCACATCTCTCAACAATAGATGGAGAAATAAATGAATCAGAAGCTCTGAAATAAAAAAGGATAGAAACATTAATAGCCTATAACTGACCTGAAGTGTCAGCCATAGTATTCTGATGATCTACCTGACAGTTATCTAACGTAGCAAATACCCTGTGAGAACGGCCTGCATCACCAACTATTGGCTTCAAAGCTACCGGTTGTTGACCAAACCCTGATGTACCTCTCATAAGACATTGCCTCGCAATGTGACCTTGCTGACCACATGAAAAGAAACTAGTACCTCTACCAAAAAATCTTCCTCTTGAAGGTGCATTCAACTACTAAAAATTGCCTATGCTAATCATAGATTGTGCACTCTATGCTGGCTGATCCTGATGGTTGTGCTTATTACGGTTCTTCCCAAATTGTGAACTCTTACCCAACTAAAATTGAGAATTCTTATTCTTCAGTGGGTAATGTTGTTGCTGCTACTAACCACCCTTAGTGGGTGCCTTTTGGTTCCAAGAGGAACCCCTTGTCTGAGTCGGACCACCACATAGACCAAATCCTATAGTAGGTGCACTATCTATCTGAACACTTGTATGTCCACCCAAAGCCATAAAAAGATTCTCCTCCACAATATGTGCCTTCTCCATGGCTACCTCCATAGTATTTGGCTCGAAGACTCAGACTCCTCCGCTAATACGAGTGCTCAAGCCCCTGATGAAGTGTTGTACCAACATAGCCTCATCATCCACAATTCTGGCATACTATTTGAGCTCGTAGAACCTACGCTCAAACTGCTCAACTGACATAGCCATCTAATGCAGGTCATGGAATTCATCTGCACGACGATGTCTCTAATACTTTGATAGGAAACACACTCTGAACCGCTCTAATAACATTGCCCATGAAACTAAACCAATCTCCAAGTGAAGCTTTTTCTCCTCCAATCACCACCATGTAGAGGCAAAGCCTCTAAGATGCATAATGGAACATATAGCTCTAGTGTTTCTACCATATGGATGCTTAGAAAATCACCATCCCAAGTCTAATAGCCAAGTTTCCACTTCCAGACCACCACTAGTACCATCAAATGTGGGAGGGCGTAGCCTCAATAAGTCTCTCATATGCCTTGCAACAATGACATCTTGCTCCATAGTCTCAACAACTCTCCTAGGTGATCTGTCTCGTTCTCTAACCACTTCCTGTTCAACCTCCTATCTTGGAACAAGGCGAGCAAGAACCTGCTCAAGCAAGGGATACAATAAAGCTCCCTCTAAACCCGACTGTATCAGATTTTGTTCCTCATCCACCTAATTAACTTGAGGATCCTACTGCTCTACATGTTCACTCTCATCAAAACTCTGAGGAGGAATATCCTGGTGATTAGCCATATGGCCACCACCTCAGCCTTGACCATGATCCCTACCACGATGTCTAGGCATGGTCCTACACAAAATCAAAGACAATTTTCAGTTTCAAGATGCAAAAGACAATAGGAAACACACACTACAAAGTCTAACATCTAGGACAACCTAATGGGCTCACGAAAACCAGAGTACCCCATGTTAGAACCTTGTGCTCTGATACCAAGTTGTAACACCCACCCATTTTTGCATTAGTGCGAGTATACGAACTTGGCCCCTCGAATGCAACTACCCCCCTATATAAGCTATTTGTCTAATTCCCATACATCATAAGGGTGATGCTGAAAAATGGTCAAACACCTCGATTTTTGACTTTTCACCCAAAATGTGGGCATTCGAGATTTTGTCCCATGCAAGCTACCTCGCTCCCATTTTTTCACCAGCCCCTCCATGGAACCCAGAGAACAAAACATAGTAACTAATTAATCGAACAATTTAAAAAAAAAAAGTCATTCGATTACAACATGCATACAAAGTACAAATCTACACAAATGTTCTCAAGGTTCCGTGACAACGCTACATAAACATACACAAGTAAGAACATCTCAACATTATACCATAGATATAAAACATAAGGATAAATCACATCAATGAAGAATAATCCAATTGCATACTCATAATGAGGTTAAGTTACATCAAGAAACATTGTGACAAATCTAATTACATCATAATAATATTACAATAAGGTCCCGCATAATCATCAGGAATGAATAAAAAATAGGTGACGGTAATAACACATCTATCAATCTTGTTCATGAGTATGCTCAACGTCCAACTCCACAAACAATGTAAAATCAAGAACCTGTCATAAGAACAATATCATCTCGTACTGCATCACCTACAAGGGGATGCAATGGAGGATAGAGTAGGTTCATCCCAACCATGTGGTACTCGAAAGTCCACCCCCCATGCTAGGAGATAATATTAGGTTCACAAGATAACAAAAATGAAGACAAAAAATAACATCACATGGCTGGACATACACATAACAAAATAACAATATCTAAACCACAATATTATAAACAAGATCCCAGAGGCAACATCATAACAAACGGTAACTCTACACAAGAGACCACATAACATGTATCAGGATAAGAGTGTCATCACACAATTTAATTTAAGTTACCCTAATGAATATTCCTAGATTATCGGACCTCGTATCAAGTTACCCGGGCAATCTCTACAATTCCTGACCCCTAAACAAACTCATGTGGAATCGTACTACTTTTTGGGAAGACAAAGTATATGATCATGCCATTCTAGGCCATCTCAACCTACTTAATCTATACAAGAACTAAGGTATAAGGTGAGGCAATCCATTATTTGAATTAATTAGTGAACACTACCCAACCCCTAGTATATTGAATTAAGGTTTTCACTGGATTATCAACTCCCGATAGGTTACCTTGGTTACCTTTTAGGGTTTCGGCCCCTATCGCAAGCCACTCTTAATACATATAATAACATAAATTGATAACAATACATAGGATAGGCATCATGCACATAAAGAGAAACCACAAATATACACATCATAAACATGATGTAGACCATTTAATTAATTAAACAATTTATTTCCAATCATGATAAAACACGAACGACACGACGAACAATAACAGGTGACAAACAAATACTCATCCTATAAAAGAATGATGGATAAAGAAAGAAGGAGTTGACATTATCTCTGAAACAACATGTTTCCATTAGGTCATGACACACTCAAACCTGACAAAGTAGGTGGAGTCGATGCTCATACCTGCAAACTGCATGAAACAACACTATAAAACATATCTATATAAATCGACAATCACAATGTGAAAGAGAATCGTAGCTGTCTCCTTCACCAAGACTGACATACAATAATACATCATAAACAACATCAGATACATCATCATAAACACACTAAAGCTCATAAACAACATGAAACCATAACACGCATAATGTCTATCATAATGTCGCCACACAAACATAATCAGATGATCACAATGTATCTAATGTATCATCAACAAGTATAAAAAATAACATAGTATCTGTGTCGTAACTTAAATAAAGTAGCATAATATCCAAAAAAACTAAAATGACTAGCAACCGAACATAAACAAACTGAAACACATAGTAGCAACTTGAGGGACACTATAAAACCCATGTTTAATTAAACTAAAAAAATACATAAGAAAACCAAAATACATTAAAATTATATTTGATGGATGAATCGTTTTGAGGACTATAATCATCCAGTTGAGTTTGTGAAGTTGATTCCATTTTCATCTTCAACCTAAGCTCTGAAAGGAAAAAAAAATTAAAAAATTTCTAGAGAAGGGGGAGAAGGGAAAACAAGGGGGGTTCAAGCGAACCCCCCTTTGAGCAAACCCCCTAGACCCTTTCGAGTGAAGGGGGGTTTGATTGAACTCCCCTTTTCTCCCCTTCTGCCCCTTTGAATCTCGCCATAAAGGGGGTTCAAGTGAAGGTGCTAATTAAAAATGGGTTCACTCAAAGGGGGATGTTTGAGCGAACCCCAAAAAGGGTTCACTCAAACAACCCCCTTTGAGCAAACCCCTAAAACCCCCAAAAAAAAATTCAAGTGAAATTTTTATTCGTGAAGGGAATTGTAATCCTCTTATGCAGGATCATCCAATCAATGCTTCTCAAACTTCAGAAACCTTTCAAATTTTGATGCTAGTTTGAAAGGCATTGGAAAAGAAAATATTTAACATGTCAATGAGTTAGAATGTTTGCTAGCTCCCTTTAAAAAAGCATGCAACTCATTGATGGTTTTCATAATTCATGAACCTCCCCAATTTGTAATATGATTTTCATCAGGGGTTTTGTGGTTCACTAACCTTTAAAATACAAAAAGTGAAGGAATATGAGTTTTTCGCATAGTCAAAATTTCAAAAAATAGTTATGTAATAGTTACAAGTGAATTTCAAGAAACACTTACGAAAGAGTTACAAGTGAAGTGTTATATATGAGATTATTTTGTAATGGTATGGGGATTCCTTTCTATGAAATTTTTCATTCACAAACATATTTACTAGAGCAAAGAGACACTTTTAGCTCTCCTTTTTTATTTTTAATAAAGAAGAATATTATTGGACTATGAGCCAATACATTTTTTTAATGAATATTTTTCTTAGTTTAAAATTGTAGCCATTCTTTGCAATATTTCTTGTCATGTGGTGGATGAAATTAGTAATAATGCAACAATAGATGTAATATTGGGTGATTTAAACATCGAGTTTGAAAAATCCTAGATGAATGTCTCCTTTCTTATGTTAGATAACATTTCCTCATTCAAAACATTGATGCAGTTTTGCTTCAAATCTATTCATTTTTTTCTAGGGAACTAAGTTATTGACCATGCGTTAACCTTCTCTATCTTTTCCTCTTCTTCTTTTAGCTTTAGTTTGTCTGCCTTTCCTAATTTCAATTAAAATCAAACCCCTAAAAGACACAAATTCTATCTTACAAGGAAGATACACCACTTAAACATAGAGGAAGATAATTAATCTTAAAAATGTTCTCTCCAACTACTGTAAACATTTTTCTACTCGTTGGGTGAGTCAAGATGTTTTTAGCAAAAACATCGCAACAAATATATACTAACACCAATTGAAATCAATACCAAGATGCTTGGGGTTGAACTAGGACAAAATTGTTGGGTAGGAGGTAGCGATCAAATGTATGGAGATGGGTGCAAATATACATGCAATAAATGGTTAGTAATGAAAAATGGATGGAAGTAAGTGTAATATAAGGATGTGTTAAGGTCAAATTCATTGAAACATTCCATCAAAATGGACCCCAAAATAAATGGAATTAAGATGGATATGCTAAGTTCATCATTTCAAGGACATAAAGTAATTAGTTTAAATTTATGAATGATTTTAACATCAAAGAAATTATATTTCCACAATCCATATGAAATTAGTTTTGTTTCTTTTGGATTTGATTGTGTTCCAATTTTTTCATCAACGTTTTGGATCACACTCGATGATCCATCATCATGATAGAGAGTTGAATATTTTTCTCATCCTCTTCAACTCTCTATCCTGATGATGGTTCACTATGTGTGATATGAAACGTTGATGAAAAAATTGGAACACAATCGAATCTAGAAGTAACAAAACTAATTTTAACATCTTTAAGGTCACTTGTTCAATATTTATAACAAAGTTCCACTAATAATAAGGGAGATAATCACATCATTCACATATTTGTCTACTTTCCAATCATGACCAAAATAATTGTAAAATATAATTAACCTTTAAAACGTGCCTCAAAGATGAATCTTTTAATTGGTTTTCAAGGAAAAATAGACCCATTAATAAAAAATTGAAACTATTCACATTTTCTAACAAAACATAATAATTAATATAGCTACTATTTATAATATACATTAATGATATATAAAACAGTTCACAATAGATTAAGATATTATCTTATTATGTTGAGAGGAATTATATATGATGAAACACACACTTATACTGAGAGGGGGGGAATCAATATAGATTAAAAATTTAATCCTTCTTCACTTAGTCAAACATATTAATTTCCCTAATTACCATAACAATATCATTCATGCAAGATGTAGCAAATAAGAATGTGCACATGAGACACATTTTTTACGTGGAAACCCTTATGGGAGAAAAAGATGGCAAAATATTGTTAGTGTAAAAAATTCTTACAAAATTCATAGGCTCCAACCCACAAGAGACTCCAATCGCCACCACTGAGCACCAACTCAACAAGAGGCTCCAACCTCACGATCTCTATAAGTAGGAGGCTCCAACCTCCATAAGAACAAAGTAAAAATCTTGTTTACAACTTCTCAGATCTTCCCTCTCAACTGCTCACAAATGTGCCATATATTCACAAGTATATGCTCCAAATCTACCTTATATATTTCTCAAGGTTTGTAATAAAGTCGACTCCAAAATGATGCAATATTCTACTCCAAATCAGCCACAAGGTCTGCAATAAAGTCAACTACAAAATGATGCAATATTCTGCTCCAAATCAAGCACAAGGTCTACCTCAAATTCATTCTTAGGTCTAATCCATATCTACACTTATGTATGTTCTAATTCAACTTTTAGGTCTGCTCCAAATCATCTTGTAGGACTGCTCTAAATGATTTGATTTATCATTGTATTTCTTCTCTTCTTCTTCTCCTTAGGTCCGCTTTGAGTGAAATGATTTGCATTGAAAATTACTTCTTGAAATACCCCTAAACACATTTTAATTATTTGCCATCAAGTGCCTTTTCACAACCTAGGTCAGCCTCATAAAAATATGATTTTAATTTAATAATTTTCTTTTACTCTCACTAAGTGGTGCTTGCATAAGGAGGGTCAACCAAAAAAATAAAACAAAAAAATAAATAGAAGATTAATTTTATTTTCAACTTCCAAGGGGGTGACTAGCATTAAAGTAATTTAGTTTTCTTTTGGGGCCACTGGGATACTTGCAAAAATGCCTTTGACATCAATGCCAATATTTTTCCAACCATCTCCAACTTTGTCATTAATGACAAAACTTTCAAAGAAATAATCTTGAAGTACAACAAGATTAAATTTCTCCCCTTGACTGAGATGCTCTACATGACGAACATGCTCCCCCTTACACTAATCCTCCTTTGAAATCAACGACAAAGGTCTTCCAAGGCTAAAATATAAGGCAATGAATAACTCCCCTTGAACATGTGCTTCTATTGATGAACTTAGTGACTGGATGAGAGTGGTATCACTCCCAATTGATTCCTCAAGTACTCAATAGTCTCTTTTGGTAATGGATTCATTAAAATGTCTACAATATATTCCTTTGTAACAACATACTCCAACTTCACCTATTGATCAACCACTTGCTCTCTTAGGAAATGGTATTTGATAAGAATATACTTCGTTCTAGAGTGCATGAATAGGTTTTTTGATATGTTAATTTCACTTGTATTATCATAAAAGATGGAAATGGGGCACTCACACTCAACCTTGATATCTTCAAGGTTTGCTTCATCTAAAGGACTTGAGTGAAAATATAAGTTGCTACAATGTATTCATCTTCTATAGTAGACAAAAAGACCAACTCTTGTTTCTTACTTAGCCATGATACAAGATTGGGTCAAAGAAAGAATGCACGTTCACTTGTTCTTTCTTTTTTCATCAATATTGCCAATCCAATCTACATTTGTGTATGTTGTGAGGGTGAAATATTCACCGGGTACCACAACCCAAAATCCATAGTGCCCTTTAAGTACTTGAATATCCTCTTCACTAATTTTCATGTGTTTCCTTTGGGGCATCTTGAAACCGTGCCACCAAACCAATTTCTTGCATAATTTTAGGTCTTGTTGCTGTCAAATATAACAAACTTCCAATCATAGACCCATATATGGCTTGGTTCGCTTTCGAAGATTCATCATATTTTCTTAATTTGCATCTTATGACCATGGAAGTACTCACTAGATTGCAATCCTCCATCCTAAAATTATTCAACATTTATTTAATATAGTTGGTTTGTGAAATGAATATCCCCTTATCTGATTGAGAAATTTGCAACTTGAGAAAGAAAGACAACTCACCTAGCATGTACATTTTGAATTCCTTTTGCATGTTCTTCACAAACTCCTGGCACATCTTATCATTGCTCCCTCTAAAAATAATTTCTTCCACATAATTCACAACAATCAATTGATGATCTCCTTCAGTTTTGATGTATAGATTTCTATCAAAAATACCCTTTTTGAAACCCTATTGTTGTAGATAATTACCCAAGCTTGAGTACCAAGCCCTAGGGGCTTGTTTCAACCCATAAAGTGCCTTCTTTATTCTACATACATAGTCCTGATTCTGTGATAGAAGAAACCCTTTTGGTTTTTCAATGTACACTTCTTCCTCTAAGTTTCCATTAATAAAATCCAACTTGACATCCATTTGATAGACTTTGAAATTCTTGAAACATGCAAATGCTAAGAACATATTTATAGCCTCCATACAAGAAACAAGAGAAAAGGTTTCTTCAAAATCTATTCATTCGACTTGAGCATATCCCTTGCATGCTAATCTTGCCTTGTTCCTCACAACTTGGCCATCTTCATTCAACTTGTTCATGAATACCCATTTTGTGCCAATCACATTTTATCCTTAGGTCTCGAGACAAGCTCCCAAATTTCATTCTTCTTGATTTGATCCAACTCTTCTTCCATATCCTTTATCCAATGATTTTCATCACTCACTTCTGTTTGGATGTTTGTATCTCTATCTCTATCACCAATTATCAATTTTTTTGGATGGTTCTTTTGGACAAATTCGGATGGAGTCTTGGCTAGTACTTGAGATAGTGGTTTTGGATTTCCTTTCTTAACCTTATCATTTTCATCTTCTTCCTCTACTTCTTCTTTAATTCTATCTTCTTGATGATAAACTTTTTGTACTATTTCCTTTCAAATTATTCCTTCATCAACTCTCACATTTTCACTTTCAACAATTTTGTGCAATCTCTTGTTATAGCATGTATAGGCTTTCCTTCTCATGGAATATCTAAGAAGATGCCTTCATCACACTTGGAATAAAAATTTCCTAAGTCTTCATCACCTTGCTAGATGTAACATTTGCTTTCAAATATTTTAAAATACTTTACTAATGCAAGCCTTCCCTTCCAAATTTCGTAGGTTGTTTTATTATTGTTTACCCTAATTTGTGCTTGATTTAGAACATAGACTATCATGTGAACCACTTCTTTCCAAAATGTATCACTAAGATTAGAATCATTCAACATTGCTCTTTCCATCCCTTGAAAAGTTCTATTTTTTCTTTCAAGAGCTCCATTTTGTTGTGGAGTCGTAGCAGATAAACACTATCTTTATATTTCATGTTGTTCATAGGAATCTTCAAACTCATTTGAGGTGAATTCCACTCTATATGATCTCAGACATTTGATTTTCAAACCAGTTGCATTCTCTACTAGAGCTTTATATGTCTTGAATTGTTAAAGAGCTTCCAATTTTTCTTTTAGGAAAGTAATCCAAGTCATCCTAGAATAATCATCTATTAACAACATGAAGTAGCTCCCACCTTGTAATATTTTGGTCCTTGTTGGCCTACATAATTCAATATGGGTGAGTTCCAAAGGCTTTAATGAAGAATACTCCTTTGGTTTGAAACTCAAAATTGTTTTCTTCCCACATTGATATTGTTTGCAGATCATATCAAATGACTTTGATATACTTGGCATGCCCCTTACAAACTGCTTATGGATGATCTTCATAATGCTATCAAAGTTTAAATGTCATCCTTTTGTGCCATAACCAAATCTCTTCTTCTTGTGCCATGCAACACCTTTTTCCTTTGACCTCTCTAAGGGTGTAGAGATTGCTTGTAGTTCTATTAGCACCTACAACAAGCTTCCATGTTCTTGTTTTTTTATTTCACAACCACTTGGATGAAATGTGAGGGTGTGCCCTTGATCGCACAGTTGAATCACACTTAAAATATTGTGCTTTAACCCTTCGACACAATATGTTCTCAATATTTTTCTTTCATTATCAAATCTAATAGTGCCTCTTTCTATGATTCTTGTTGTAGCATTTTCTCAAAAACTTTACATTGCCTCCATTAATCTCCTTCAAAGTGATGAACTTGATTTTATCCCCTATCATATGTCTTGATCAACCGATGTCAATGTACTACTCATTTTCTTCATTTTGTGTAGGTAGGGATGCTTGTGCAAGCATGGATTATTCCTTTTTTGAACACCCAAAATACTGAGAGGGGGGAGGGTGAATCGGTATTCTATTAAACCATTTGATCATAATCCATCCAATTAATAAAACACATCTAACTGCAACAATGAATGAAACCATGAAACAATCAAAAGATCACATGACATATGAATACCAAGAATTTTACATGGAAAACCCAAAAAGGGAAAAACCATGGTAAGGATTTGCTCACAATGTATTATAACCGGTTATAATATATCACAAAGGTTCACTGCTAGGATACACTGTCCAATAGGGCTCACAACCATAAAAAGATAGATACAAAATATAAATGGCCACACAACCAGGATGTGAATTGATACAAAATGCACCTTCCTTGTGTTGAATTCACTTCCTTTGAAGCTCAATATAATGGTTCTATGTACTTCATCAAATATAAAATGTAAAACACTGCACTACTTTACAATCCTTAATATTCATAATATTTACAATAATTCTGATCATGTACACACTAAATTCACATATTCACATCACATCACATATCATGTTGCCTGCCAATCTGAAAAACGTCTTACATATATACCCAATACATCCACATACATCAATTAGGTTGACCTAATTAGATGTATACCTATATTAAATCAAAATTGCTTTGTTGGCTCCATACTTGAATCAAAAAAATCTTCACAATCAAATCAAATGTGAAACACTTGATTTAGGTTAGCATGAACCTAAAATAGATCTCATGACTAACATCCATAATGCATATTTAATCAGCGCAACATATAGCAAGCATTAGGTCGGCCAGGAATTAGACCTAATCATAAAATAAGACAACTGATTAACACCAACGATCAATTTGAACATATAAACATGCACCATCTAGAATATACAATGTACTGACACTTGTAAAAAACTCCTAAAATTGTAGTTTGATTCCAATCACTGGAGGAATGTGGACTAGATTACACATACCCAAATGCACTATACAAATCCAAAACTGAATGTTGAACTACTATTGTTTGTATCTTTCAAACTATACATCCAAAAAAACTAAAATCTTGAACATAGATGCACATAATAATCAAGAATAACATATTATCACTGCATAAGTAGATCTTACCATATGATAAATTGTGGACCAAAATACCAGATTAGTGTTTTTGCATTTTGTTCACCAGATTAGAGTAAATATCAACAATCAAAGTTGACATCAATGAAAACATATTAAAGGGTTCCTTCTTCATTCTTTCAATAATCTCCCCCTTTGTCATTGATGGCAACATGTTCCAAAAAATGAATCTCCAAAAACTCAAAACATACACTAATCATCTCAACATACTCCAAACAACTCTAGTCATCAAACTTCTCCAATCATCTCCCCCTTTGACATCAAGGACAAAGGGTGTGTCAATAACACATATGTGAAATCAAAACTTGATGAATATGTGCAAAGAAAGAACTGAATGAAATGAACTAACTCCCCCTTAGAGAGTTAACCCAAAAAAAATTGGATCCATTCACATGTACAATGAAAGAATATACAAGTGAAAAATGTTTAACCAGAGGAGGCACCTTACAACTCCTTAAGAATTTCTTGCCAAGAGATTTGTAAAATTACTCTATCTCTACTATGCTCTCCTCTCCCTCTTCCAAAGGCATGAAAGACATCTCCAAACTCCAAATTTTGAATTGGTGAGATCTTCTCCAGATCCACACATCCTTGATACATCGGAAGCTACGATAACACAGGAGGGATTGCTAGTTGAAATCTTATTTTACTTGTCAAAAGACCCTTGAGAGAATCACCAAAGTAATTTTCTCTGGAGGGCTTAGATAATTCCATGGTCTTTTGAGTTTCTTCTTCATTCTTTCTATTCTCAGACTCTTCATTCTCTTCTTTCTTCTCTTCACTGAAGGCAACTTCCTTTTTCTTATCTTTATCTTCATCCTCCTTGTCATAATCATATTTCTTATTGTTATCTTCTTTTTCTCCTTGTTCTTCTTCTCCATTTACATTTTGATTATCCTCATTTCCTTTACCCGCATCTTCATTTTTTTTATCAGAGTGGTCTTCAATATCATCTGCATCATCCTTTTCTTTTTCTTTCTTTATACTCTATTTTTCATCATTATTGGTGGGCTTTTCAGTATCTTCCAGAGGAGCAGAAGTTTCCAAGGAAGCATGTATTTCATCTACCAATGGTGGTGAGGACACCACATTCTCTATGACATCAAACAATTGTGTTTCTTCTGTAGTGTGATCATCTACTTCCTTCTCTTCCAAGACCTCTTTGAGTAGTGGTAGATTTGTATTAGGAGCATGAATTTCCTCTGCATTAGTGACCTTTTCTTTATCATTCTCCTTCTCTTGAGTAGTACCATATGTGGAAGCAAAAATCATCCCAAAATTCTCTGTAATATCCTTGATAGTTTTTACTGTTTCCTGCTTCAATCTATCCACTTGCTCCTTTTCTCTCCCCATAAGAATAGTAACTCTTTGTTTGACTCTAAATTCCTTAGTATACACTTCTATCAAGGTAGCTTTTTCATCCTTAGATAAGGAGGATCCAATTTATTCCAAGGCATCTAATTTCATATTATCTTTAGCTTCAAAGTATTCATTCCTTCTTTCCACCAAGGCATCCCACAAAACTCTAGGAACCTTCTTGATGTTACTTATGTCAGCTTCTAAAACAATAATATATTGAATACTTGCTTCAATAATTGTATTTCTATCAACTTCAGCCACTTCTTCATACAAGTTTGTAGTAGCTTCTAACATATCATCATATTGTGACATATTGCTAACCAAAACATCTAACTTCATAGGAGTATGATCTCTTATTGGAGGAATATTTTTCTCCTTCCTCTTCTTTTTCTCAGAAGGGACTTCCTCTGTCTTCTTTTCCTTCTTCTTCTCAAGCTTCTTAAATGTACATGTATAGTGAATGCTTCTTTTTCTCTTTTTTTTTCTTCTTCTTCTAAAGTATCAACAATGTCAACCTTGTTATTTCTAGCTTTGGTTCTTGCCCCTTGTGAAGAACCTTCATCTCTTGTAGTAGCACTGCTTCTTCTCTTCTTTGTTAGTTTTTCTTCATGTTCTAAACCAAGGTCAATTTATTCTTCAATGACAACACTTAAATTATTTTCCTTGAATGCCTTTTGTTTCTTTCTTCTTGTGGAGATAGTAGGTAATTCTACCGAAGACACATTATTCCTCTTGCTAGTCCTTGTGCTAGGTCTAGAGGGTGCAATGAATTCTTCAATTACCAAAGAAATAGGATCCACCTTCTTTCCTTGACCACTGGTAGTAGCAGTTGTACCGAAGGACTTAGGTAATGCAGAGGCAAGGATGGAAGCTACTCTTCCTGATATTCTTGGTCTAGAGGTATCACCTACCATGCTAGCTTCTCTTGCTCTGGCCTCCTTGATTTCTTCTTTTGTGTAACCTTGTATTCTTTCCCTTCTATAGTTTTCCTTGCATTCCTCTTGATTTTTGGTTTCTTCAGCTCTAAAATGTACTTCTACATATTTTTCTTTATATGTCACATGTCTTGCTTGAGAGGGGTCCTTAGGAATTTTGAGCAACAAATCCACATATCCCTCAAACTCATTCTTAGAGACTTCATAGCCAAGAGGCTCAATCCACACTATTCTTGGTTCAACAACCTCAATAATGTACTCATCAATTGCAATGAGAAAAGTAATTTCCTTAGAATATTTCTCTACTAGTTTGTAGGGAATTCTATCCCTTTCATGCACATTCTTTTGAAAAATTGCAAAGAATTTAGTCAAAGCATCATCCTGAGCTTTCTAATTTCCTAAGCTATGCATGTAATCCACATTTTGATGTGCTACAGGTCTACTTCTATCCCATACAATATATTTTCTTCCATGAAGCTCTCTCAAAAAGTAAAATAATACACATTACGAAAGTTCTCAACTTGAATGCATATTTCTTTTCTTTGGTTTGCTTCAGATTCTCAAGAAGTTGACACCGAAGCAAGTCACACATATAAATACCCTTCCCATTCACTACCATTTCAAGTGCAACTTAGATAACAATAGAATAAACTGAATTTTCCTTGTTTGTGAAGTAAATATTGTGACCTATCATCATAGAGACATATTTCATAGTAGGATTCTTGATAGGTTTAGTTTTCAAAGCCCTCCTATTATAGGTGGCACCAGTAAGATTCATAACAACTTCATTCTTCACAGATTTAAGAACTAGTATAGGTTCGGTTTCACACAATCCTATAACAACCTTGATCACTTCCTTGGTTATTAGTCCATGCATGTTGGTCCATAGAATTTTTCATGCAACCTGCTCAATGCTAGTCTCACATATTTTGCATCAAAATCACTACTATAATTAGGAAACTAGTTCCAAGCATCTAGCTTCTTTCACACTAGGTTAATATACTCTAGTTTTACAAGGTGGTCATCTCTAGTAAGCTCATTAGACCAAATTTTTGTGAGTCTCAGGTGGTTATACTCATCCAATTTACCATGTATATAAGCCCTAGTATCTTATGTAGGTAAAACCCTATATGGAATCTTCGAGAAGGCACCGTCAGGGTTATTATCAAATATTTTCATTGGATATTTCTTGAAATTTGGTCTAGGACTCTCAGTAATGTTGAAAACAGTTGGGGTAGCCATTTTAACTTTGATTCAAACTCAAATTCTTATGAAATAAATTCTATTTCAAACCCACAAAGCATAGAAAGTCGTAAATACCTTTTAGGCGCACAACGAGATCTAGGATTTGAACACTTATCACCAAATTGGTTGTAATCTCCTTCAAATCTCCTTCAACTTTCTCTCCTTTCTTCAAATGCACAAATGTTATTAAAATGGACCTAGAAACTCACTTTAAACCTTTCTAATTTTCCCTAATTCCGTATTAAATGATTCAAATTCCATAAAGATGATAAAACCCTTCACTAATACACTATAAACCCTAAAACACTTTGCATTTGTTCATATTTGTATATTATTTTCTTGTTTCTTTTTTAAAATCTTAAGCATGTTATTTTGCATCATATATCTTCATGTCACTCCTTGACACATTATATTTACAGGGGGTTGTTTGATTTTTCTATTATTGCTCCCCCTAAGTCCATGCCTAGGCTTAATTTTCAAGAGAATCATCTGCACCAGAGGGAGGCACAAATACATTTGTAGTTCCTGATTCATCCTTGTTCTCATATTCCTCTTTATTTCTCCAAATCTTCTTCATTTCCTTCTTGAATTTAGTAGGATCAATTTTCTTCATAGTTTCATTTCTCTTTCTTGGATTAGTTTGTCTTCCATTCTTACTTCTGCAATTTTTTTAAAGGTGTCCAAGTTTGTTGCAACTATAGCATACAATCATTTTCTAAGAAAAATGGCCTATATTCAATCTTGATTTGCATTGGTTAGCCTTATTACCAAATACATTGCATGTATAATAGTAACCATTGAAAGATTGAACCATTCTACTAGCATTATATCTATTCATCATTTGATTTTTACATTCAATAGCTCTGTCCAAATTTCTTGCATGCAAAACATTGTCTGGAGAAGGATCCAACATTCCAATTGATTATACTTCTACATTCTATTGCCTTGAGTCCAAAATTATTGAATGAAAAACAAATACCATTAAAAGATGGGTACCTTTGAACATTTGGTTGTTTGATAGGGTGTCTTCTAGCATCTCTTCTTTGATTTTTGATTTGTTTTCCATTGCCTTGATTCTTCTCTTGATTGTCAAGCTTGTTAGGGGTCTAATTTTCCTTTGAGATTTATCCTTCTTCAAGTCCCAAAACTCCTTTATCTTTAGATGGTTTTTTTCCTACAATTATTTCATCAAGCCTTGTAGTACTTGTTTTGAATTTGTCCTCATGAACTCTTTCTTATTCTAGATCTGATCTTAGAGTTACCACTTCTTGTTCAATTCTTGTGAATTCATTAGTTTTTCTCTTTACCATTGCATTTAGATGATCCTCAATTCTTTTCTTCTCTTCTACTTGTATTTCCAGTCTGGTGATATCTTCATTTTCTTTCTTTAGTTGCCCATTTAATTCTCTATTTATTTCTCTAAATTTTTGGATTTGTTCTCTCAAATTTTTAATGCACTCATTTGCTTCCTTGAGTTTTTCCTTCATATCTTTGTTTTCACTTTCAACTATGTCAAGATCTTCAAGAGAAACTTCGAGTTCTTCTTTTTCAGTCATGTAATCACTTTCAACAATAAGATTTGAAGACTCTATATCAGTCATTTGTTCAATCTCCAAGATCTTCCTCAAGCTATTAGGCTTCTTATAAGGAACTGGGCTCTGATACCAATTGATGAACACCTAGAATACTAAGAGGGGGGTGGATCAGTATTCTATTAAACCATTTGATCATAATCCATCCAATTAATAAAATAATATCTAACTGCAACAATGAATGAAAGCATGAAACAATCACAAGATCACATGACACATGAAAATTGAGATTTTTAGTGGAAAAACCAAAAAGGGAAAAACCACGGTGAGGATTAGCTTACAATATATTATAACTGGTTATAAGATATTATAGAGGCACATTGCCAGAACATAGTGTCCAATAGGGCTCACATCAATAAAAAGAAATTGGCACACAACCAGGATGTGAATTGATGCAAAATGCACCTTGTGCTGAATTTAGTTCCTTTGAAGCTCAATATAATAGCTCAATGCACTTCATCAAATACAAAATGCAAAACACTTCTCTGCTTTATAGTCGCTCAATATTCACAATATATCTACAATAATTTTGATCATGTACACACTAAATCACATATTCGTATCACATCACATATCATGTCACCTCATCAATCTAAAAAATGTCTTACATACATACCCAATACAACCGTATACATGAACAAGGTCGACCTAATTAGATGTAGCCCTAAAATTGATTTGTCGGCTCCATACTTGAATCAAAAACATCTTTGCGCTTAAACCAGATGTGAAAAACTTGATTTAGGTCGACATGAACCTAAAATAGATCTCACTAACATCTGCAATGCATATTTAATCAACACAACATATATCAAGCATTAAGTCGGCCAAGAATTAGACCTTATCAAAAAATAAGCCAATTGATTAACACCAACAATCAATCTGATCATATAAACATGAGCCATTTGGAATATAAAATGTACTAACACCTGCAAATAAACTCCCAAAATTTCAAAGTCTAATTCCAATCACTAAAGGAATGCATACCGGATTACACACACCCAAATACAATGTACAGAGCCAAAACTGAATGCCAAACTACTATCATTTGTATCTTTCAAACTATACATCCAAAATAGCTGAAATCTTAAACATAGATGCACATAATAATCAAGAATAACATATTATCATTGCATAAGTAGATCCTATCACATGAGAAATTGTGCACCAAAATACCGGATTAGGATATCTATATTTTGTTCATCGGATTAGAGTAAATATCAACAATCAATGTTGACATCAATGACAACATATTAAAGGGTTCCTTCTTCATTATTTCAACATGCTTCATATCAAGCTTCTTCTTTTTCCAATTTTTTTGTAGATTCCTCTTTTGGTATATTAAAAGTATCCTCCCTTTTGTTTTGTTTTGGAAGATTGACAAAGTCACTTCTACAAGAACGTGTTGTATGACCAAAAACATTTCACTTAAAACATATTATATTGTAATCCATTAGAGGGGAAAACGGATTATAATTTCTCTTCAAAAATCCCAAATCCCTCCTTGTACAAGCTCTACAATATATTGCCTTGTGACCAAATTTATTACAAAAGAAACAATAGCCATAAAAGGAGTATTGGAACCTCTTCATTTGTGCTTGCCTTTGGGGAAATGGTCTCTTGAAGCCTCGTTGTTTTCTTTGGGTGAAATTTTTATTTTGTGAGTATT
Source organism: Sequoiadendron giganteum (assembly GCA_007115665.2). Taxonomy (NCBI): domain Eukaryota; kingdom Viridiplantae; phylum Streptophyta; class Pinopsida; order Cupressales; family Cupressaceae; genus Sequoiadendron; species Sequoiadendron giganteum. The sequence continues at coordinate 613,059,243 of CM021104.1, forward strand.
ATCACTTTCTCTCTTCTTTGAACTAGCATCATTGATGGAGCTTTTTAGCATATTTGCATAGCTTTTGGGTTTTTCTTCTTTTTTTTTCTTTGGTAACTTTGTGGTCTTGGAACATGAACCTTCTTTGATATTCTTCTTTTTTTCCTCAAAACTAAGACCTGTCTTGATAAAAGGTGATCTTTGGGAGTTTATAATATATTCTAGAATTTCAGTGCTCTTTTTATACTTCATGCTTCAATTCAATTTTTCCAACTCCATCCTTAAGGAAACAACTTCAAGCCTTAACTTGTCACACTCCAATTCCTTTTCATTTAGTTTGTCTCTTAAAAATTCTTCAATTCTCTTTGCTTCCTCAATTTGAACCCCGAATATTCAAAACTTTGAGGTGATTTTTCATTACTATTTTCCTGAAGTCGTGATCTTAGTCTTGAATTTCTTCTCTTGAGCTTCTCGATCTTATTATAGGAAAATTCAAGTTCTTTCTCAAGATCATCTTCTTCATTATTTTTGATATGTTATTTTGAATCTTTTTCTTCTTTTCTTTTATCTTCATCCTCCTTTACTTCCATTGCCATAAAGAGTATCTCCTCTTGATCACTATCGAAGAAGCTTCCATACACACTTCTTTCCTCAAATGAGCTACTTGTTTCTTGAATTTAGAGACTCTTCTTATGCCCTCAAAATTTCTTCCTTCCTTGCCTCTCTTGTGCATATATGTGCTTGTTATGATGGTAATTCCTTTCTTTCCTTTTATAATAATATTCTTCCTCTTCACTACTCTCACTTTCGGCCTACGGGCATTTAGAAGAAAAATGACCTATTCTATCACAATTGAAACATTTAAGGGTAGACTTGCCTTTATGTTTGTCGGATCATTTCTTGCACTTTCTTACAAGGTGTGCTTCTTCATCACTTGAAATTTCACTCGATGTATATCCTTTATTCTTCATCTTCTTGGATGCTTTGAAAGAAACTTCTCATTTTGACGATTTCTCCTTTTGCATCCTCATTTCGTATATCATGAGGATCCCATGCAACTCATTCATCCTTAAGGTGTCTAGATCCTTTCTCTTCGATGACAAAAAATTTTGTATCAAATCTCATTAGAAGAGATCTCAAAATATTTTATGCAATTTTTTCCTCTTCAACCATTTCTCCAAGTCCAAAAATAGTGTTGACAACTTCATCCACACAAAGAAGGTAGGCAACGATATCCTCTTTGTCTTCATTTTCAAACTCTCAAATTAAATTTTGTGGGTTTGAAGCTTGGCCTTCTTCACCTTGTCACATCATTCATATATATTTCTCAACTTATCCCACACACCTTTAGCCCATTTGCAATGCATAACTTTCACAAACTCTGATTCGGCTAATCCACACAAAATTGCATTATTTGATTTGGCATTGTTCTCACTTTTTTTTTTTCATCTTGATTTGTTATTGGGGATGTAGGGGAGTATAACCAACTTAAAAAATTCTCAAATATCGTACACAATCACATTCAATTAAGTCTCCATCCATATGCTCCAGAAAACAATTCAATCCATGAAATAGTGGTTCCCCATTGTAGGAAAATCCAAATCCTATTACAATGTGTGTTTACGAGATCTACCTTCAAGCAGTTAGGTTAACTTCGAAGGAACTCGCTCTAATACCAATTGATGAAACACACACTTATACTGAGAGGGGGGGGGGATTAGTATAGATTAAAACTTTACTCCTTCACTTAATCAAACATAGTAATTTTACTTCAAGCCCTAATTACCAGAGCAATATCATTCATGCAAGATGTATTAAATAAGAACATGCACATGAGACACAATTTTTACATGGAAACTCTTACGAGAGAAAACCATGGAAAAATATTTATAGTATAAAAACTTCTTACAAAATTTGTAGGCCCCAACCCATAGGAGACTCCAATCCCCACCAATGAGCACCAAATCAACAAGAGATTTTAATATCTCCAACAAGAGGCTCCAATCTCACAATCTCTACAAGTAGGAGGCTCCAACCTCCACAAGAACAAAGTAACAATTTTATTTGTGACTTCTCATATCTACCCTCTCAACTTCTCACAAATCTACCATCCATTCATAAATCTCTACTCCAAATCTAACTTATATTTATGCTCAAGGTCTGTAATAAATTTTCCTCTAAAATGATTCAATATTCTACTCCAAATCAGGTACAAGGTCTACAATAAATTTTGCTCCAAAATGATGCAATATTTTTCTCCAAATCAGGCACAAGGTCTGCTTCAAACCAATTCTTAGGTCTACTCCAAATCTACACTTAGGCCTGCTCCAATTCACCTTTAAGGTTTGCTCTAGATTTGCACTTAGGTATGCTCCTAATTAGCTTTTAGGACTTCTCTAAATGATTTGAACTAGCATTGTATTTTTTCTCTTCTTCTTCTCCTTACCTTTGCTCTGGGTGAAAAATGATTTGCATTGAAAATTACTTCTTGAAAGACATCCAAACACCTTTTCTTTATATGTCATCAAGTTCCTTTACACAACTTAGTTTGACCTCATAAAAATCTGATTTTAATTTAATAATTTTCTTTTACTCTCCCAAAGTGGTGCTTGCATAAGGAGGGTTGACCAAAAATAAATAAAATAAAAATAAAGAGGAGATTAATTTTATTTCCAACTTCCAAGGGGGCAACTAGCATTAGAGTAATTTAGTTTTCTTTTGAGGCCACCAAGACACTTGAAAAAATGCTTTTGACATCAATGACAATATTTTTCCAACAATATAGTGGAATAAAAGTACCTCATAATGTAAGTGTTCTTAAATAATTTCTTAAAAAAAATGCATGGCCACATGCCATTTAAAAATTAATACAACTAAATTAAATGAATGATATTACTAAAAACATCAAAGCATAGCCTAGTTCTTTTCTCTCTCACTTTCCTTGTTCTCTGCTTCATGTCACAACAAATGGAAAATTCTTGGGCACAATATATGGTTTGTTTGATAGTTCGAGGGACACATCTATTGGTGATGGAACTTCTTTTAGGGGTCACACTTCTCCTATCTCTTATGCAAGTGCTTCTTCACCTATTAGGAGCATCCACTTTATCCTCCCTAGGCTTGGTTGTTTGTTGGGTGCCCCTATGCTTGCAAGTGACAATTTGTTGGTTAAACCAATGCTTGTTGTTGGCAGTTCATTAATGAAACTCTCTCTCCATGTTGCACGTAGTGTTTGTGTTGTGGTTCAATCTCCACATGTTGCTAGTAATCCTTACATGCAACCTATTCTTGGTGATAGAGGCACTTTTATTGTGTCCTTTTCTTTGAAGATTAATGCTCTTTTGAGTGCATGTTCTATCAATAACATGAATGTTGCCTCTAATAGTGTTAGTTGACAATGATCCTATGTTAAAATTGTGGGTGTTGGTCACCTTCAATGTGAGTATTTATAGCCTTACTTGTGCTAAATATTCCATGGTGGTGATTTACAGATAGGATGTGGTTGAAAATAAATATTTTAATATGTGCAAAGGATTAGTTTGCACATTCAATAATTTTTGGTCTTCTCTTCCTAATCTACATAAAAGAGTTTTTAATTTTACATAAAACTATTATATGTTCAAACCCTAATTAAACTAGTACCAACATGGGCTCCATGCTCCTATTAGGTTGTTTGAGTCACAAGCTTGAACTATGTTTCCAATAGAGATAGAAGCACCCTACTAACTAAGCTGGTATATGCTCAAGTATGCCAATAAAAAATACTTCATGAAAGGTCTTGAATCAAAGTGTAGTAATATTCCAATCTCTAATAATGGTGGACTCCCTTATTCTAAATTTGAAAGTATCCTCTCACATCTAGATTGTTTTAAAAATTTATATGAAGCACACAAATATTGTGAATTAGTCTCCTACATGACCATAGGAAGTAATCTTCTCCCTAGGTCTCATCTCACCCATATTAGTAAAAACTATTAGTTTATATGAACCATTTAGATATTTTTGTTGTAACTTCTATGGAGTGATATTTTTAAATTTATTTGCTACTTTACAATTATCTGTGTGTACATGGAAAAAAATGTTCGAGATAAAGTTTTATGTGATTAACACTTAGATTTATGTGCTCTTGGATTTAAGAAAACATGTTCCAAATGATATCCCTCTCAAAGAGATCTAGGTACTTGTACTTTACGAGTTTAATAACTTGATTGTGAATGACCAACCTTTAGGTGTTAATCCTACAATTGCCCAACCTTAGAGAAAGAGAAATCCACTTAGAATCCTTTCATTCATAATCTACAAAAAAAGGAAATTAGAAATAAAAAATGGAACCTAAAAGGTCTCAAAAACTCAAATTATCTTAAATAAAGATTCAAAAATTGATTCAAAAGAATTCTCAAATCATGTAAATGGGGGTTCAGTCAACACTAATGGTTTATGATAAGTCTATTTTTTTAAGATTCTTCTGTGTTTTTGTATTTCTTATTTTTGGGGACCTTGGTAGTGTAACCACTAAATGTTTGATATGGTTCAATCTAGATTAGTTTGTTCATGATGTAATATATCTAATGCACACATGAGCTTCAATTTTTGAGTAAAATGCTTGGAACTATGAACTAAGAAATAGGGGTACATTAAACAAATTTGAGCATTTTTTTTTTCTAATAAGTTTGTACTAATCTAATTATCCATTTCAACTTCAAATGACAAGAATCACTAACAGATGTGGTGACATATGTTCTCACCAAGAACCTTAATTTAATATTAAAAAAATTATTCTATTTAGAGCTTTATAATAGTTAAATTAAATTGTACCTACAAATTTAGCTCATTTTGTGTAATCTCTACAATAGCATACAAAACATTTGGTGGCTGCACCACAAAATTCTTTGCAAGTTTGCCCATTTTAAATGAGCTCTCATTTTAAATAATAATTTTTTTTAATAATTTTTGATCTTGTTGTGTTTAAATTTTATTCAATTGTTTCCTATCATATATTACGTTCCTTAAACGTGCATTTTCCATTAAATTACCAATTTAATTTAGAACATCAATGCTCCTCTCCGTTGAAACATATGTGAGTTTTTCTTTAGATGAGGCTAGGGACTAAACTTCAAGTAAACAAAATGTTTAATGTAGTGGGACTATAGTATACCTCACAAATAAAATCATCTTAAGGGATGGACCTATTAACATAGATGATATTTTCTTCTTTTCTTTAACTTGTGCTAATGCTAATAGTGACAAATGCTAGATTAAAATTAGTTTGTGACTCAAAGGAATATTTTAACAAGCTTCTATCATCTATGTGGATCATTATTAACCATTGACCACAACAATGAAGCTCCAACATCTCCATAATTATAAATCTCACATAGTATTCTAAATAGCTTAAACATGAGACTTACACCTATGTAATTTAAAATGCCATAAACAACATAGTGAATAGTTTTTTACCTCAATGTTGTTGCAATGGGCTTAAGGAATATACAAGTGGGTTGTGTTGCTCCTTGGATGATTTTATATTTCTAGGTGTCTATATTTACCCATTATATGTGTACAATATCTCTTAGGGGTTGTATGCTATGCTATGGGTGGCTTCATATCTTCTCAATGACATATTGCAACTTTGTTTACACTTTCCAAGGCCTACATTATGGTGCAAGGTCACCAAGACTTTATTTTTGCATATTTTGTGTAATTTTGAGTTAGGAGTTGTTTGGTGTGTTTAGGAGTCTCCTAAGGTCATTAATTACCATGTGAAATCATGTAATCAACTTTAGTGTGCTTAGAGGGTCATTGTTTAAAGTTGTCAAATGGGTAATAAAAGTTGTCAAAAATCAAGTAATAGTTACATGCAATCAAGAAAATGGTTCCTAATGATTGGAATAAATTGTAAGGAAAGAAAAAGACATCCTCCAAGTCGAAAAGAAGAGTTGAGAAATTGATTTTAAAATTTTTGGAATGAAAGAAGCTGATTTTTTGGGTTTTCTATTGTTTTTAGTCATTTCTATTGTTGTGTACAGTCTGTATGGACCAAAATATCTATGTAGTCGATTGTATCTTGTGTGAATGTGAATCTAGAAAATTTCACCTCTTTTCTCACAGGTTTTCATCAAGTAGATCAAAATTTATAGCAATTTCATTCCAGGCGGGTAGAAACCCTACCTAGGATAACAGTGAGCACAAAATAATATGTAACTCACCAAAATGGGTGGAGAGGCTTATTTTTATGTTTTTTTTAATCTTATTCCTAAGTTGTAGGGGATGGAGTTGAGGCTTGCACATGCAAAGGCTCACCAGCAGTCTGATATTGTGGATGTATCAGATAGAAAAGTTGACAAAAGGCAGAGAAAGAGTCACGAAGGATGTAAGTATGATTGAACTCGCCCAAATAGTGATGTAATATTGTGGAGAAAGGCCCCTTAGACTTATGGTTCAAAGATATTGCTTATATTTGTTAGTTTGATGTAAAATTTTATGACTGTTCTAAGAGGGAAAATTATGTAGTTTAAGGTAAAAGTTGCAGCCATGAATGGTCTCATTATTGGACATTACTTAGGATTGTTCCATGATCACTTGTACCTCAAATAAATCTTGCATCATGATTTCTATTGTTCCTTCCTTGTTATAATGCTGGTTTTTTTCTTTTGGTAGAGTATAAGTCATTGTTAGGGCATTGTCAGTGTGACAAGTTGCATGAAGTTAATTAGAGTGTCAAAAGTGATTGAAATCTTGTTGTCCCATGATTTTATGTTGTTCCACCCTTCCAATATTCTCTTTCCATCACTAGTGATCGAATAGCTCAAATGGTCAATAGGGATAAAGTATGTGAAGAGGGCTTAAGCCTTGGTTTTAATGAAAAACTTAAAGGAAGTGGAACTAGGACAATCAAGTTTTGTTGAATCTTGTCCTTCCTCTACATCAAATTGGTATAAGAGAAACAAAGGTTAGTAAGAGAGTGTAAGTAAGTTGATTTGAAGTTAAGCCAAATGGACCCTAAATTGAATATGGAAAGAATAATTAGAGAGGTGAGATACTTTCTTGCCCTAGAATTGAGAGCCATAAAGGAAAGCCTTGATGCAAGAATCACATTAGTTGAGACCAACCAAAAAAGAGGATTGGTCACAAGAGATTTGAGTGACCAAGAAGAAGAAGTAAAGAAAGTGGGTGAATAAGAAGTAGTAGATGCTGAAGAGAAGAGGTTGGAGGGATTGTTGAAGGCAATTAAGAATGATGGTTCCAAGGTGAAAATAGAGCTTCCAGTATATTCAGGGAGTTTGAATGGAGAACTCCTAGATTGGATAGGAGAATTAGATAACTATTTTGAGCTTGAAGAGATACCTGAGGGGAAACAAGTGAAACTAAAAAGGACAAAGCTAAAATGGCATGCAATACTTTGGTGGGATTATGTGTAAGAAGAGAGTAAAAAGAGAGGTGAAGCAAAGATCATATCTTAGGATAGAATGGTTGCAAAATTTAAGGGGAAATTTCTACCTACTGATTATGCCATTCGGTTAAAAAGGAGGTTGAAAAATTTGAAGAAAAAGGACATGGATGTGAAGTCTTGTACAAAATAGTTCTACAAACTGAGCCTAAGATCAAGCCACATGGAAGAAGATGTTGCCAAAGTTGCAAGGTACTTGAACGGGCTAAAGTATAGCCTACAAGATGAACTCAGTCTCACAAGTCCAAGTATAGTAGAAGAGTGTTATCAGTTGGACATAAGGGCTGAAGACAAGTTGAAAAGGAGACAAGAAAAGAAAAGTAGAGGTAGGGGAAGGACAAATTTTAGAGGAAGACAAAATTTTTCTAGTAGAGGACAATCCCAAAGGTCTCAAGGAGAGACAAGTAACTCAAAAGAACCAACATCAGATTCAAGGGGAAACTTTAGAGGAAGAAGAACAAGTTTTAGAGGAAGACTTAACAATAAAGGAGGCTCAAGTGGATTCATTGGAAAGTGTTACAAATACAATAAATTTGCAAGCCACCATGCATGCTAGTGCACTGATGAGAAACCATCTACTTCTTTTAAAGGAGAGAGGAGAAATCAAATTGCACAAGGTGGAGATGATGTTGAAAGTGTTAATTCCCCATCACAAAATGCAGAACCAAAAGTTGGAGAGTCCTTATTGATGAGAAGAACCTTAATTAAAGTGCCTATGGAGAAAGAACCAACCCAAAGAAAATCACTTTTCAAGATAACATGCAAATGTCTAGGTAAATGTTGTAATTTTGTTAAATTGATTTTGCAACTACTGACAATTTGGTTTCAATTGAAATGGTAGAGAAGTTAAATTTGAAAAGATTGCCTCATGCAACTCCTTGCAAAGTTTCTTGGTTAAACAAAGGGTAGAAAGTGTTAGTGAATGAAAAAACTTGGGTAGAATTCCATATAGGGGGTTATAAGGACAAGGTATTGTGTGAAATCATCCCTATGGATGTTTGACACATGCTTCTTGGTAGACCATGGTAGTATGATAGAAATGCCAAGCATGATTGAAGAAAGAATGTATATTATAGAGAAAGATGGAGTCTCATACACTCTTACACCATTGAAAGACAGATAAAACACCACAAGTAGCATCTAATGTGATGTTGGTAGGAGAAAAGGAATTCATAAAGGTTGTAGAAGAGAAGAAAATGGGTTTTTCCATCATAGTCAATCCTACATCTGTTGGGACAAAAGCAAAGAAAGAAGAGTTGCCTTTGGAAATTCAAAACTTGCTTGATAAGCATGCTAATATAGTAGTGGATGAACTCCCAAACACATTGCCTCTTGTAAGGGATATTATTCATCACAATTATTTCATACCAGGGGCTAGTTTTCCCAATAAGGCAACATACAAGATGACACCACACCAAAATGAAGAGATTAAGAGACAGGTTCAAGAATTGCTTGATAAGGGGCTAATCAAAGAAAGCCTTAGCCCTTGTTCAGTTCCTACTATCCTAGCACCAAATAAGGGAGGTGAATGGAGGATATGCACTGATTCTAGGGCCATCAATAAGATTACAATTAGATATAGGTTCCCCATTCCACACATGGAAGACTTGATGGATTGTTTAGGTGGAGCATGCTATTTTTCCAAAATAGACCTCAAGAGTGGGTATCACCAAATCAGAATCAGACCAGGGGATGAATGGAAGACAACATTTAAGAAAAATGAAGGGATTTATGAGTGGCTTGTAATGCCTTTTGGTATCTCAAATGCACCCAACACCTTCATGAGGTTGATGAATGAAGTTCTCAAGAATTTTATGGGTAAGTTTTATAGTGGTTTATCTTGATGACATTATTGTTTTTAGTACAACTAAGGAAGAGCATTTAAACCATTTGGATTTGGTTTTGAGAAGATTACATGAAGATAAGCTAATGATCAATTTGAAAAAATGTGAGTTTATGAAAACATAGTTGGTGTATCTTGGTTTTGTGGTTACAAATGGCACCTTGAAAATGGATCCCAACAAGGTTGAAGCTATTCTAAGTTGGCCTACACCCAAATTAGTTGCTAAGGTAAGGATTTTCCATGGTTTGGCCACTTTTTATAAGAAATTTATTAAAGGTTTCAGTCATATTTGTGCTCCAATGCTTGATACTATAAAGGGGGAAAAGAGAAAGAAGTTTGTTTGGACTAGTGAAGCTGGGAAAAGTTTTGAATACTTGAAAAAGAGGGTAGCAGAGAAGCCCTTACTAGCTTTACTAGATTTCAATAAGGTGTTTACTATTGAGTGTGATGCAAGTGGTTATGCCATAGGGGCAGTATTAAGTCAAGAGGGCAGACCCATAACTTTCTTTAGTGAAAAGCTCAATGAAGCTAAGAAGAAATACTCTTCCTATGACCTAGAAATGTATGCCTTAGTTTAGTCCTTGAAAATGTAGAAACTACCTACTTCCAAAGGAGTTCATAGTCTTTACTGATAATCATGCTCTCCAATTTTTGAATAGTCAACACAAACTCAATCATAGGCATGTGAAATGGGTAGAATATTTGCAAGGTTACACCTTCACCAACAAACATAAGAAGGGGCGGTCAAATAAAGTAGCTGATGTATTGAGTAGGAGGACACTCATGGTGCAATAAATCCAATTGCAAAGTGTAGGTGTTGAAGCACTAAAAGGTATGTATGTCGATGATGTTGATTTCAAGGAGATTTATGTATTTTGCATCCAATCTAATGGTGTTCTACATAACACAAGTTCTAATTTTATGATTCAAGAGGGTTTTTTATTTAAAGGGGCTCAACTTTTTGTGCTAAATGTTCTATGAGGGATAATTTGATAAAAGAAAACCTTAGTGGCAGCCTTGTAGGTCATTTTGGTCTTGATAAGACCTTGGAGCAGTTGGGAAGGCACTATTTTTGGCCTAAAATGCAAAGTGATGTAAGAAGGTTTATTGAGAAATGTGTTATTTGTCAAAAGGCCAAGGGAAACAATATAAATGTAAGCTTATATCAGCCTCTTCCTATTCCAAATAGGCCTTGAGAGTCTATAAGCATGGATTTTGTAATGGGTTTACCAAAAACACCTAGAGGTTTTGATTCTATTTATGTTGTAGTGGACAAGTTCTCTAAGATGGCACATTCCATCCCATGCAAGAGCGCCAATGATGCATCATACATTGCTGGTTTGTTCTTCAAGGAAGTGGTAAGAATTCCTGGTTTACCTTTGAGTATTGTTTCATATAGAGATAGTAAGTTTATTGGGAATTTTTGGAGAACTTTATGGAAGAAACTTGGTACTAATCTTAGTTTGAGCTCTGCCTATCACCCTCAAACTGATGGGAAGACCAAAGTGGTAAATAAGAGCCTTGGGAACCTCTTAGGATTCCTTACAAAAGAGCATTCCACTCGGTGGGATATGAGCTTTCCTAAGGAAAAATTTTCCTATAATGATTTAGTGAATAGGAGTGGGTAAGAATCCTTTTGAAGTTGTTTATGGTTTGTGGCCTACAGGAGTCTTTGAGTTAAGGGATATCAGGGGAATGGAGAGAATAAGTGTTGAGGGTGAGCAATTTTTTGTGGCTATGAAGGAGATTCACCAACAGGTCAAGGATCATTTGCAAAGAAGTGTGGAAAAATACAAACAAGTGGATATAAAGAGGAGAGAACTCACTTTCAAGGTTGGAGATTTATCTCTAGCTCATTTAAGGAAGAAGAGATTTCTTAAGGGACAACATTCCAAGCTGCAAATGAAGAAAATTGGTCCTTGTAGGGTTGTTCACAAGTTTGATCCCAATGCTTATGAGATTGAACTACCAAGTGGAATTGGAATCTCACCTATTTTTAATGTATCTGACCTATACCCTTTCAAAGGGGATGTTGTTGTAGGAAATGAAATAGGCTCTCAAAAATTTGAAGATGAAGAATGGATCCAAGACCTTCCTCCCAACCAACCTTTAGAGTTGGAGTGCATATTGGATATAAAGGAGCTCAAGAAGATAAGAAACACCACCTATTTGTAGTACTTGGTCAAATGGAGGGGTCTTCCTATGAAAGATTCTACTTGGATTTCTGATTCTGATATCATCAAACATGGATATATAGTTGCAAACCTACACTCAAGTGAGACTTGAGTTTCTTTCCCTTGGGTGTATGGTGCAGGGTCACCAAGACTTTATTTTGCATATTTTGTGTAATTTTGAGTTATGAGTTGTTTGTTGTGTTTAGAAGTCTCCAAAGTTCATTCATGACCATGTGAAATCATGTAATCAAATTTAGTGTGCTTAGAGGGTTGTTGTTTAGAGTTGCAAAAAGTTGCCAAATGGGCAAGAAAAGTTGTCATGCATTTTTTCACAAGTTGTCAAAAATCAGGTAATTGTTACATGCAATCAAGAAAAAGATTCCTAATGATTGGAATCAACTGTAAGGAAAAAAAAAGACATCCTCCAAGTCAAAAAGAAGAGTTGAGAAACTGATTTTACAATTTTTGGAATGAAAGAAGTTGATTTTTTGGATTTTCTATTGTTTTCAATCATTTGTGTTGTTGTGTACGGTCAATACGGACCAGAAAAGGCTCTATAGTCTATTGTATCTTGTGTATGTGAAATTAGACAATTTCACTTCTTGTTTCATAGGTTTTCATGAAGCAGATCAAAAGTTATAGCAACAGGCGAGTAGAAACCCAACCTAGGGTAGTAGTGAGCACAAAATAATATGCAACTCATGTCTCCATCGATGAAGAATAACCAAAATGGGTGGAGAGGCTTGTTTGTATGTGTTTTTATCTTATTCCTAAGTTGTAGGGGCTCGAGTTGAGGCTTGCACATGCAAAGGCTCACTAGTAGTTTGATATTGTGGATGTATCAGACATAAAAGTTGACAAAAGGTAGAAAAAGAGTCATGAAGGATGTAAAAGTATGATTGAACATGCCCGCACAGTGATGTAAGGTTGTGGAGAAAGGTCCCTTAGACCCATGGTTCAAAGATATTGCTTATATTTGTTAGTTTGATGTAAATTTTTGTGACTGTTCCAAGAGGGCAGATTGTGCAGTTTAAGGTTAGAGTTGCAGCCATGAATGGTCTCATTGCTGGACATTACTTAGGAGTGTTCCATGATCACTTGTACCTCAAATAAAGCCTGCCTCATGGTTTCCATTGTTCCTTGTTATAATGTTGGTTTTTTTCTTTTGGTAGAGTATAAGTCATTGTTAGGGCATTGTCAGTGTGACAAGTTGCATGAAGTTGATTAGAGTGTCAAAAGTGATTGAAATCTTGTTGTCCCACCATTTTATGTTGTTCCACCCTTCCAAGATGTGCTTTCCATCACTAGTGATCCAATAGCTCAAATGGTCAATAGGGATAAAGCATGTGAAGAGGGCTTAAGCCTTGGTATCAATGAAAACCTTAAAGGAAGTGGAACTAGGACAATCAAGTTTTGTTGAATCTTGTCCTTCCTCTGCATCACATTATAACATGGGTTCATTAAAAAATATTTTATATTTGGGGTTCCATAACATTCCTTTCTTGAATGCAAGCCTATATGCTATTTTTCCTTTGCCAAGTAAGCTCTATGAAGATTTCTTGAATTTTTCAAGTCCATATTAGCAGTGGAAAAAAATGAAATATCAAAGGATTGTAAAGAAAGCATTGGGAAAGGCAAAGAGTTAAATGTGCAAGAACAAAAAAAGAAAGAAGATTTGTTTTAGCCTATCCATGTTCATGATAAATACAAGATTCAGTCATGTGGAAGCCCTAGGATGGATGAGGGTATTGACATTCATAAGGACCATGAAGTTGAAGAAGACAACATAATAGATCAACTACTTGCAAGGTATGCAAAAGAAAGGCAAGAAGATGTGTTACCATTTGGTTTGCATCCTAAGGAGAACAAAAATTAGTCAACTTATGACAGCCCTATGGTGGAAGAAGAGAAACAAATATGTGTTTCAGCCTACCTATGAGGATAAGAAGAGAAAAATTCAGTCATCATGTGAAGACCATAGCTTGGAGGAAGAAGAATCACATGGTTTTCATGTTGAGCACGAAGATCAACCGCTTGAGAAGGAGTCTCTATGTACCTTGACATCACATCCATTGGTTGATGATGATGGAACAACTTGTGGATCCCTGGCCATCAAGAAACATGAAGGAGAGATCATAATTCCCAGCGTTGTACAGGGTATGGCAGCCTATAATAACCTTGGCTCCCCTAATTTTACACACATGTTTACTATAGAAGCATTTGATGAGGATGTTTGAGATTCATTGCATTGAAGAGTTGTTCTTAGAGACTAGGAAGTCGCCAAATGGGAAGGTACTCCACTTTGACAATGTGTGGTTTGTCATAAACCTTACACTATGGAGTTGGTGGGAATATAAAAGCAGAGCCGCCATAGAGATGGGAGCATCTAGCAGGTTTGGGACACCTAAATCAGCTAAGGAGACATATTATGTTCAGCTCATTACTCCTCCTAGACCAACACTTCTTGAGGAGTCACCTACTATGAAGAGAGAAGTAGGAGAAGACAACCAAGACACCTTGGAAAGGTATGACCAACATTCATATTTTCTGAGTTTAGACAACAGTATAACGTCCTCATGTGAGTTTGAATCCAATGAAGATTGTGGAGATCATGATCCTAGTCATGCTAAGTGGAAAGATAAGTATGTGATGAGAAATTCATTTTGCTAGTAACCTATATCAACAGATGTAGAGAGGCATGAGTCTATTGATATGATGCCAATTCACTCTTATCATGATAATCCCTTGTTTCAATATGATGATGAACATGATGGTACGATTGAGATCTTGTGTGAGGAAGGTAAGTCCTATCATTCACGTCCCTTGATGAATCAGTTGAAGGTGAAGGGGGATATGATCATGGCAACCTTATCCCATTTTGATCACATTTATGAGATGGTGGTAGATTTGTGGGGGGAAAATAGGCCCCAAGATCGTGAAGTGTTGCAAGAAGCTTTGATCAAGAGGAAAGATAACTATGTGCACCTTCTTGCAGATAGAAATCACCTCTTCACACTTGCAACGAGGACCATGAAAGAGAAGTTAACTTGTAGCCATGACACCCATACTCTTCAGTTGGGAACACATTTAGTTGATGACCTTCCACCCATAAGGGAAGAGAGGATAAAGATCTATGAGGACTTCACACACAAGCATGTTGCTTCTTGTCCTTCACACATTGATGATCATGAGACGACTGAGACACTACACTTAGTGATCCCATGCGAGGATCCAATCATTTTGGTTAGTGAGGAGGTTGAGCATATGGAGGACATAGATCACAACGTGATTGGAGCTACACATAACTACATTGACGATGGTTTGGTAAGGAAAAGAGGCTTGCATTGTGAAGATTTTGAGGGCTTTGATGTGACTATAGCAAGAGGACTTACTATTCTTTGCAAGAAGAAAGTAAGCTTAGCATTATCTTTTATGAGTATACCCTCTGTGATGACTTTTATGTACTTGATTTGAAGGGCAATGAAATTGTACTTGGTATGCAATGGGTACATTCTTTACAAAGGGTCATCCAAGATTCACAAGAAATGGAGTTGAGTTTCATACATGATGGGAGACAAGTGATTATGAAAGCCCTCAAGTATACCTTGCTTCATCAAATAGCAGCCAAATCAATGATAGCTTTGGGTCATGATGTGTTTCAAGTAGACCTACTGTTTGCATGTGAGGAGGCCTGCATTGAACCAACATTTGATGATAAGCATTTGAATATTGAAATTGATGAAAAATTTAAGGATTGGCATGACATTATACATGATCTGTTTGAGGATAGCAATTCTATGGTTTTGCATTCTCATGAAATAGACATGCTAGCACCTTTGGATGATAGTTACTAGTGGTCTACTAATGATGGCATACCAAATTGGAGTGTTGGTTATGGTAATTATGTTGAAAAACAGGGCACTACACAATCTGATTTTGTATATCAAACATAAAGGATGTGGAAAAGACACAGGAGAAGTGTAACATTTGGCTAGTGAGAGAAATGAAAGCTAAGCTAATTGTTGGTCAAGCAAAACAACATCTAGAGATGGTAAAAGGAATGAGGCAATCAACTTTGTTTGATCATCATGGGCTAGCTATTGATGACATGCATGTGTGTGGCAATGTAGATGGAGGTAATTTAGATTTGCAAGGTACATTGGTTCCTTTTGATAGGCTAGGTCAAACCATTGAGTTGACACAAATTTTATATTGATGAGGATTTCATGTGGGAGCATGCAAATTGTTGGATAGACTATTCTCCATGGTTTGATTGTGATTCTTCATTATTGGGTATGGAGATTTGTGATTTCAATTTTGATACAACAGTGTTTAGAACAGTTTATAATGATGGAAATCACTATCTTTGTTGAGAATGGGTCTAATGATGGTTTCCTAACTTCATACACTTGGACCGATACAAATCATAAATAAAAATTGCATATTGTTGCTATGTTCCATGATAACAAGATAAGAAGGATGGAGGGCAACTACAAAAAAAGATATCAATTGGATAGGCCGAAGTGAGGAAAGACAAAAAGGAATAAAGCATGGTATTTCTTATCCACATTTGTGCTCCTTCAAAGAGATTTTGGAGCTGATAAGAACATATCACTTACAAATGGGTAGAGTTAGAGGCATGGCTATCCAATTGGAAGGGAAACAAGGAAGGAAGATCACTGATCCTTGTCTACTTTTGAGTAGGCACAATCACTTCTTGCATCAGTCAAAAATTCAGTCTTGTATAGCAGCTATTTTGAGGGAACGAGATGACAAGGTAAATGGTGTAGGAGTTCAACAAATTGAAGAATCATACAATGAGGATTTTTGCAGCCTTGTGACATTTAGTGTTGAGGACTTCTTTGAGCCACTTCCACCCCTACTCACTAGGTAAGCTGATGAGACATACCAATTGGATAATAGAATGGGGACTTCAAAATTTTCGGTTGTTGATTTTGGTGATAACACTCATAGTGGACCAGCCACTCAAAAGTTGCCTTGGATGGGTGTTGAAGGCATCCATAACTCATCTATGGTTATGCCACCGATTTGTTATATAATGGAAGCTTTCTATTTGTTGATCGTTGACTTTATTCCCATTAATTCATTATGGGATAGTAGTTGTCCTACTTGGAAGCACATTTATGGGGTGAACAGGGAGTATGACATGGGTTTCTTTGACATGTATGATGACTCGTATGACTTCATTCTCTCTTCAGACCTAAGTCACAACACCATTTGGGGGCCTAATGAGTTGTTTCATGTGCATATGGAAGTTGATTTCCATGTCTTTTTGATGGCCTCCTCTTATAGATGGATGGTATCTATTGCTTGTATTATGATGGGTATTTATAGCCGAATGGGTAGGACAATTTGGGATCCAGGTATTGACATGGATGGTGTATTGGTACTCAATGATTGTGGTGAGTTGCTTTAGGAGTTATGGTTATATGGCATGTATATCAAAGTGAAGCAGCGAACTGGCATACGATTGCTTGAAGACAAGCAATCCCGAGGAGGACTATAATGTCCCTTCCTTAGGCAACTCAATCTATAGCGGAAGTTGGCCTACTATTAGGGTTCTCGTAGGTCAACAAAATGGTTAGGGGACCCAATCGAGGGTTTTGGAGCTTAGTTGGGAGCTTTACGAGCCTTTCAGTTTGGAGCTCAATTGATGAATCTAGGGATAAAGTGGAAATATTAAAGTTTGCTTTAATGGAATAGTAAAAAGTGAATAGTAATAGAAAATTATAAAGAGAATAGTGAAAAGTGCCCCCATCCTAGTAACTCAAAGTTGTTTTTAAAAAATGGCCCCTTCTTTTGATGAGGAAATACCCTCATTATTTTATTGTTTTTTATAAAAAAGCTCATGGGAGGTTATAAAGCAATATGTTGGGCTCATTTTTGGGCATTCTATTCTCATTTTGACAAAAACAATTGCAGGTTTGAGCTCTTCGAAGAGGGTTTCAACAACATACAAGTCTTCTGAGGACGAAATCTCTTGGAAGATAGTGAATTGGACAAAAACCCAATTCACTAAACAAGGAAGTCTACACTAGGTTTCCATTTGGGCATCATTGGACTTCATTACTGGTTAATATGCATTTAGAATTGATTGCAACAATGAGTTATCAAAATATAATTGCAGATTTGAACTTCTTATTAGCAAATATCACCATTTTAGTGCATTCACCAGTTGGTCGTACGATTTGGAAGTCATTTTCAGTCAAACCCTAGCTGGAAATTAGGTTCTTCAAACCACTAAGGAGCATATCAGATTTTTTGTACATGTTGTGGTTCCAACAATTTAGATATTCAATAAATTGAGCATTGGCTTCCAGGTATGCAAATTTCATATAATTAGAGGTTCAATTTCCTTAATTTTGAAAATTACATTTGTTGTCCTAAAAAAGTTGGAATTTGTAATTTTATTTGAGTCATTTATGTTCCTTAGCATGTATTTTTTTTTCGCTCTTATCAAACACAAAACCTCAAAAAAATTAGAAAACCACCAAAATCACAAAAAAACTTATAAAACAACAAAAACAAACAAAAAAAATAAATTCCCTATTCATTGGTCAAAGTCAAATCGAAAATCAAACTCAAAAAACTGGATCAAATTTGGGTTGGGAACCTTTCATAAGGAGAATCAAAGAGGTGACCTATGAGTTGGAGTTGCCAACATGTCAAATTCACAATGTTTTTCATGTATCTTGCCTGAAAGGTACTTAGACAACATGTTACACCATTAGGTCATCTACTACCCCCGAATGATGAGGGGAAACTCATATTGGTTTCAAATGCAACTATTGACACATAAGAGAGGAGATTAAGGAATAGGACCATCACATTATACTATTTTGTGGGGAAAATTGAGCAGCATTAGTTTTGACTTGGAGAAAGATCTCCCACTAAGTGTGATTTCTAACTAGTTCCACACTATTATTACTCATCTATTTATGTATTCCAACATATATTACTATTATTCCTCTATAAATAAAATATAGCTCCAATGTTATTGTAAAGGGTACTTTGTTATTATATTGGTGTGGTACTTTGTTCTTCTTTCTTGGCATAGTTATAATTTAATAAATTAAAATAAAAAGTAAAAAATAAAATAGATAAATGGCATCACATTTTAAATTTCTGCACCAACATTGTGAGCACTATGTTTTAACCTCACCGGAGCTTGTACATATGATTACTAGATGGTATTCCTTAATGGCCTGAAAACACTCTTTTTGTGAGTACAAGGGTAACTAGGGGTATCATGGTTGAGATTACAACAGTTGAGGATTGAATTGTAGTTGGTTTAACTTTTAATGTATTTATGGAAACCAAACGAACAAGGGGAAAATTTCCAAATTATGATCCAAAATGCTCTGAATTGATCACTTTTGAAGCCATTCCAACAGATATTGGATAATGGCAAAATTGTCTTTAATCTACACAAACCATTCCATTCACCGAGTCTGAATCAATTAAGAACTTAACTGTCTAGCAGCTGACCTAGTAGCACATAACAGAGTACTTGACATTAGTTAATTAAATTTGTCTGGAGTTGGCATTTAGGAACATCCATACATACAAGGGACATTGGTAATCAATAAATTTAGAGTGGCATGCACAACGAAAATAAGGGGTTAATGTAAATAAGGCTGCTACGAGTTCAATGAATACTAAATCCCAAAGATATGGAGTAATTTTAGGAAGGCCATAAACACATTTTGCTAAGAAGCCTACAAACTTTTCATATAAATGATATTTTGGAATATCAATGCAGACAATAATCATGACTTCTAAGAATACAAACTAACAACAACAAAGAGAAAACGGCAAATGTAAACAAGCTCAATGAGTAAGAGATCTTGAACCTCCCTTAATAGGGTAGAAAGCAACCTTATGAACTTCTCTTTCATTGTTTCTTTCTGTTAGCCTTCTATTCAAATTGAATGCAAGTTTCTCTCTCTAGGTAGAACTTTTTTGCAAAACGATTGTACTTATCAATAGATTCTTAAAAAGACAATCATTACAAACATGAAGTATCAAAATTGAAATAAGGCAGTAGGGTAAAAAGAGTATCTGACAGCACGGATAAGAGAAAATGGCACTACATGGAGTGCCTGGTTTACAATACTATTCAAATCAAGTATACTGATAGCTTGCTTGTCGATGCTTTAACTACCTTGTTTAGTCAAAACAGTGAAATACTTGTCAAGATTCATAGTGAAGAAACAACTCAACAAAGAAATGGCAGTATCACAAGCTTAATTGGGCAGCCTTTGTCTTAAGTAGCTGTTCATGAATAAGGCATCCTAGACACTCATCTATGGTCCCACATACTTTTTAGTCTCATGGATATTATTAAGATCTTTCATTTCAATGGTTAAAACACATCCACAAAATGATGAAATCAGCCTTCAAAACATAGCAATATGCTTGGGAGCTCATATTCAAATCAACTTTGACACCTGTTTTCTGATACCCAAAAGTACTGCAGTTCAGAGAAGTCTAAGTAAGGATTTAGAAAAACATAATATGCAGACATGGATTAGCCCCAGATGAAACCATCAGATGTTTGTTCCAATTTCAATTCTGTAAAAGATTTTGAATCTTTTTTAGGTTTTCAGATTTACCCTTTTCTGTGGTAATTCACACAGTTCAGCTGGCCAGTGGCAATTTTTTACTTCAGATCCATTGTTTTTTATTGAAAGTTGACCATATTAATGGTGTACAAGCTATAAGGAAAAAGTATAGTACAATGTATGATGACATGAATAAACCTAGAATAACAGCATTCAAGGATCAAAAACAGTTATCACTACATAGTAAAGGCCAACTTTCATAATAATCTTATGTGTTATATGGTATTTCCTCAGCATTCACATAAGTCGAACAAATTTCCAAATGCATAAGGTGCAGATTCAATCCAGAGAGCTTGGACTGCTTTCCTTAGAGCTCGAAACTGTCCCAACTGAACAAAATATAAAACTGCTCTTCCTCCTGTTGCATGCCCTAATGATGTAACTCTGGTTTAGCTGCGTTTTCCTTTTCTTTGACTGCAAAAATTTACAAATTGTTTGGCCACCGGAATGCCAGGATGTCCCTGGGATGGTTCAGTGCTCCTCTGATGGAAGACGTTCCTCTTGCAGAGGCTGTCTCTGCGATGTCCCCATTTAAAAAATAAAAAATTGGAACGACAGGGGGATGTTCTATCCCTATCCCCCTGTCCCCAGGGCATTTCGTATTGCAGGAAACATCTGAAAAACATGAGGGATGCATTCCCAGGGTACACTGTTGATTACAAACTAAAAATATGATAATTCTACTAAGGTTTCAGACCATTTTCTTCATGCTTCATTACTACAAACAAAGAGTAGCAAATATGAGGTCTAAAAAAAATATCTCCTGAAGTCCCGGATATGTGCATTGAGTGATGTTCCCAATATGTTTAAAAATGCAAATCAGCTAACTCTTTTTGATGATGAGAAATGCAAGCCAGAAATTTTGTGAAGATACTTGTCTCCTGTGCCGATGATTCAAGAAGCAAATGAGAATGTCACCAATAAAGCAGTGTTGACCCATATAGAACAAGAACAGTGCCTTTAAGAATGTGCTACATGCAAGTTGAAGAAAAAGCAGAGTCACCACCATGAAGAACAAGCCTCAAAAAAATAGGGGTCTTGTAACTAGATCTGGATAACATAAGTACCTGCAGTCCCATAATATACCTTCATTATAGGTTCCACATCAATTGCATTCTATATTGCATCTGTAGAATAACTTTGACAGATATTGTTCAATGGTCCCTTGTTCTTGTATAAGGCAGATTTGACATCCCTTACAAAGAGGCCATGTTTTTGCCACACACAGTCTATCCTCTGTTCAAATATCCTTTTGACAAATAACTTACAATGTTCCAACCACTTTCTCTGAAAATCAGCTGTCTCCCTCAGACATCATGTGGTATTATTGCAAGGGCACACAAATGGTTTTTGCATCTTGGTCAACATTGCAGGAAATGCCCCATGTTAAGATTTGACAGTCGCAGTTATCAATGATCGGCATATTCCTTTTAGATAATGAAAAAGCTCTTACATATAACCTTTCCAGTTCTCTACACAAAGTCACAGTGCTTAAAAATATTAGCATATATTTAACAGATTATTAATTCAAGATCACAAAAAATGTATGATTTAAAAAGAAAACACACACCACTCTTCACTTGTTATTACTTTATTTGTCAAGTCTCAGAAGCTGTCCTTTCAGACTGATACCTATCTAGAATAAAATGTGATGCACGCATGCTGCAAATGAATAGTATCAAGATTCACTGTTATCCAATCAATTATCAAAGGCTTCACCAATTGCAACTATTAGCTTTTAAATTCAGTTTATGAGTTACAAACTTATGATTTTAAGGACAAGTGATGGAACACATGAATCAGAGTTGGAATACAAACTTTGCTTCAGGATGCTTTTATTGTCAACATTCTTGCTCAAAAAAGTTCAACACACGTCTCCAAGATCCAACTGAGTTATTGTACAGTTCAATGTCCAGTAGATAGGCTATCTGAAGGTCTCACAGTCAAAGTAAGCTTGACCTGATACAAAAGGACCTTGGCGGATCATTGAAAATATTGATAAGCAAATATACCAAATGGTACATAGCCAGAAAAAAAATCAAAGCCTGATAAGGGCCCTTTAGAAGCCTAATGAAAACTATATGTCCCGGCATATAGGATGGACTCCTTAATATAGGTTGAATAGCCCTTAAACACCCCTTAACTAGTTTTAAGATAATGAATAGTTAAGTAATTCTGTACAAACAATTTGTCCCTGGTACTTCCAACAATTAATATTCATACAACTTCTAAAGCCTGTTTTGCACATTCTATAGCTCATAGCAAATTTGTTTTTGTGGTTTCTAGATATCGCTAAGGAAGAACCAAAGGAACCAGTGTACTAATATTGACATTATGAAGAGTTAATGATTATTGGTCACACAGGCCATGGCTTCTCAGTGTAGTTGAAAACAGGTGAACTGAACAAAGATTTATTAAGGCTGAATTGAATTAACATCATAACTCTAGTCATGGAGGTCAATGGCAACAGCAGAGTAGACATCTACAATAGTATTATTAACAGCATAGATGGCACACAGCAGAAGGTACTTAGTCTTAAAGAAAAGCATTGGATGCCACTAACCAAAGTCGTGTTTATCTGTAAATCATTGGTGATGGCAAAACTTGAGAGCAGATTTAAGTTAATCCTACCATGTCATTTCCTCCACGACGTACCCATTTGCTTCAGTTGCAATGCTAAAACTCCAGGTCACAATGTAAAAGACTCAGCTCTAGATAGATATGCCAAAAAGTTTGTGATTAAGGAAAGAAGAATAGGTAATTCCTTCATTACTTTGTGAGCTCTTGAAGATCACATAATTTGGAGTGGGCATTCATGCGCATTTCAACAATAAAATGGCATTTCAAGTTAAGAATTAAGGAGGTTGCCTGTAAAAGGTGGGTTTCTGCAATGGCATATCCCTTGATGTCAAAAGAATTGTTGATGTTGCTAACATTGGAAATTGTCAAAAGTGGGCTTTCAATAGAGACATCCAGATTTGGTAAAAAATTATGGAATTAAAAGTTCAAAGATATGAGTATGCAGTCAGATATGAAATATGATTGTGACGTTGTTTGGGGCACAGATTAAGCACAGAGAATACAATTTTTTCACTTAAGAGTTGAGGTAAGCACAATAGTGGCAGAGGTAAAGCTCATGTTTAAAAACCAATTTTTCTTTAATAGAATAGATAATGAGCACACAAAGATGGTCTAAGGTGTCTAGACAAGTCTCAATTAAAATCTGTCAAAACAAAAATGTTTTGAGGCTACAAAACAATAATTAGAAGCTTACAAAGGAAATAATTTTTGAAGCATGAATCTGTACAATATATCCCTGGGCTGGAAGAGAAACAAAAGGTAATTGATGAGTTGTGGAAAAAATTAGATACTTCTTAATTTTAATTTTCTGAAGATGTACATCTTATATTAGATAAATAAAAAATGAATAGGAGGATTACACAGAAGATCTCAACATATAAAAGCGAGGAAAGCATCTGAGCTTAAGCCCAACAAGCAAATATTTGACATCTTTGTGGAACCACACAAAATTGATTTATCAAAGAAAGCCAGGTCTCCCTTGAAGATTCTCAATTTCTCTAATCTAATCAAGAATTATCATCAGGAATGCACTTTGTCTTCAAGAAAGCTAATAATGAATAATAGAAATGTATGTCATAAATCTTTGCAGCTATCCCTATTTATATAGGAGTTTCTAGAATAGGTTCTCAACAATACAGAAGGACAACACTATTTTGGAGCAAATTTCACAAAAGTCTCGCACAACACTCACCAGATGCCTCAATCATTTCTATTACTCTTTTAGTGGCCTGCATCTACAATAACTTAAATTGAGCTCATTGAAGCACCTAAACCTTTCTTCTCAAATGTTAAGAGGGAAGGTAGATTCCATTTCGACATCCAACAGATCAGGTCTTGGATGACAGAGGAAACAGAATGTAAGAAATGCTGCAAAAAGAGGAACCCTTGCCAATATTGCTTTGCTAAGATCGTTTATAAGACCATGATGGATGCCATCTTAACAGAGGGGCGTGGATAATGAAAGTTCAAAGAAATGCCCATACTGACTTTAATCCACTTGTTCTATGAAGGAAAAAATATATGATTATCAGGTCTCTCAACTGCCAGTATTATTACGTATGTAGCTTTTGATATCATGTATCTAATATTATTTTGGCAACTGACAGACCAAGATGGCCTGAGATGTGTTGGGTCATGTGTTCCAAATGTGTTTTTGTTTCATATGGTTTTAAATAAATGATTGTATGGGACACCCACTTTGTCAAGATTTGTTAATTAATGTTTTCTTAGTTATTCAAGAAATAATTATTCTCATATAGGTGGTTGAGAAGCTAGTTCACTGGAATGACTTTATAAAAATCATTGAAATCAATGTGATCAACAATCATTCCTGCAAAATATAATTTACAGTGTTCATTGATATACTTGCAAAGTAGGTTTCTCTATATTTTCATTCTCATGGAGGAATGGTGTAGGAATGGGCAAAGTATTGTTGCTCGAATTATTAATTTTGTGTAAAACCAAGAGGTGTTGGAATACTTGTTTTTGCTGCAAAGGCATCGAAGCCTGCTGCTAGGTGATGTTTTTTTTTTCTCAATGCAGGTTGCTGAGAACTACACAAGACATGAATACTCATTGAAGTTGGATTTAAGAATCTGTATTGTAGAATTTGTGTTGCTGCATTGAAAATAAATCAAAGGAACTGTAGTTTCCTTTGTGGCTGATGGTAAGCGTTGGCATTTGTAGTGTTGAAAATCTGTTGCTGCATTTATTTTGGCATGCCAACTGGGCACTGCAAATAATACACAAAGCACTGGAACTTAATTAAATGAGTTGGAATTTACTGAAATCTGTTATCAGCCTCAGGCATTGGAGTTTTATTAAATGGGTTGGAAAATGCTGAAATCTGTTATTAAAAAGCTGAAAGAAGAAAGGCAGGTGTTAGAATTTTTGCAAAACCAAACATATGAGATAAATTGAAATATATTAAAAGGCTGAAAGATATACATGTCGGCAACACTAAAAGAGTATGTAACATAAAAAGAGTTGCATAATTCTGTTGAAGTTGAAATTGCACATGTAATTTTTTTTCCAAAGTCAATCAAATCAGCTTTATCTATATTCCTTGAAATTGATTATGCATAGGAAAAAATGGATGAGATGGCTTTGAGAAGTGTTTGGAGATGTTAGGGATAAATAAATTTCAAGTTCAAATCATAAGTTTTGCATGAAGTGCACATTTTTAAAAGACAAGTATGCAAATAGAAGTTATATCTCAGTTTTAGAAAATTTGTGTTGAATACATGTTGTCAAAGAGACAGTTGCAAGGTTCAGTTGAAATTTTTTGCATTAATAAGGTTACGAGTTCAAAGCTCCATATGTTCATTTTATATTAGCTTGCTAGTGCACTCTTTATGATTTGTAAAGATATCTTCTCATAGTTGGAGACATAGTTACATTGTAAAAGGTGCATTTTCAGTGGAAACTAACACCTTGAAAATGAATTTTTTTATCTTGTTATCTCATGCTTGTGTTATCAGAGTTAATATTGTGGCTTTTAGAGATGAACATATAGCATTATTTGAGCGACAAATTTATCAAGATTATTTTGATTGACAAAATATAAGTGTCAAAATGGAGGTTGGAGGATAATTCTGTTCTCCTATTAGTTTCTCATCTAGCAAATGGGCACATTGCTTGAGAGACAATTTTGGTAATAGTTGTATTTTCAGTTTGAGTGTTGTGGTGTTGCAATTGCTATGATCGGTTTTGGTTTTCATTTTTGAGCTTTGATAAGGAGTAGACTGAGTTGTTTAGATTTGTTTTTTGTTACAAGGATTTCTCACCTCTCTTGATGGAGGGGAATGAGACTGTATCGGCCTTCAAATAGTCATTGGTTTAGTACTAGGATCTGTAGTATCCCAAGGATCATCTTCTAGACTCCTCTGGATCAAGAATGGGATTGTTGGGTCATGATCAAAAGCATTTTTTTTAAATATAATTTTAAATAAATAATTGTATGGGGAATGCATCTCACTAATGAGACACAACATTTCTTAGTATTTGTTTATCATTTTTTTTGTTAGCTGTTTGGGAAGTATTTATTCTTGAATAGGTGGTTAAGAAGTCAGTTCACAAGAATAGCTTTATAAAAGTCATTGAAATCAATATGATCAGCAATCATTCCTGCATAATATAATTTACAGTGTTCATCAATATATTTGCAATGTAAGCTTCTCTCTATTTGAATGGAAAACCTATGGTTCTATAATGGAGAACCTATGCGTTCTATAATGGAGAACCTATGCATTCTATAATGGAGGACCAAGTGTCCTATAATGGAGAACCTATGTGTTCTATAATGGAGGACCAATGTGTCCTATAATGGGGGACCAAGTAGTCGCAAGGAGGCCAAAGGAGTACTTGCCTTTGTCTCAAAGGGTACTCTGCCTTTTGGCCTAGGAGAGTTGGGTCACCTGGAGGCCCATTGTAATCTCACTCCTCCATCATGGTGAATTGAACCTTCCAAGGATATTAAATGCTTGTGATTGAATTAATGATTGGCCATGAATTTACTAACATTTAACTATGATAATCAGCTAATTAGTATTATGGTGGTAAATGATTCTAATCTGCTAATCAGTGTGATAGTGGTAAAAGATTTCTAATCTACCGTGTAGGGCTTCAATCAGGTGAAAGATATTCACTAACCTATTTGTTCATTCAAAATTAAGGATTTAGGGCAAAATTAGGGCATTCCCAATTAGGGACATTACACATTGGTTTAGTACTAGGATCTGTAGCATCCCAAGGATCATCTTCTAGACCCCTTTGGATCAAGAGAGGGATTGTTGGGTCATGATCAAAAGCATTTTTTTAATAAGATTTATAAAAAATAGTTGTATGGGGAACGCATCTCATTTATGAGACACAACCTTTTTTAGTATTTGTTTATTATTTTTTTGTTAGCTGTTTGGTAAGTATTTATTCTTGAATAGGTGGTTGAGAAGTCAGTTCACAGGAATAGCCTTACAAAAGTCATTGAAATCAATATGATCAACAATCATTCCCGCATAATATAATTTACAGTGTTCATCGATATATTTGCAATGTAAGCTTCTCTCTATTTTAATTCTCAACAAAATGAATGCAACTTGTTTATTATAAAGTGTGAACATTTTTATCAGTAGCTTTAGAAACATATTTAAAAGAAACACACACCTACTAACTAGCAATACAGATTCCTCATTCCACCATTAATAGATTTTTTAAGAGATAAAGCTAGAAATAAAATTCTCAAATTATAATACCAGGCCATCCTTTCCGAGACAAGAAGTAACAAAAAAGCTTGCCTCCGGCTGGATTTGCATTTTAGAAGATAGGTTTTACCTCATCCATGGTGTCGTTGATAAATAGAGAACTATCCTTAAATTTGGCTACAAAGCTACCTTCTGAAACAAAATTTCAATGGGGATCTGTTTACGTACACATCTCTATTAACCTCTGACAGCATAACAGACCAGGATGGACATGTGACTTCACAACTTAAACAATATCACTTAACTCCAAAATTGTGTATACTCATGAAATATAAATTTTCAGTTTTACTTCTTTTGTGTAAATTCAAAGCTTCAAATTTCCCCCATAAGTCTCTCTAACATTGGCCTGTAGAAAGAAGACATAAAATCTGTAAGCATATTCCAAGCATCAATGGCAATAGCAACGAATGCATCAATATACCAAATGAAGTATTTATATTGTTATATGACTTCTGTATATATTGATTGGAATATAAACTTTGTTTTTCTCAGCCTTGTCTAAAAACAAAAACATCTTGAAACTCTGAGCCTAAAACTAAAATTCATCTTTAAAAGATTGATTAGACCAAAACCAAAATGCCCTTGTATGGAAATAAGCAGCAACGATAGAATTGTACTAGAAACATTGCACTCAACTTAGAGCAACTAGAAAAGGCAACGGACATCAAAAATGACAAGACACAATCCATGTATCAAGAGCAATAGGTACTTATAGGTGAGACATTGATTCAATAGTTGTTCTGCCTAATGAAATACAGGATTTACCCAAATATGTCTTGTTATGGCAGCCACAGAAGCTTTTGGCAATAAAAGTGAAAAAATAGTGACTTTGTAGGGACCCAAAAGATAAACTACAAGTGATACAAAACAAAGGCAACTTAATGAGCAGAAACATAAACATGATACTGTCTTCAAAGGAGAAGCCACCAAAAAGAAACCATAATCCTTGAAACAAGCCTATAACTATTCTCAAAAACCTTTAGTCAACCTTGGAATGATAAATAAACAAAATCACTTATTCAATTTCTCAATATAACTAAAGAAGTAAAAGAAGAATTTAAGATGTTTTGAGCCTTACAAATTCTTAAAAACAAGTGCTTTTGGCATCTTACAAAGATAAAGAAACATAATCATTCATAGAATACCACAATATATTTAAATATGTAGAAAATAAAATCAAGTTTTGGGGCCTACATAATCCTTGAAAATAATTCTTCTAGGGATCCTAGCACAAATACTCAAATAATGTACACTTTTTAACATAAAATAACCAGAGGAAGATAGAAATGTGCTTCCCACCATGTGTAATCAAAACCCAATCACAGAGTCAGAAGTGCTTAGCAAGAATTATCAAAGAAGGTGAGAAATTTGTTAAGTTCCATGTGTGTTGTACACTGTGCAAGCTAAACATTATAAGGCACACTTAGGACAGCAGAAGTTAGGTACACTTTTTTAGATAAATGTTCGAGTTATCAAATGCCAATTCCTTATTTTGCGGCAGTTGAGATTGCTTACATTACATGTTTGTTTTAACTTGCAAGTCAAGTTTTCTTTTGAAGCATGCTATTCTTGGGAGGTGGATTTTGCATGAATTCGAGCACTCAAGTTCACTGTATGAGTAACTTATTTTGGCCAAAATTCCAATGTTTGGTTTGGAAAATGTATCAAAAAATTGTCTCGATGATTGCTGCTGTAATCACTCTAGGAAGTTGATGGTTGTTGTTACTATTTAAAGCTTTTGCATGTTGAAGGATATCCTAAATAGCACACAGCTTGATTCTTATTGTATTGTAATATTGTTACTATGAATGAAATCAAAATAGTGATATTGCTTGCTAGGTTTTTTACTAAATGGGTTTCTCAAGTTAAAATGTTATCTATGATTTCTCTGTAGAATGGTTTTATATTTTATAATTTTGTATTTACTTTTCTTCTTAGATTTGTTAGTGCAGGTTTTCATTTTCCTAGTGGGTATTTATTTTTTCTATCATCTAGGTTTTTACTACACCTTTTTAACTAACCTTTCTTAGGTTAGTTAAGAAAATATCAATGAGTAGGTATTAAGTGTCAGCATCTTCCATGGGGGGTACACTTTATTATTCTAGGATACTTTTGGTGTGCTCTCCCTATTGGTAGTATATGTCACCTCCCCCCTCTCACTTAGTCTATATATACTCACTCTCCTAAATTGAAGTTGCATCTTGTAGCTTCATGCTGTTATGTTTTCCTAATGCTATTTTGCTTATTGAGCATTTGCATTAATCTCTTGGAGAGTAACTCTATAATGCTAGTTTGATTGTATTAGTCATATGTATTTACCAGGGAAACCCGAGGACGCGTCCCCCCATAAAATGCCTCATCCCTATCCTCGGGACGTCCCGAGTATAGGGGGATGGTTGGGGGACGGTCCCCTGGTGTCCCCTTTTTTTGTAAATTCATGGGGGACATTTCCGGAAAGGGGGGGATGGTCAAAGGGAAAGGGGGACGGCTGACCATCCTGGAGACAACTAGGGGACGCTTGAGTCGTCCCCCAACCGTCCCCCACGTCAAAGCATGTTTTAAAAATAAAATATATATATATATATATATATATATATATAAGTTTTCAGTTTTCTGGTTTATGAGTTGTTCGTTTAAATTATTTTCATATATCTTTCACAATATTTGGAACACTCACAAGATAAATATTTGATGCTCTATTAGAGATATATAAAAATAGCAAAAATTTATTCCAAAAGTGTGTAAACTTGAATTTATTTGCTTGCTGTTCACTAACAAGTTTTAGAGACAAAGACTTAGGATTTTGACCTTTTTAAACAATTCTGCACAATTGGAAATAGGCTGAATATTAAGGCAATTTGATGCCCAAAACTCCTTGAGTGCAGCAATTGTCCCCACATTTAACTGCTCAAATCCATATCAGACAATACACCAGCATTGAATTTACTTCTAGTAGTCCACACTCCCACCAAACTACAATAATTCTGCCTTCAGACGCCTCAGCTATTCATTATTGTTCTGTGCCAAGTAATCAATAACCTAGGTGAAACAATCTTCACTGTAATCACAAATGTTCGCCCAATTTGTGAGCTGGAAATAACCTTATGTAATTTGATATAAGTTTTAAAAAATTAACTTGGAGGTTGTATTATGATTCATGTATGTTAATTCTGAATTTTCAATGTGTATTGAGTATTGACAAAGAATGTTGAGCACAAATGTTATATGTTAAGGTTCTATAATGTATATTATGTATGCTTTATCCATGTTTTCATCTGAATATTTAAAATTTCCCTATATATTTAAAATTTTCCCTATATTTTATATAGCTGTCCCCCACCGTCCCCAAATTTGGCCTTAAAAACTTGGAGACTCATCCCGCCGTCGTCCCTGTCCCGAAAACTTGGGGTAACACTGGTATTTACAATTTTAATAGTTTCTATTTCTTGCACTAGACCTTGGCTTATCATTTGTTTTGCATATACTAATATGGTATCAGAGAATTTGGTGCTAGGATAGATCTTTAGTTTCCATATTTAAAAGATTTGGGGGGAGTTAATCAGATTGCATGTAGGCTTCCTAAAAAAACAATATGCTCTTCTCTTACATCTTTTGATGATCTAGAGAAACAAAAGAGTTTAACAGAAAAATTCTTTAACCTCTATTATTTGTACGTGTGTTTTTTGAAATCTAGGTGATTGTAGCTTTTTAGTAATTCTGGTACTATTTTTAGTTGTTCCATAGTGTCCAAAAGGCTTGAGAAAGTCAAGATTGGGTCACGTTTACATCAAAATCGAAGATTAAGAAGCTAGGTTGTGAACAAGGGTTTGAATAGTGCATCAAGCATGTTGCTCATTTTTGCATCATTTTGATGTCAAAAGGACCTTGCCATGGCATCCTAAAGGCCCAAGCCCCTATTTCCATATAAAATTTGTCAAAATTGGTGTAATGTCCCCTTTTTCACGTGCATCAGAGTTGGGGGATTAGCCTATTTTCCTGACCCTCGTAGGCTAATAGTTTTGGATAGAGGGTTTCTCAGACGGGCACTTGGTCGTCAAACTTCAGTGTTGATCTCTGGAGCATGGTGGCAAGGTGAATTGTGGCGTTTGGCATGATACTGGTGCTTAATCTAATGATATTCACCTTTTATTTCACCATCCTCGGCCTAGGGACCATGTGTTTTAATATGAAGGGGTCACTTTCTATTTTTAAGTTACTATTCATTACTAAAGTGAAAAATGTTATAACTTAAGTGAATAGTGTTCACTTTAATGAATAGTGTTTCCTTTGTAAATTTATAAAAGGCAAGAGATAAATTCGAATTGCTTCATTAGATGATCATTTTGGCTTGAAGAAAACTTGAGAGTGAAGCTTGGAGGAAGAAGGAGGCTAGGGTTTCCTTATTTCTTGCAGTGGGTGAGCCTGGTGGGGCTTGGTTCTTTGTTTGGAGCTGCTTGAGAGTGTGAAACACCACCTTAAAGTTGTTGATCTGTATTTTGCTGCTTCTTTGGAGATCTACTTGCTGGTTTGCAGATTGTTTTGAGCTTGGGTTTGAGTGTTTCCAGTTGCCGTTGTCTCCAATCACGATTATACAAGAGCTGTTCGCGTTTGAAAAGTTTTTGGGACTTTTTTGAAGCTACAGCCAGCCGCTTTTTCTTGAGGGTTAGATCAGCAAAAGAAGAAAAGAAACGCCTATCTTGAGTGGCTGCAACTTCACCCAAAGGGGGTGCCCTTACCCTAGGAAGCTTTCCATTATGGTTTTTGGTGGGAGAAGTTCATCTTCGAAGAGTAATCAGCATTTCATTGGGCGCGGGTACTGTAGCAAGGCACTATTCACAGTGCTTGTATGGCTGTAAGTAAAAATTAAGGCATAAAATGTATCTTTAAAAATCTGATGTAAGCCATATATCTTATGTGATCTATTATGTAATGAAAAAAGCATCTTTGGCTCTTAAATTGAGTAATTGCTTGAGTTATTTTCAGTAGCTTAGTTTATTTGAGTTTCCTTTATGTATATGCTTTTTAGTCCCCTTTCTAGCATTATTGGCAAACAAATCAAAGCACAAAAAGAGAATTAAACCAAAACAGAAATCAGACCTATAAACTCAGTGAGAAACAAATCAGCAAAGTGTTGGAACACTAAAATTGGACACATGGGTTTTGGAGACAATTTTTTTTCCCAAGCAACATCGAAAGGACCTATGCAAGCCATACCATACAACAATGGAATTAAAAAAAATGTAGTCCATAAATGGTGATTAGTGAGATGCATAGTGGTTTTATAGTTGCAATGGGGAGAGCAAATCATTAGTCTTAGCTCTATCACTTTCCTCCATTATTGATCCTCTTACGGTTGTTTTGCTCACTTTTTTAGATGAGGTGAGGAAGTTATGGCACAAGTGGTTTAGCCATCTTAACTTCCACTAGTTACAACAACTCAACCAGCAGATCAAGGTTATAAAGATGCTTTTAATTTGATTTTCTAATGGTATTTGCCAAGGATGCATTCTTGATAATGTTGTCCCCTAATTTTGCAAAGCCAAATTGGACAACCTATACAAATTTTTCATTAAAAATTCCTATTCTTGGTTTCTCTAAATGCATATTTCTTATGAGAAAATCATACTTTGTATTTTCTGTTAAACTTTGGGTCATCTGAATCATTTTTATTTTGGTTTCTTGTTCTTTTTTGCCTTGTTTTTATCCCTTCTTTCTTTTGGTTGGGTTTTGGAGGTTTGAATGCAAGTGTCACGTTAACTTGCAATTTTCTCCTCAAGGCCCGATCTACTTTTTGGTCTTTAAAAAGGTATTTTAAAATTTTCTCTTTAACTTGCAAAGGGGGTCCTAAGACCTGACTTGCAAGTTGGACATCTTGTTTTGGTTCTTTTTGTTCAAACACTTGTAATGGGGGGTCTTAATACCCGAATTGCTATTGAAGGCGTTTTCCCTAGTCAGGTACTTGTGACTTGTAGCGCGGGGCTTAAGACCTGACTTGCAAGTTGGATGGTTTCATTTACAAGTTTCTTTTTTTTTTTGCATGTCACTTGTATTTCGGGTCTTAAAGCCCGAACTACAAGTTAAGTTTTAAAAGAGTGATGCATGTAACTTGTAATTCGGGTCTTGAAGTTTGAATTGCAAGTTAAATGGTAAAAATCACAAGTCTTTTACTTGTTATCGCGTCTTAGGAGTCCGCCTGCAAGCGCGCGCATTAAGTGCTTTCTCACGCGCAATGGCCATTTTCGTTTCAAGCAATCACTTGCAATTTGTCTTTGAGACCCGACATTGCCTTATGATTGAGGATTTGCAGAAAAGCCTTGCATTTTGTTCTTCATAACTCGTCTTTTGAATTCGTTTCCATCCTTCCTCTTCTTGCGCGATTTCCTCCATTTGCCTCTACGTTTTTTGTGGAGAGAAATTAAGGATCAGCTGGTTGTGCTTTGAAAGGAGTCTTTATCCTTTTCTTTCTATAAAGAGCTAGGTTCCCATCAAAGGTTTTGATTTGTACTTTCAGTTCTGCGTTTTTCTCCTCAAGGTACGTTTCTTTTGGTCTTGGTCTTTTGTTTTACTTTCTTTTTCTTTTTTGGGTTTCTTCTTTCTATTTTCGAAATACACAAATGGGATTAGTTGTTATTTGTCCACTTGCAATCGGGTTCTCAAGACCCGATTGCAAATAATCATACTTTCAAAAGTCTTCATGAAATGCTTGCATACGCCTTCATTCACCTCCATCTCATTTGCAAATACATCTTCAAATGCTTGCATTTCGCCTCCATATGCTTCACTTGCTAAACCATTTGAATCCATTTCCATTCATCACATCATACATCCTTTACTTGTAATCGGGTCTCCAAGACCCGACTACAAGTACACATTATCAAAAGTACACATTTCACTTGCAATTAGGTTCTCAAGACCCGATTACAAGTTGAGCTTGCAAATATCTCCTCCAGATCCGATTTTTCTCCTATCACTGTCTAAAGCATATTCGTGAAGCATCTTCAAAGATTTGATGGATGATATAAGTTCAAAACTCAACCAAGTCTTGATGAGTTTGCTGGTTTGCAAGATTTTGGTATCATGGAATCACCCATTGCTGATGAAGATGTATTTACCCTTTTGAATTCTCATCTCAGTGTTTTAGATTCTTGTTCAATGATAGAAGGGCCGGTTTCACCTCCAAATGTGATAAGTTTTTAAATGAGATTGTTCCCTCTCAGGTGGTTTCTCTCATTGATGAGATTAAAGACACTGAGATTGGACACTCAGAAGTCATATTCATTTAGTTTCTTCATTTCCAGTGGCTGCGTTAGAACCAGAATTTGTGTTGGCTTGTGCTGCTCATTTTGACGAAGGAACAAGAACAATCAGAGATGATGATGGGAATGTCATTATAAGTTTGGAGGCTGAAACAATTGATAAGATCTTCAGAGTACCTGCAGCTTCTTTGTATGCTGAAATCACTATGAAGAGTGCAATAGATCATTACAAGCAAAGGAAAGCAGATTGCAATAGACACATGAGTGCTAAATGGTTGAAGACTCCCCGGACTTGCTTTTCCAGGTGGCCCAAATTGCATCGTTCTGATTTCATTGAGGAGATAGGTGATATAGTCACACTTCTTAGAAGGATAGCAGGTTTGAAAGTTTCTAATGTGTTTGAGACCTGGATGTATAAGTACATCGTGGTTATGAGAAAAGGGCAGTCTCATATTTTCTGGGGAGAATTGATCAGTGATAACTTGTGTAGACAATTAGCACAGGTTCATACTACTTACACCTTTTATATGAATTCATTCTTGGTGTATATTGTTGCATCGTTCAGGCAGTTTCTTGGCCTTTCAACCAAAGGTGATAGATCATTGGTGCCAATATGGGAATATTATGATCAGCTCACTCTGAAACCCAACAGACTTCATTATAGGAGGGTACAAGATGCTTTCTTCGGTCACTTCATGTGTCTCTTTGATAGGTCACTCAAAAATAGAAGAGTCTCTGAAGCAACTTGGAAAAAAGTAAATGAATATGGTTGTTTGTTTCTGCAGTTTCCCACTTTCACTTACATGAGAGTTGGATGTTTTAAGGGACAACCATATATGCTACCTCATTATCCTATTGACAAAATTCTTTTGATGGAGTTGGCAAGACAGTTAATGGAAGTTCATGCTGTACAACTTGCTAGTCACAAATTGGGTATTACTATCTCTTCACATAGTCCATTACAGATTGGTTGGTATTCTATAAACACATCTCAAAGGGCCAAAGCTATGGATGCTGAGCTTCAAGAAATCAAGCTGAAGAAGTTCATTGCCAGGGAAGATTTTGACTACCGTGGAATGAAAGATAAAATTAAGAGAGCCTTTGCCCATGTTCACCGCCTTGAAGATATCTGGGTAGATCTTCGTACTGAAGAGGATGTGAGGAGAATGGATTACAACAGGCTCACCTTGGAACAAATTGTGGATCTTAATTTAACTAGGATTCCTGAAGGAATGATAGATGATGGAGAAATCTTAGATCCAGAGTATACTGAACAAAGAGTTCAGAAACTCCTCTCCCCTCCCCACAATGGTCAAAAAAGGAATGTGATTCTATTATTGACCATTTTCAGCCTATCCTCGCTAATACCAATGCTTGGTTGAAGGATAATAATGTCAAAACTATTAAGATCAAGGGAGAGGTAGAGAATGATTTGGCTGGTCCAGTTGGGCAAAGATCCGAAATCCGAGACAAATCTAAAGAAGGTGCTTCTTCTTCTGGTACAAGGATCAAGTTGAGGGTTAGTAGAGCTTTGGTAATTCCTCCATTGGAAGTGTCAGCAAAGGGAAAAGAGACTTCACAGGTACAGGTACATGTCCTTAATGATGAAGATGATACTTATGAAGAAAACATAGCAAAATCACCCCCATCAGCAATCTTAGATTCTCCTCATGCGGGTATTCCTCAAATACCCATGGATATTGATACTGATGTAGATTCTTTCTCCACTGTGTTTGTTGATCCTGTAGAACCTAGTACAACTGCTGCTACAACTATGAGGATCCCTATTGTAACTTCTCATGAGGATTTGGAGGGAATCTTTGATAATGATCCTTCTTATACACCAATGTCCAACATTCATTTCTCTGAAATTGGTACTACTACTTTGAATTTTGACAAATTTATGTTAGAAGCCAATCATGTGTTTCCAGCAGAATCGAGAGCTCTTGCAATTCAGACTGATACTTCTCCCAAAGTAACAACAATGGTACAAGTAGAGCCTGTTTCTTCATAAATCACAGTTGCTAATGTAAGTTAATAGGTACATCCATCGCTAAGTTCAATTACACCAAAAAGGAAGAAGCAGGAAATCTCTCCTGACATGTTTGATTTTCAGCAACTTGCAAAACCTAAATCCAGAATTGCAAAGAGGGCAAAGAAAGTCTCACGGGTCATGATGGGTGAAGATAAAATGAAGTATGCAGAAATAGCTGAGCCATTGGTTGAAAAGCCACCTAAAGAGATGCAGTTGTTAGATTACAGACTCACTAGAGTTGAGCTTGGTAAACAGACACATTCTGGTCTTATGCATGATGCCACGGATTCAGTAGCCTCATTGGTTCAAAGATATGATGAATTGCTGACAAGGAAGAATGAGCTCAAAGAGAAGAATTCACAGGTCATTGCAATAATACAGAAAATAACAAATACTTCAGAGCGAGTTAATCCATTAACTTCTTTTACCTCTGAAGAATCAGTCAGGCAATTAGAAAGAATTGCGCAAAAAGCTAAAGTGGTTGATTCTTGGACAACTCAATTAATTGACCAAGGAATACCAGTGGTTGAAAAGGCATTGAAGAATTTGAGCACTGTTAAAGCAGCAAGATTCAAAATGAATCAAACTCTGGAAGCCTTTCAGCAAAGCCTATATTCTATTGAGAACGATTTAAGAACCTGGCATGAGATGGATCAAGTGAAGCTGGAAATTCTGTGCAACAATTCAATGATTTCAAAAAGGGAGAAATATATAGAGTTTGAGGAACTTATGACAAACAAGTCATTAGTTATTCAAGATCTTATCAAAGATATTCAAGCTACCCTTGAGATGAGTGTTGAAGTTGAACATGACATACTTTCAGACTTTGAGAAAATCCCTTGCAAAGTTTTAAGTCATGAAGGAGAATTGCTTGCAGCCAGTGATGTTGTTTCTCAGATTACTGCAAATCTTCACCAGGAGCTAGATTCAGATCAGTTTTCTATGGATACAATCCATAAGTTTGTCAATCACCAACTAGTCTTCAACAAGATGCAAGCTGCTTTTGAAGAACATAGAGAGGTGACAGTGAGATACTATGATGTTATCCTAAAGACTGTTGCCATTGCTAGGAACACGCTTGGTCCCGATCCAGATGAGTTGCAAGGAATTATTAGCAAGTTTCTATCTTTCAAAGCTGGGAACGAGACGGAGTGAAGAATATTATGTTGTTTTATGTATTTTACTTTCGACAAAATATATGTAAAAACAAGTTTTGCAATTGCAAGTGTTTTTTTCTTGCAGTTTTGGAAAATGTAATTACATGTAAATCCTTACAAAACAAATCACAATTTGGATTGTAATTTTGAATAAGTCAATTGCAGTTAGTTAGTGGTTGAGAGATTTTCTCAAGTTTGTTGAGATCCTCCCACCTTTTTCTCAAGGCCTCTCTTCTATAAATACTTGAGGGGGTCTATTGTAATCTTATCTTTTTAGCAAGCAAGAAATTTCTGCAGAATTTTGTACTCATAAAGACTTTGAGCTTTATAGTTATAAGTTGTGATTTTTCAAGTAATATCAAAGAGTTGGAATTTCAGACTTTGTGTTGAAGCCCTACTTTGCATCATCTGTGTTCTTATGTCATTTTGGAGCATTAATTTGTGACTACTTGGAGATTGTGGAATATTGCTGAAGAGAGATTCAATTGAAATGTCTGCAGACTTTGTGCTGTAAATGTTAAAAATTGACTTCATAGTTAGTATTTAGAAATTGAGAAGAATTGCAAGACTTTGTGCTCGTGGTAGTTCTCATTTAAAGTAGTTAATAGGTACATCATAATCGCAGACTTTGTGCTGTCATATGCTGTATATTATCATTAGGTAATCATTCTAAAAAGGGTAGATAGGACTTCAGGTCTTCAAAACTTTGCGCTTGTTAGTTGTTTTCCCGTCCCGGAGGAAGTGACAGAAGTCTTTGTGCTTTCAGGAAACTTTATTTCCTCCTTCTTGGTTTCACTGCATAGCTGTTGTAATAAGTTTTCTTAACATTTGCTATTACTTTTCTGCGAAGAGAAAATAATATAATCTTTCCTGAAATAAGAGGAACGATTGCTATCCTACCTATATTAGTCTTAGTTAGTTAAAGGGGGAGCCTTCCCTTAAATTAGGAGAGTTTAACTCATGTGCTGTGGTTGAAACCACAATTTTATATGCTTTCCCAAGTATACAACATTTTCAACCAACAGATAAGCATCCCGAAGAAAAGTTTGACAAAGGCAAGCATAGAGAGCTTCAAAAATGCTCGAATTAGTACACAATGATTTGGTCGGTCCATTTCCACACCCTTCCTTCAACAAGACAGATAAGTCTTGACATTCATTAATGACTTTTCCAAGTAAACGTAAGTGTATTTTTTCAAAGACAAGTCTGTATTCTTTAAGTATTTTCAAGAATTCAGAGTTTTTCTAGAGAAGTAGTTAGGGAAAACCATCGAAGTTTTGTGTAGAAACAATGGTAGTGAGTATGTGAACAATTGTTTTGAGCAGTATTGCACTTCAAAGGGGATTGATTTGCAACACAATTCCATAAAATCCTTAACAAAATATTGTTGTTGAACAAAATAACAAGTCCTTGAAGGAAATGACAAATTGTATGATTCACTCTAGATCTCTTGCACCATAATATTGGGTGGAGGCCATTAATTGTGCTTATCATATCCAAAATTGTATTCCTCATTGATCCTTGAAGGGAGTCACTCCTTTTGAAGCTTAGAGTGGTTGAAAACCATCAATTAGGCACTTCAAAGTTTTTGATTCTCTCACATGGTTCCACATTCCTATAGAGAAATGTAACGCCATGGATCCATAGAGTAGGCCTTGGATATTTGTAGGGTATCCAAATTGTGTAAAGGGTAATTGGTTGCTTCACCCAACTACACACGAGTTGTTTGTAGAGAGGAGCGTTCATTTAGAGGAGGGCTCTTTGAGCTCCACTCATGTCACTTCTCCACATCCTACTTTGACATCGGAATCAATTGGATTTGATGATAGACCTTCAGAGGATTCAAATCCACCAAGGCAAATTCCTTATGATGAAGAGGTTTCTTCCTCCACATTAGATGCTAACAATGATGATCAGCATTCACCTCCCTCCTCTTCGAGTCATCATTCAAAGGTTGACGATTCTCCTATCTCTCTGACCATTGGTCCATTTTGGGCTCAATAGACATTGCAGGATGCAAGTGATTGGGTTGAGGATTAA
Source organism: Sequoiadendron giganteum (assembly GCA_007115665.2). Classification (NCBI taxonomy): domain Eukaryota; kingdom Viridiplantae; phylum Streptophyta; class Pinopsida; order Cupressales; family Cupressaceae; genus Sequoiadendron; species Sequoiadendron giganteum. The sequence continues at coordinate 613,099,159 of CM021104.1, forward strand.
TCAAACACCAGACAAACTCATTCATAGTTTTAGGGCTCTCCAAACATCTTCATTGCTACTACCTCTAATCCATAGTCTTTTCAAGAGGCTTTTGGTACTCCTAAATGCCATACAATTATGCAAGAGGAGTATAGTTGCAAGATTACTAAGCACACTTGTGATATTGTTCCCCTTCCCAAGGGAAGGAAATATGTTTGATGCAAGTGGATCTATCAAACAAAATTCATAGTAGATGGGTCAATAGATAAACTTAAGGAACATTTAGTTGCAAAGGTTTTTTCCCAACTCCTTGGTGTTGATTAATTTGAGACCTTTGGACTTGTAGCCAAGATGAACTCCATTCAACTCACACTTGCTATCACTATAGCACATTGATGGGAGGTTCACTAGATGGATGTGAAGAGTGTTTTTCTTCATGGAAACGTTGAGGTGGAGATAAACATGGAGCAGCCACAAAGTTTTGTCCAAGATTATTCTTTTGTTTGCAAACTCTAGAAATTTGTCAATGGCTTGAAATAGGGCTTGGTATGCCAAGATGGATTCCTTCCTTCTCACAATTGAGTTCTCTCATTGGCATGTAGATTCCTTCAATTTTCTTTTGAGATCACCATCACACAATCCAAGTATGCTCTAGATTTACCTTTGAGGTTTAACATGGCAAACTGCAAGCCTCCTCTAAGTCCCTTTCTTTCTACAATCAAACTTGAGGCTCGATGCTCACCCTCCATGGATGGCACTTTGTACCATCAATTTGTTGAGTCTTATCTACATGATTCACATGAGACCAACATTTCATATGCTATGGGCATGGTCTCTTGATTCATATAGGAGCCCCATGAGCTACATTGGAAAGTAGCAAAGTGGATTCTCCACTACAGAATGGGCATTCATATAGGAGCCCCATGAGGTACTCACAATTTTGGGATTCACTACAGAATGGGCATTGATATCAACTTGGTGAGCTACACAGATTCAAATTGGGCAAGTGATTCTCAATTTCACAAATCTACTTCAGGTTACAACTTCTCACTCTATTCCAGTCCTATTTGTTGGTCAAGCAAGAAGCAATCAACTATTGTTCTATCTTCTATTCAAATCGATTGTTGGGGGGCTGTAAATGCCACCACTCAGGCCATTTGGCTTCAAAATGTTCTCACTAAGTTTCCTATTCAATTGCATGGCTATCCATCATATTTTGTGACAATTAGAGTTCTACTTAGATCTCATGAAACTCAATCCATCTTTAGAGTACTAAGCATATCGAGGTTTACATGCACTACATTGGGAAGCTCGTTTATGGATAGGTCATTGATCACTGCTATTACCCATCTTCTGAGACGGTTACCAACATTTTCACCAAACCCTTCACAAAAAGAAAGCATTTACGAGCTTTGTTGGGGTGTTGGAAGCTTCATCTTCTAGAGAGCTACCTACTCCTTCCTTACTCTCAGTGTCTTTTCTCTCTCTATTTGGGGGAAACTGTTCTCTCTTTTTTGTGGGCGGGCTTCTTCTCTTTTGGGGAGATATTTGTCTAAATGGGTACCTCATCAAGCTTCATTTGTCATGACTCATCTTTTTACCCACCTAAGCTACGCTTAAGGGGTTGCTGTAGGTTTTCATTTTTCTAGTGCATATTTATTTTTCTTACTATCTAGGTTTTTCCTACACTTTTTTAATTAAGTGAATATTAATGTGAGCAGATGTGAGGTGTTAGCATCTTCCATGGGAATTACACTTTACTATTCTTTGATATTTTTGGTGCACTCTCCCTATTGGTTGTATTCTCCACCTCCCCCCTCTCACTTAGTATATATCTACTCACTCTCCTAGCTTGTTAATGCTAATTTTCTTCTTGAGAATTTGCATTACTCTCTTGGACTTTGTAATTACAAATGAAGTTGGAAATAGGAAAATGACAAACCACTATGCCAAACAATGAACAAGATCACCCAAATTTGAAGTATGAAAACATTTGATTGCCTATGAAGTCATGTCCACAAAGGTTATGTGGTCGTAAAGTTAAACCCAAGATTACATTCTAGAGGTATTAACCTGCACCTCATTTAAGTAAATACCATTAACTTATATTACAAATACCACATTTTAAATAAAACCATAATCTTGAAAGAGATAAATTGAAACAAATAAGCAAAGCATAAAAGCAAGAAAAATAAAATGTAGGTATATAGGGCAAGGGATAAAACCAAAAGGCACAATGCCCTTAATAAAACAAAGAGATGCATTGCCTATAATCATATACAATGTAGGTATTACCTGCAAAGTTGGTATAATAGTGTTGTATATGGCTAACCAAAAGTTTGATTTGGCATTCAACCTGTCCAAAACATAAATCATTAGAAAAAAGAAGATACTATACATCCAAAACTTAGATGGATTGAAAAATGGGATAATTTTATATCATTTAGCATATAGAAAAGAGCGACATGATTACAAAAAAAACTCAAGTCAACTCAAAATGCACAAAAGAAAAAATAGAATCACCAAGTTAAAGTTTTAAACCTAATATTTTGGGGATAATAATCATCAAATGAGAATGCTTTCCCACATCAAAGAATGTAATTAATAAGCAAAAGTTGTAAGATTAGAAATATGAATTGTGATAGGCAAAATTGAAAGGTCTGAGACTAGTTTAACAATTTAATTATAATTCCTCATAATGGAAACTTTTGAGCATACATGCACACCATTCTTATATATTTATCCTTTTATACATGTAGGTGACCTTCCCAACATATGGGATTAAAGCCAATAGGGATCAATGACCAAGATGGAAATTGAAATTGTTGACAATAACCTTTCCATCAAAATTAGAAGAATACTATATTTGTGACTTTGTGTAACTTATGTGTTGTAGTCTCAAGCCCACTAATCCACAGAAACAAACGAGCCTAAAAAGACAGCTCAATTTATTGTTGTGGATTGAAGCTTCCTACTGTTCATATAGATTATAATGGTTATTTAATATTATATCAGTAAAAAATGAGAATATAGAGACCTGAAAAACTAGCAAGCATTTTGTTGGTAGTAAGATATGAGATTCAATCAATAGACATCCTCACATGTCCAAAGCTCCAACATTTTGGCTTGCATGCTTGAATTTTTAGTCTCTCAAAGATGCCAAATTCATGATTAAAAGTTAAAATGCAGAAATGGAAGTGAATCAATTCCTAGACAGCAAAATGGGCATGTATGAAAACAATTTTAGTATAGAATGGTAACATTGATGCATGCAGCTATTAATTCCCACATATGGTCAAAATAGGTCAACGGGACTCAACTACAGCAAACTAGAATAGCTAATCAAGGGTGCAAAATAAACTCCAAAAACCAAAATTTAGATAGGTAAAACTTAAATTATAAGGTAATAAACTAAATATGAGGGGACCAAACCATAGACAAATCGGTATGTACAAAGGGCATACATCAGAAGTTCAAAACCAATGCTAGGAAGAGAATATGCCACATCAAAAACTAAATATGAGGGGACCAAACCATAGACAAATCGGTATGTACAAAGGGCATACATCAGAAGTTCAAAACCAATGCCAGGAAGAGAATATGCCACATCAAAAACTAAATTGAAATAGGACAAGAAGTGGTCCAATGAAGAATAAGGCTCTAATTCACATTAATATCAGAAGCACAAGAAGAGCCACTGTCCTATTGATCACCATAATAGGGCCAAAAGATCTGACAGCTAAGTTACTAGTTCATCCCCTGCATTACTAGGATCTAGGATTGGTTCAAATCTAATAAAAAATTTCAGGCCAAATTGAGCAAGGATTCTGCCAAGGCACATGAACAAGACTAGATGAATCCACACGAACTCATGATGAACCCAAAGTGAATCTGTTGAACTGTGTTTTATTTTATTTTCACCTAGTTGTATCCATGACAACCTACATGAAAATAGGTTTGAACCATAGTTCCAAAGAGTTTCCTGATGGGGGGACGCAGGGACGTGGGGATAGGTTTCTAGGACAGGGGGACCAAGGGCCTAAGTTTGGGGACAACGGAGGGATGGCAGGGGAACAATGGTGGGGTGGCAACGACACTGAAATACATATAGTACTTCAAAAAATAGTTATACAAAGATGTATAAGTGTAAGAATTACAAATGAAACCTTGGAAAACTAGTTTTAACCATTTGAATTTTGAAGTGAACCTTACCTTGACATCACTCCCCTTCTTGCTCCTCCTCAACCCTCTTGCTCTTCATTATCACTCTTTCACCTTACACTTGCAACTTTCATTCTCACACTCACAATATTAGCTTCTTGTTGATTTTTTTTTTGTGAATTGAAATGAGAGTCAAAGGCAGTTTTATAGAGTTTGTGGGGTTTGGGTGGGGCCTCTAGGCCATTGGGGTTTGGCCATGGGCACAAAAGAAAACAATTTTTTAAAAAGATTTGATTTTTGGTCATTTGGTCCCAGGAGATGCTTGGGCATCTTCAAGATGAACCAAAGACAACTAGGAGTCCCCTAGACATCTTGAGGACACCTCGGCGTCCTCGAATTCCTAGCGGTGTCTTGGAGACGGCAGTGCTGGTGGTGGGATGGTTGTGCTGGTGGTGGGTTGATGGGGGGATGTCCCCCCCAAGTCCCCAAGTCTCCAAGATGAGGACATCTAGGAAATGTGGGATTCTTTTTTTGGGGGGGAACGCGTCCCCATGGAACACTAGTTTGAGCTATTGTATGAGACAATAGAATCAGTCTCCACCAAACTAGATCCCTATCATCAAAAGAGTAAATGTCTTTTGGAAGATTTTTTTTCTTGTGTCACTCTTGTGCCCTCCTTTTTTCTTGTGCAAAAGGGTTTAAATTTCATACCATTTATTTCAATTCTTTGCTACTTCCTTGCCACATCCACAATATTTTATTTTCTTGCTCATCCACATTTTCTAAATCTCTTCCTACTTTTTCTAATCCTCCCATGCATCTTCTATAGTGTATATTAATTTCTCCATGTGTTATATCATGCAAAATAAACATTCAAATCACTATTATCAACATTTTTTAAGATAAAATAATAAGGATTCTACAGAGGGCCACACCCTTGATAAAGAATGAAGATTACATCAACTATTGGAGCATCTAGATAGTAAGAAAAATCAAAATGCTGCTGCAATAGCCAGCTACAAGAAAACTAACCCAACATTCATCTCCTAAAAAACCTAAACCCATGTAGGGCATACCAAAAAGAGATTGAACCTGAGAAGATGCATATAAAAGACAAGACCAAAAACGAAAAAACTATAAGAACCAAGAACCATTAGCAGCCAAAAACACCTTGCCCTATGCTCCAACAATCTCAATCTCTTAGAGATGCATGCCTTGTATTAATTACTTCTTCGATCCAATTCCTCGTGTCATGTGTAGTCCCTCCCCTCTTGTATCTAGCTAATGCTAGGCAATGAAGTCCATATCAAACCTCCTAGTGTCACTTGGACCTTTGAATTGATGGTCCACAAAAATGAGGAAGCCCATGATTGCTTCCTACTTCTAGACAGCCCCTATAATTGTGCAGATGGAGGCCTGGTAAGGCCTTCCCAACATCTTTGTAGTATGCCCTTAATACTCTCACCCCCTTGTATATTTTTAACTCAAAAGGCTCAAGGAACATGCACAAATGAGGGGTAGAGGAAAGCCTACCCCTTCCGTGATATAAGGCATTGGCTCCTTCTCTTTTGGCATACCTTCCTTCACCCAAACATACTCACAAACTGATTTTTATGAAACAATTGCAAGAACAATAAATGAATAGATACATTTAGCAAATAAAAACTAGGTAGGACATAACACCTCCCATTATTTTTGCCTTAGTTCTCCCTACGACCAAAGCTTACTCCTTAAATATTCCTTTAACAAATAACAATTTTGCAAGGGCTTCCAAGAAAAAATGCATTGCACCCACTTATCTAAAATCTTCTCTTGCAACATAACGCCCCCTACTCTAGGCCTTTGCATCTATGATTCCATGTTAGTCATGGAACCTACCATAAACCCTAGATACTAGACTTGCCAATAATAAAGAGCTCACCACCTTCTTGACATCAATACCAACTCATAACCCTAACATTATATCATTTAGCCACCTCTCTTCATTGCCATTGAGCTCAAGATCCTTACTACCCCATTACTTGCTCCAAGCATCAAGCCTTCTTACATATGTGCCATATTAAGATTCTTCATGAAAGATCTCCCCATTAATAGCATCCACCAACCTTAATTAAGATAACTAATGCTTCTTTACTATATATTCCCTCCACCATTATGCTTGAACACTAGTTTTGCTTCTAAATCTAGCCATGAGCTCGATGGATTACAATATGTGGTCATTATTAGGTTTTGAGTTACTCTTGCATTGGCCAAACAATCTGCTACATAATTGAGATGTTTATTGTAGTGAGAAAAATTAAAAAATCTGAAAAATGTAGAAGTGAAGAAACCTCCTCTACAAAGTAATTCATTTTCCAGGTGGAATTTTTTCCTTTATGAATTGCATTAATAACTGAAAAGGAATCTCCTTACACTATCAAATTGGTTATATTTTGGTAGATAGCCACTTCTAGGCTCCCATTCCATTTCATTCACCGTGTGTACTCATCAAAATAGTAAGTCTACATCTCCATAATGCAGATCTCCATGCAAATTTCTAATCGCAAATTTTCCTCCTACTACTCCTAGATAGCCCCTCGTAGCTCCATCAAAATTATATTCCTAAAAGTTTTCAAAATACGAAGTCCAATGTTCTTTGTGAATTTCTTTTGATTCAGCACTAAACTTATTTTTTCCATTTTGGTTGCCACTTCATTTTCTTTCATTTTATACTTGTTAGTGTTTTGTAGTGGCGGGAGGTATTTCCCTAAGAATAATTATTCAAGGCAAGTCGGCCTTTCAATTATATAACAAATTTTACATTTCCTAGGTCGGCTCAAGAGGAGAGCTAACCTAGTCTTCTATATAATGGAGATATAGTCTCCACATAATTCAAGTCATTCATTCCATTCTCAATTCGATTTCCTTCAAAAGCAGATTCGCTTCAAGAAGAAGAGTTGATATTCTTTGTAACTAAGGAATTCGCACTATCTTCAAGTGTTGATCTATTGTATGATATTCGGCCTTTCTAGGGCTTGATTTTGAGTGCTACTTCTGCACTATTATTTCTGATTTATAAGAGAATAATTTGCTGCTGGGTTTTTCCCTCGAGTAGGAGGGTTTTCCCAGGATAAAATCCTTGTGTTCATTGTTTTGTGTTTACTTTTCTGTTTTCTGTTAAATCTGATCCAAAACTAACATGGTATCAAAGCTAAGGTTCAAGAAATCTGATTAGATTTAATGCAGAAATATATGTGAAAGATTAACAAGAAACACAATGAGAAATCAGTCCAATTAAGAGCAGACCTAGAGCAGAATAATGAAGAGCAATTCACATAGAGGGTTTGGAGCATTATTCATATCAGTTGGGAGCATTCACCATGGGCGAACATCATAACGCTAAGGTGAACCTCTCTTGAGGTAATTTTGAGCATCATTGTTAGGCGAACTTGGTGAGATATCCTTGTAGCCCTAGAGTGACTCCCCTGGATGAGTGGTGAACTGCATTAGGGCAGAGTTACAATTTGCTTTTGTTGTTGCACCTAGGGTTTCTAGAAGTTAATTCATGGAGGCATGAACAAGCTATGTGTGGGCTACATCTCTTGGAGGAGAAAATGAAGATCGAAGGAAAGGATGAGCACTTGAAAGAAGTCCTCTACCAATTTCAAGAGTTTCAAGCACCATGCCTATGATGGAGGATGTCTACTTGCAGCCCCTTAATAAGGATATGACCAGCGACTTGTCAAGGAACAAAGAAAATGGAATGACAAGAGGAAAAGCTTGAGAATCTTGGGAGCGTATGATTCCATGTAAATTTTTCCATTCTATAACGATGTTACAGGGTACATCATCGGGCAAAGATGATGGTTGTCAGGAGGAGAAAAATGGCTGCAACTAAATCAACAAAGATAAGATCTATTTCCTTTAATTGTTCTATCTAATAACATTTGCTAGATGACTGCATGCTTCATTTATATCAGGGTAGTTTGACTTTTATGAACTATTGTTAATCTCTTAAAAATGCATGATGGATCGAGGAGCAAAAGGATGATGGATTAATTATCAAAAAATACATAAGGAATTCAAGGGTAGAAAGGACGGTAGATTGGTGTTCAAATGCCGATGATGGTTTAAGCATTTGAGGGAGAGTAGAAAGGGGAAAGAAGGGATTTCGAGAATCCTTTGTTCGGGGAATTCACAAAGTAAAGTTATGTTCACGCATCCTTGATCCCCTATCTTGCGAGGCTTGAAGGGAAAGAAATTATGTTTGTCCACACTTGAATGCTTGCTCTAGTTTCTCTCATGGTGGAGCGAAGGAGGAAGGTGGTCGATGCCCAACCTCGTGAGATGACAGTGATTGGACTCCTCTACATATTGGAGCTCGTAAAGGCATTTTGTAAATGGGTGTCTCAAACAAATATCAAATCTAGGATACTAGAGATCGATTCTTCCACAAGTTCAAATCTACTACAGGTATAGAGTTCACTGTTTACATGAATCGGTATGGTTAGAAGTTTGGATTTCTAGCCAGCTGCAAGGGAGGGGAAATCTTCGAGTCAATTCAAAATAGCTTTAGTTCATACCAGGCAAAGGTTGCAGTGGGCAAGACAGTAATCCTTTTGAAGAAATCTCTCGAGGGCACAAGGTGCAATCTGATTTTATGAGCTACAACAACAATCCTTTGTCTTCACTTCTTCATGACATGACAACAAAGAGGATCAGCTTTGAGGTATGCACTATCCATGAAGAAAATCAGGTTGGATCAGCATTGGATGGAGAGTTTGCATCAGCAAAGAAGATTGAGAAGGATGAAGACACTAAACAACAGTCTTTGACAAGTGTGCTAGATCAAGTAGACACAACAGATTTAAGTGGAGTTGGCAAGACGTCATTGTTTATCCAAAGGAACCCTAGCAAGCACTAGTTGAGAACATGTCTGGGAAGAGGATTAAGGTTTTGAGATCAGACAATGGAGGGGAGTTCACTTCCAGAGAATTTTTTGTAATCTCTGTATTGAGGCAGGGGCCAAGAGGGAGTTTTGTGTTCAGCAAGATGGAGTCCTATGTCATGAGGAACTAGAGTGACTCATTGAGAAGAAGTGAAGGTGTCAGCTAAATAGGTTGCTTTGTTGCAAGGCTAGGTGCTAAGTCTTTGGAATGTTTCTTCAACTGCAGAGAACGAAATTGAACAAGGCAGTCAACCTTATTTTGACATTGGTAGCACCGCAAACCTATTCAGAATAGGGTGATCTGGGATGAGGTCGAGGAGGACTAAGTCCTAGACTCTCGCAAGTCAGTTAATGGTGCTACTAGGAGTAGTGGCAGAAGTGTGTGTTGGAAACTGTTCCTCTAAGGCAAGCATTGTAGGCAATCTTGGACGAGGAAGTCAGGAGGTTGATGCAAGTACATGGAGGTCCAGAGGGAGTCACAACATCATTAAGATTTTTTGTAATGTATATTTTTTTGAGACAAAGAAATATGAGGTGAAAGCCCTTGTAATGTATATTTCTCTGAGATAGAGAAATATGACGTGAAAGCCCTTGTAGCGTATATTGCTCTGAGACGAAAAAATATGAGGTGAAAGCCCTTGTAGAGTATATTTCTCTAAGACGGAGAAATATGAGGTGAAAGCCCTTGTAGCGTATATTTCTCTGAGACGGAGAAATATGAGGCAAAAGCCCTTGTAGTGTATATTTCTCTGAGACAGAGAAATATGACGTGAAAGCCCTTGTAGTGTATATTTCTCTGAGATGGAAAAATATGAGGTGAAAGCCCTTGTACAAAATCACATCTCTGAGACTGAGTTGTGTTTTCCACAATTGGGTGTAGCCATTGTGGACATCATGTTGAGAGACTCCATGACAAAGATATTTGAGAATACCTCCCTAGCTAAGAGGGAGTGTTGGTGTTTTGTAGCGACGGGAGGTATTTCCCTACGAATAATTATTCAAGGAAAATCGGCCTTTCAATTACATAACAAATTTTACATTTCCTAGGTCGGCTCAATAGGAGAGCTCACCTAGTCTTGTATATAACGGAGATAGAATCTCCACATAATTCAAGTCATTCATTCCATTCTCAATTCGATTTCCTTCAGAAGCAGATTCGCTTCAAGAAAAAGAGTTGATATTCTTTGTAACTAAGGAATTCGCACTATCTTCAAGTGCTGGTCTATTGTATGATATTCGGCCTTTCTAGGGCCTGATTCTGAGTGCTACTTCTGCACTATTACTTCTGATTTATGAGAGAATAATTTGCTGCTGGGTTTTTCCCTCGAGTAGGAGGGTTTTCCCAAGATAAAATCTTTGTGTTCATTGTTTTGTGTTTACTTTTTTGTTTTCTGTTAAATCTGATCCAAAACTAACAGTACTTTCATTTTTAAGCTTCGTCCTCCTTTTCTTTGTGGATCCTTTTTCTAATTTTTGTGCTTTTTACTTACTTCCTTATTTAAATAAATAAATGAAAGCTTTTGTATTTTCTCGTTATTTGTATTATTGTCTTTTTCTATATTATATGATGTAAAGTGGTATTCTGAACTTAATTCATGTTCTTAGGCTGCAAATATGTACATATTTATGATTCTTATATGTTTTTTATATAAATGAACCCAACCACTCCAACCACTCCAAAACATTTCTGAATCTGCATCCAAATATCCTATCTAAACCCATACCAAATACTTACACCTGGAGAGAATGACTTGGTGATTTAAGAATATCCATAGACATTTCCTAAAGTTGAGTAAAGGAAAGCCATCCTGTCTGATGGACAGCAAAGTAAATAATGGAAAATGCAAAGATGGAATGGGCAGTTCAGGAACCCCAAAAGAAATGTTTAGCATGTTGAAGTTTAGAAGGTACAACTTAAGGAAATGGGATTGCAATTTGACAGTGTAGCAAGGCGTTGCTCTATAGGGATTGAAAACTAATAATCGATTGTCATGGAATACAACAGGATTACTTTGGCACATGGTATAAAATAGATTGTAGTGATATAAGCAGTTTCAGTGGTGCTAATATGATTTCAGGTACAAGCATGTCACCATAAGATTATTAGGTTAGCTGTTGAGGTAATTATTTTCAGATGATGGATACTGTGTATGCAAAATGTAATAAAGAAGTAGAATACAAACAAATGCAGACTTAAGCGATCAAAGAAAGGTCATTTGTAATTTATTTAATTATAGCTATTCAGAATGGAAACTTATTTTCAGCAACACATATCCTTATGCATTTATGTGCTGAAAGTTTATCTTTATAAAATGTAATTTCTGCACGTATTAATTCCAACAGAGCATGCAAAGAGAAAATGCGTGACAGATCCAAACTAAGGAATAAAACAATGTTTCCTTGGACATGCTAAAAATCTGTAGTAAACAAAATGAGTATTCGACAAATATGGAGTCTAACAAGGTTCTTTCTACTAGGTATATATTTTTACCAAGCAAATAGAGAATGACAACTGAACCACATATCCTAATGTTTGAAAGAGGGTTTTAATGTCTAAAATGGATAGGATTCAAACAAGTTGCAAGGTTTGACATTAGTAGAAACTTGTAAGCAGTACAAAATTGCATAAAAACTCAGAGAAAAATAAACATAAGTTTGCTTTAACAATATAAAAAGATATATCTGAGAGAAATTAATATCAAATTCAGATTCTTATGGGGCGATCATTTTTCCAGCACTCAATTTTCAATACAATAAATCGAAGATTGAAAAACTTGTGACCCATCTAAAACCCGGAAAATTAAAAAAATAATTAAATTCAAAATCCAGCCTATGAGACCCAAGTATTCATGAGTTCTTGGCATGGTTTTCAATGCAAGGCATGCTAGAAGTCACTTGCATGTAAATGGGAGAGTTTTTTGGTTGTGAAAAGAAACTTGTGAGTAGTTCTGAGTTGCATGAATATTCAGCGATTTTTGAAATGATGCTCTAAAGAAAACATATTTTTATACAAAATGTTCATGCATAATGTTAGATTTGTGAAAAAACACAAGACACAAGATCAAACAACGAACAAAAACACCTAGAAAATACTTACAGAATGAAAAGCTTCAAGAGTCTTTTGAGTGATAATACAATGAAGGATAGTGCTTATAAGAGCAAACCCTAAATGAGAAAGGGATTAGCTCATGACAAGTGTCAACATCCTATGTGATGAGACAAAATGATCTAATAAAAGCTCACTCTAGTAATAGAAAAAAAACAATCTTAAGCTTTTTGAAATGAAATCAATGTAATAATCAATTAAAAATTAATTAATTATTAGCTAATGCATGATTAGGGTAAGGTCCCATGTAGGAGGGCTTCCTAAAAAAATTTAGTGGGTGTTGCTAAGATTTTTTAGGAATATTTTAAAACTTGTGGTCTCATGATTTTAATAATGCTATTCGGCTTAAAAGTTTAACGTCCAAAATTTAAGGAATGAACTGCAGTGCTTTTATAAAAATTAATAAATAAATAAAAATTCTTTTATTTTTATCTTTTGATAGGAATTTAAAATTTTAGATGATAGACAAGTGGTAGAAAAAAATTCCCAAGCTATAGAGGCAATTTCTAGCCCCACCTCAATTTCACCTGCTTAAATCTATAGTCCTAAAAAGTAGGGGCTACTAATTTTTAGGAAAAAATTCCAATTAATCTTGTAGCATTTTTTTTTTGCTCCATGAGACCACTTCCTCCATGAAAGTAGATCCTGAAGCCCACCCATCTGACCATACTCTTACTCTAAGAACCCCCTTAAGTGAAAACCCTAAAAAGTGAATGCATGAATGGGTCTCGAAAAACAAGGCTTGATGAGGTACCCATGTACAAACAATCTAATCTCTCACAACTAGAGAAAAGGAGAAAACCTCATGGGAAAAAATCCTCTCCAAAAGAGAGAAAGGAAAATGAAGGACTAAGAAACCTCCAAAACAGTGTCCCAAAAAGAATAGGAACATGAAGAACATCATTGAAGCACAAAAAGTTGTAGACAACTGTGGAATAATGATTGCTATAGTGTTGAAATGAAGAACCTCCTTTGAAATAGATGATCAAGATCAAGAAGACAAGAATCTACGTTTGTGACCCCAACGACACTACTTGAATCAAATGGCAAACAAAGGAAAACATCTGGCAATTGAAGATGCAAATGGCACATGAATCTACACAAGTGACACCAACGACACTACTCACCCAAGCAAGATGCAAGTCGAAAATACAAGTAATAATAGTTTGAAGAACACTGATCAAGTGAAAATAGGTCTCCTCCAAAAACAAGAATGTAAGAGTGTCCATATGGTAAGCGCTCCATCTCACCGAAATGCATGGGTAACTAGTTGTTGCATCCGCCTAGTACATAGGAATAAGAACTAGATACATAGATCACTACAAAACGAAACCAAGGAAGCATTAGCACCAACGGTAGAAACCCCCCCATAATGCTGACAAAGGAGAGCCAAGACAGGTCCACTGAAACTGTGTGTCACCAAGAAGTGCATGAAGGAGAACCAAGAATATCTAAATGTGCACAAAAGAGTACCTGCAACTGAAAATGGTGTGCAAACAAGGCACACATGCAGAATCGCTACAATTCGATGCTATCATGGAAGGGGCACTAACTTGACAAAGGTGTAAAAGAAAAACAAAAAACCTACACAATCCCCCCATGGCACTTTATAACATAGTGTGAGTACAAAAGGCATAACATGATGTATGAAATCCCCAAAAGCAAGTACAACAATGACACTTTATCTTAGTGTTTACAAATGAGAAAGTGCATCCAAAAGAAGTCTACAATGCCCAAATAGGACAAAATGTTAGAAATACATGTAGATTAAACTAAACAAGTCACCCCACGCAAACAAAAAGTTTCTAGGAGCTAAAATGTCCAAGTAATTCACCATAATGTGAAAACACAAAAAACTGAATAAAATTTACTTGGAGAAAAATCTAGAAAAAATGCATGGATAGTTGTGAAGAGCTCTAAAAGACCTTCCCAATGCCATTGGAACCGCAAAAAACGTAAAAACTAGTCAAAATTTGTGATCTCGGTAGTGAAAACAACGCATCTAACTTTGACAACATGTAGAATGCACCATCAACAAAAAATGGTGATGAGACCCACACCATTGGAAAGTACGCAAAACCAACTTTTTGACAATATCTTGTTTACCAAATTTCAATATTGAGCAAAAATTTATGCCTCCCGAAAAAAAGTTGTCCAATTAGGGCATTAAGAGCAAAAACAGGCCCCTCAAGGGTTGGGTGTTGGTCACCCATATGACCTTAAGCCACGTTGGAGTTAAAAAATTAATCCCGCCAACTCGTCGCCGATGGAGCAGTGGTTGGGTGGCGGGGAGGTGATTGACCTTCCAACGGCTCTGTGGCCACTCACGGCTAGCTGTTGGGTTGCTACCGCTATGGTTTGCAAGCCTAACTGCTAACATTGAAAATAGCATTGTATGTTTTTTTTTTTTAAATCTGTTGTATGGTATAGCATTTGAGGGCTCATATGACCTCTCAAATAGAAAAAAATTGCCTCAGAAGCTCTCGACGCCAAATTTGGACAAATTTATAGTCAAAACTCATATGTTTGGCTTCCCAAATGCAATGTTGAACTTTGTTTTGCTACAAAGTGCACCAAAAAAATGCTCAAACCCAAAATCTACAAAAAAATATGAAGATTCCAAATTTGAAACCCCAGTAACCCTAGTTGAAGAAAAACCTCAAAAATCAAGAAGGGGTTTGCCAAATTCACACTTTGATACCATGTTAGATTTGTGATAGAACACAAATTGCAATGTCAAACAAGGAACAAAAACAACTTCCACACAAGAGAGTTGCAAGCAATGATTTTCTCTTTCCTCAACTAGAAAATACTTATAGAATGAAAAGCTTCAAGAGTCTTCAAGTGATAATACAATGAAGGAGAGTGCTTATAAGAGAAAACCCTAAATGAAAAATGGATTAGATCATGACAAATATCAACATCCTATTTGATGAGGCAAAATGATCCAATAATAGCTCACTCTAGTAACAAAATAAAGCACTCCTAAGTTTTAATTTAAGTGCATGAAATGAAATTAGCCCAATAATCAATTAAAGCTTAATTAATTATTAGCTAATGCATGATTACTCTAACACATAACTATTAATAGAATTTTCAGAAGACTGGTATTCATATTCTGGGGGGGGGGGAGGGGAAATATCAAGAGACAAACTTTCTAAATTTCTTAAATTATGGTCTAAACTACTTGCAAGAGAAAAATCAACGTGAGCACTGAACATAGATTCTTCATAATCCAAGATACACACCCAGACAGAGAAAAGCTATGAGTGAAGGCATATTAAATTCCTCAACTCTATAAAAGTCTCCTGTTGGATTTAAAATTCTACAAGCATCAACACTCACTGTATACATTTAGTTTGAAACTGGATTTAGCAGTACTTTCAAACAATATGCAAACAATTCATTTCTCCGTTCAAAGGAAGAGAGAGTTTATACACAATGGTCGGAACACTTTTCACCAGCCCCCCTTCAGGAAAAGCCACTTCTAGAGAATAACTACAATTAAAAGCATTTAAGTATTTGGCTGGAATACACTGCCCGTATAGAAGATTAGAAAGAACTAAAACCATTTAAGTGGAAATTCAGATGAATTTAAATGTCAATTAGATACCTTTTAAGTAGACGAACACAGAAGTGAATCTCCTCAATATCATAGTTTACTTTTTCCCTGATATACTGTTTGAGTAGATCTGAACATTTTGTAACAGATTGCTCCTTTATATCTGTACACGAAACAAATTCTTCTGGAAGAGAGGATACCAGATATAGCAAAAGAGAAGAGAGAGATTTGGAACAGCCATTTTTACAGTAGCATTCTGATATCATTTGAAGCAATACACAGCTGCTAAGTCTAAAATCATTCACCCACTCTGGGGCATTTCCTTTGCAAATGCCTCTCTCACAGCATATATCACCTTCCAGACCAACTTTTACACAAGAATCTGTAAGTTCATTTTTTTCAGTATTGAGGATGTCATAGTTTTCTCTTTTGTATGGCAATGCATTTTCATGTGGTGCCACCATTGATCGATGAGCAGGAAGAGAATCATGTACATAACGCTGAATATCGGTTGGTAATTCCTGCAAAATGTTGATATCCACTTGACTCATAGAAAGAGAGATGGTATCATCATTGCTGGTCTGCCTATCAACTTTACCAATTGACTTAATCATGAAATCAGAGGTGACTGAATTGGAGGAATTTGCTTTATCCAGAACCTTTTTGTGAATACCCTGCTTTGTAATTCCAAATTATAAGAAAAGAATAAGAAAATAAGACTACAGAATTTGCCGTTATAAGTGTACAAAAGAAATTGCATGACATACCTTTCCTGGATTTGATACACTGAACTGAGATCTGCTAGAAGTCTTTTTTCTTTGAAGATTAACAGGGCTATTCTTCTTTTTTAGTGCACTAGTAGCATTGTAATGTTGCTCTATCTCAAGGCGCAAGGACAATGGCAAGGCCAAAAGTACAGAAGGATCCAACTGTATGTCATTAAAATACTTTATGCATTAATTACAGAAAAAACACATCTTATTGTAGTTGAACTCAATTAGAGAATAACTATAAGCAGTATTCTGATCATATGAAACATATTTGCCAGTAGCAGATTTCTGATACCAATAGGAATTCTTACAAAGAGATTAATATTTTACACAAGCAAACAGAATGAATGATTTGTAATCTTCCAACCAAACTTTTTCTTTTTCTAAGAGAAGTTAACCTGTATTGAAAAATGTCAGAATTATCTAGCTAAAAGCATGCTTTGAGAAAAGCCAAATTTATCCAAGTCACTTCAAAATCTATGTCTAGACAATTCATTTATAGTGCTCTTAAAATTGTTCGTCATAGTGAATTAATTGTTAAGCACATTAAAACTCTAACGAATACAAAACTTAAATGCTAATTTGTGTTTATGACAAACAATTGAATGCTTGTTGTATCTCTGGATAAACTAAATGTTTGTTACATCTATTATTTCCTTCTTGTTTAAAAAGCCTCAACATTTGACAACTCTCACAGAAATTCATTTAATGTACAACTTATCAAATCCATGCTATGGAAAACATGAGCCTAGAAAAATGCCCCAGTAGGCATAAAAAATCTGAGACATTCTGATAAATGGAAAAATCAGTACAAGGACAACATAGACATAGATACTAATGTGGATAAACAAAGATCAGGTATGAAGAAAGCCATATTGGGGACATGTATTAGACATATACAAAGAGAGTGTCCTTTTGTTTTCTTGAGTAATAAACAGGTGAATTTCATGTTAGTTCAATAATATTACAAAATCCAAACTGTAGATATTGTCTACTGGAGCAAGTAGGGTTAGAGAGAGAGAGAGTACTGAATCTTTAGACTACTTAAAATCTAAGTTACCGGTCTGGGTCCGGGTTCAGGTTCGCTGGTTCGCTTCATGGATTCAACCAAAAATATTTTGGGGGTTGGGTTCGTTAGTACAAAAACATATAAAATGTATATGTAATATACATATTTTTAATATTTTTAATGTAAAATAATAAATATTATTATATTTTTATTATAATTTATAACATTATATATTAATCTTATTAATAATAACTTTCTTTTATAATTTATTATTATAATATATAAACGTTATACAATATTAATAATATATTATTTATTAATTATAAATAATAATAATAAAACTATAAAAGAAAGTTAATATTAATAAATAATAAAGTTAATAGATAATATAATATTGAATAAAATTATAAAAAAACTCATTATAATAAATAATAAATATTATTTATTAATACATATAATTAATTTTAAAAATTAATCAATGCTCAATATCTCCAATGTCTTCCCTGCCAATATCTCCAATGCCTCTACCCTACCTGAGAAAAGTTGGAATTTGTCACAGCTCGTCCATTTGCACATCACAAATGACAGAAAACATTAAGAGATTACTTTGTCTCCAAGATAAGTGATTAAATGTTGATGCAGACAAATCTACTCTTCTAACAGAGCATTTGGTGGAGGTGTAAACACCTTACTCTATTCAATTTCAATGTGTTCTCCCACTGTTTTGCAGAGCTGTTGAACGGAGATGGCAAAGACAGCAAGAGGGCAGAGGGAAAAGAAAGTTTCAGAGACATTAGAGCAATGGTGACAGCTGAATTCATGCGAGGAAACAAAGAAAAAACTACAAAATTTGTCACAGATTCTTACGAGTTGTTCGGGGATGAACCCATACAGAAAATCTCAGACCCTGATGTTAGATTTTAATGATCAGACAAAATGCACAGAAATTTAATTCAAATTTGACTCACAACACAGCAAATTCCTTGGGAAAACCCTCGAGCCTGAGGGAGAAAAACCCAGCCAATACATCCCTTATATATTGATTATAGTAAGAGCAGAAATCTACTTACAACTCAGGCATAATACAATGCCAAATAGATACAATGAACAACACCTCTCCTAGATGCGAATATACAAATAATATGTTCCTCCTTGAATCGACCTGCTGCTACAAAATATGATAAGCTGCTTAGATCGATTTCTTCTCCTTTTATGAATGCTTGATTTGATGACAAATGAATGATATCTATCAAGTATATATACATGCAATTGAGGAAGGACGTGACCCTTCACCAAGAAGGTCGGCCTCAAGAAGGAAATACGTCCTTTCTAGAAGGGCACAATTTTCAAGGAAGGTCGGCTATGATAAATAATTAACAATTATTCTAAGTTACCGGTTCGGGTTCGGGGATGGGTGCAAGTACGAGAACCCGGTACGTGGGTACGTGAAATTTTTTTTTGGGGGTTTGGGTACGTGTATATATATATATGTATTATATATACAAAAAAATAAGAGAAATATATAGAATTGTAAAACTAAATCATTTCATAGTATGATACTTGATCATTGATCAATGTCAAATGCCAAAGATAAATATTAAATGCCAATTGATAGTTGTATTTGATTGATTTGAAAGCAAATTGGGTAGAAAATGGCATCCTCATGTGGAATGCGTTGATGTTGATATTATAGATGAAGACTTGTAGGAAAACTATGGAAACTTGGACTTGGATAGTACCTAGAAAATCAATTAAATTCAATGGGAGTTTGAGGGCAATGTCTCCAATGGGGTTGAGGGGCAGCGCCCCTTGTGGGGGTCTAGGGGCAATGCCCCAAGCGGGGTTGAGGGGCAATGCCCCTTGTGGGGGTCTGGGGGGAATGCCCCCAATGGGGTTGAGGGGCACTCATGGGGGTTTGGGGGCAATGCCCCCAGGGGGTTGAGGGGTAGCGGGGGGTCTGGGGGCAGCGCCCATCGGGGTCGAGGGGCAGCACCCCTCAACGGGGGTCTGGGGGTAGCACCCGCAACGAGGTCGAAGGGCAGCTGAAACTTTAAGGCTTTTGAAACCATACAAAACTCCATGATGCACCTCATTTCCATGATTTTAACAGTGGAAAAAAATAATGCTAACAAAGCCCAATCTAAGACCTTCAAAACACACAAACCACAAAAAATAATGCTGACAAAGCCTAGGTTCGTGCTGGGTGCGCACAGGGTGCACGCTCAGCACTGTGGGTTCGCGTGGGTGCGCAGGTGTGCGCACCTGGGCGAACCCACAGGGCTAGGCGCGCACCCTGTGCATACCCACAGGCGAACCCGTACTGGGTTCATACCCAGACCGGGTTCGAGGCCTGTGGGTGCGAACCCGGTAACTTAGCAATTATTTATTATGACTTTTAATATTTCTTCTTTTAATCATAATTGAAGACGCCTATTTAATTAATAATCACTATATCAATTTAAATAGCCTTGGGCTATTATTTAATTTATTCTTTAAATCGAACCTGGAAGTATAATCCCATGGTTGCTTTATCATCAACAATCCCTCTCAGCTAGGGAGGAATACTTCCACCTATACAAGACATATCACCTCATCGTGATGTCAATCAACATGGCTACACCCATGTGAGAAAAGAGCTTATCACCTCATCGTGATATCAACCATCATGGCCACCTCCATTGATGGTATGTACAAGTGCTCATCACTCAATGTGATGTTGTCACCTCACCATGACATTCACCATGGCTCTCCCAGAGGGTGAAACACAAGTACAAGTGAATCATCACGGACTCCCTCACGTGATGTTGTCAAGGAGTCACACACATGACATCCACCATGGCTCTCCCAGAGGGCGGAACAAGGGCTTTCACCTCAAATCTCAAAGAGAAATGCATTATCAAGGGCTTGCACCTCAAATCTCTCTCAAATAGAGAAATGCATTCCTTCTCAACTAGGGCTTGATTCTCCACCATACCAAGCTTATCTCGAAAGTACACAAACTTTATACCGGAGAGAGGCTTGGTGAGAATGTTTGTTGTTTGCTCATCAGTGCTGATATACCTCAACTGAATTGCTTTCCTCAATACCATATCTCTGATACAGTGGTATTTGATTTCCACATGCTTAGTTCTATCATGAAATACAAGGTTGACGAAAAGCTTCACACAGCTCTGGTTATCACAATGAATGATAGTAGGCTCCATTGATTGTCCAAACAATCCCGCAAGGAGTTTTCGAAGCCACACTGCTTCACGAGTTGCCACACAAGCTGCAATGTACTTGGCCTCTATTGTACTCAATGCCACTGAAGACTGCTTCCTGTTGCACCAGGATATCATAGCAGATCCCAAACTGAAGCAACAACCAAAGGTACTCTTCCGATTTGTAACACACCTTGCCTAATCAAAATCAATAAAACCATGCAACTTCAAATCCACGCCTGAAGAATATCTCAACCCATGTCCAACTGTGCCACGCAAGTATCTCAAAATATGTTTTGTTGCAACAAGATGTATCTGCCTTGGTTCACACATGAACTGACCGAGTGCACTCACTGCATAGCAGATATCCGATCTAGTGTTGACTAGATACATCAATGTACCAATGAACTTCCTGTACATCGTGGGATCTACCAAATCTGAGCTAGCTGCAACCTCCTTCAACTTATGTAAGTTGGTCTCCATAGGCATAGACATGGATTTGCAATCCATCATACCAAACCTCTTAAAAATGTCAATGGTATACTTCCTTTGACTTAGAATCATCACATCTGGTTTTTGCCAAACTTCTAAGCCAAGGAAGTAATGCATGAGACCAAGATTCTTCATTTCAAACTCAGAACCTAACTTCTTGCATTTGAGAATGAGGTGTTCTTCTCCAGTGATAATCAGATCATCAACATACAAAACCAAAATCAATGCTTCACCATTAATTACCTTGAAGTATAGGTTTGAATCTGCATCATTCTTTGAGAAACCCAAACTTAACAAGTAACAATCAATCCTTTCATACCAAGCACGAGGAGCCTGCTTAAGACCATACAAGGCCTTCTTCAGCCTGCACACATGAGACTCCTTCCCATGAACCTCAAATCCATCAAGTTGCTCAATATAAACCTCTTCTTCTATTACACCATTCAAAAAGGTTGTCTTTACATCCATTTGGTGAATCTTCCATCCTCTAGATGCAACAATAGCAATGATGGCCCTGACAGAAGTATAACGAGCCATTGGAGCAAAGGTTTCTTCATAGTCAACTCCCTCTTTTTGTGAAAATCCTCTAGCCACGAATCTAGCCTTGTACTTCTCAATGCTCCCATCAGGTGCATGCTTGATCTTGAAGAGCCATTTCGAAGATACCATAGATTTTCCTTCAGGTCTAAGAACGCTGTCCCAAACATCATTCTTAAGTATGGATTGATACTCTTCAGACATAGCATCTTTCCAAACCTGTTGACTAGAAGCTTCCTCAACATTGGAAGGCTCTGAATCAATAATCTGACTCATCAAGGCTACATAACTGGAGAACTTATTAGGTCTCTTACTTTCTCTGAAAGTTCCTCTTGGGGCTGCAAAACTTTCTACCTCCTGCATTAT
This sequence comes from Sequoiadendron giganteum, assembly GCA_007115665.2. Lineage (NCBI taxonomy): Eukaryota > Viridiplantae > Streptophyta > Pinopsida > Cupressales > Cupressaceae > Sequoiadendron > Sequoiadendron giganteum. The sequence goes on from CM021104.1 coordinate 613,121,268, forward strand.
TTTCTTGGCCCAAAGAGGTCTTTTCTTTCCAATCACAATATCGGTAGGCCCATCAGTAGGTTCCAAAGGCTCGACTGGATCATCATCTTCTTTAGGTTCTGGAGCCTCCCTCTGATTCTCAGGGACATGGTCAACTTCCATATCCTAAGGAGGCTCTTCATCATCGATCTCCATATGTGTGCCCTTGGATCTTATGAATGCAACATCCTCCTCAAATGTGACATCTCTATTGATCTCAATTGTCTTTTGACCCGGAATGTAGATTCTGTAGGCTTTTGATGTCTCACTATAGCCTACCAAAATTCCCTTCTTGCCAGAAGGTTCCAACTTTGTCCTCTTTTCCTTTGGTACATGAACATACACTGGACATCCAAAGATCCTCAAATGACTTACTTCAAGCTTCACCCCTGAGAATGATTCTTCAGGAGTTATATTCTCCAAGATCCTGTGAGGACTTCTATTCTAAACATAGACATCTATCATGGATGCTTCAGCCCAAAGGGAGGTTTGCAGGTCTTGGTCATGAATCATGGCTTTGACGGCTTCCACAATAGATTTGTTCTTTCTTTCAGCAACACCGTTCTATTGAGGATTATAAGGAACGTTGAACTCCCTCTTAATCCCTACTTCAATGCAAAAGTTACGGAAGCTAACAAAAGTATACTCTCCTCTATTATCGGATCTCAAGACTTTGATCCTCTTTTCGAACAAATTCTCCACCTGAGCTTTGAATTCTTTGAATCTCTCTAATACCTCCTCAGATTTTTTAGATTTCAAGAAATAAATCCAAGTCTTTCTAGAGTAGTCATCAATAAAAATAATGTAATACAAGAAACAACTCGAAGAAGCAACAGACATTGGACCACATAAATCAAAATGAATAAGATCTAGAATACATTTGGATCTACTTTCACTACTATGGAATGGACCTTTTGTATTCTTACCCAAAGCGCAGCCTTTGCAGGTTCCTTCATGCTTCTGGTTGAATTTTGGAAGGCTGGTGACCATCTTCTCCGCAATGGGTAGAGCTCGAAAGTGAAGGTGAGCAAATTAACATGGTATCAGAGCCAACATGGTCAAGTCCTTGCTATCAACAATATGTCCAATAGAAGAGAGCTGATCTCTTAACTCAGTTATTTTCATGAAGCAAGCAATAACTGATTCTCCTTTTGTCATCTTCAGATGATGGGCTTGTGTTATTGATTTCGTACATCTCCTCCAAGGTTTCGAACATCTCTCTTGCCATCTTTAACTTGGAGACAATAGGAACAATATGATCCTTTATGGAATCAACTAACATCTTCTTTGCCTTAATATCTTTCTTCTTCCATAGAGCCTTTTCTTCCTCTTCTGTAGGCTCGGGGGCCGAGCTCTCCACAAATTCTGCCAATTCGCTCTCCTCCAAGGTGAGCATAATTTTGAATCTCCATGAAGTGAAATTAGATGCTCCCTCAAGCCTATCCTCAATCTTAAGGTCATTCACCATCTTGAACAGATAGAAGTAAACAACGATGAGAAGGAAAGATAAAGAGAATTGCTGTAATACTCAAATCTGATCACGATCTTCTTCAAACCCACTTTGATACCATGTTAATTTGCTCAACTTGGAGGAGAGCGAATTAACACCTGATCGCACCCCACCCGGACCGGACCAATATCCAGACCCAAAACGAACTAGTAACATAGCTTAAAATGAATAAAGTAATACTAAATACCTTGTGAAACCTAACACTTCCAAACATGAGACAACAAAGCTATAAAACTGATGACTATAGATGTATTATTTAATAGAAATATACATCTTGATATTTAATGGAAAAATAAAAGAAACAACCTCTTAAGAGGTAAACATGACCGTTTTATTGATCAATACAAATTACTAGAAAGGTGATAAAACTGAACCCATTTCTTGACATATATAAAGCCATCAGAAGAGAACCGACTTTTCACATTGAACCGAAAGTTTTTTAACCAGGCAAAAGGGCCCTTTTGTTCATAATAAGTAAATAGATGAGTTTCATATAAGTTTAAGAAATTACAAAATGTAAATTGTATTATTGTCTGCTGGAACCTTTAGGCTTAGAGGAAGTAATGAATCTTCAAAATTAAAAAAATTATTTAACTTACATATTATAACTAAATTTGTAAAAACACACTTTCCAAAATGACGAGCCTACGGGTTCCCGGGAATAGGCTATCAGATACTGAAGAGCGTATGGCTAAAAATGGGGATATTACATTGTGTGTTATAATTTAAAAAATTTGTATGAAAGATACCTTTAGTTGAGCTTTGTGGCATTATGATGACCACCATGCCAATGACCTTGTGTTAATTTGAGAATGAGATCCTTGTGATGAGATTGTTAAGTTAGCTCGCTGGAATGCAGTCACACTCAATGATATCAAAGCTAATTTGGCTATTAGGCTAGTGCAGCATTTTTTCTTGTTTCCTAGGTTTTCTTATTTTCTAAATATCTGTGATGTCTTAAGGATACGATGAGTTGTAAAGACCTTTAATTAATGCTTAGATTTAGTTGAGATATTCTTGATAGTTAGTGATAATTGGATTAAGTTGACAATGAATTAGGATTAAGTGATTTTCCTATTTTCTTCTAATGGTTAACTGTAACAAATAGAAACAAAGAATTATTTGTTCCATAGCCAACTATAAATAAATGTGTTATTCTTTTATTCATTCCTGCTTAATGAATTACAAATAGATATACATATATACTGATAATATATATATATATATATATATATATATATATAAGTTTAGTTTTATTTCAATATCTGTATAATTTGATATGGATTTTTTTTCGAATTTTATTTTATATGCTCTCAGAAAACTATAGACGATTATATATATACTTGAATCTACACATATGATTCTACAAAATAATTATTACCATTCACATATTATTGAATATCATTAAATAACCCTATTATGCATAGCATATAGAGAGGCGTTTTATTTTAGATAATTATTACACGTTGAATTTGCCAGTAGCATTTGGTTCCCTGGATAGTTCCTAGGATCTGAAGCAATACATAATTGAAAATATGAGCCTTTGTTGATTCTTCAAATCTGAAAGGGCAATCGATCAACAAGTCTACAGAGAGGATAGAAAAGTTGACCAAAGTTTGAAAAAGAGCACGAATTATGGAATCAGCAACTCTGTGGTAGGAATCCCCTCCAACACATCGGAATACAGAAAATCAAGTTCTTTTGAGATAATCCCAAGAGAATGAGGCCTCATAATAGTTTCTATCATAGTAAATTTCCAATTGCATGGCATGACAAAAGAGTACTTCTTTTTCAATTACACAGGTTCAAAAATAGGAAAATGCAGCAAATTATAATATTCATTGAAATAGCAAAAGCATCGAGATTGTTATGCCATGCATAATACAGTGCATAAACATCAAAATAAACATATAAGATATATTCCACACAAAAATTATAACTATGATGAAAATGCTGTTGATGGGTCAAATAACCGAAACATTTCGATTTGCATTTTAATCAAAGTTTCAAATGCCAATCCAAAATAACTTTTAACAGTCTTTTATAACTAAAAAGTGCCGATAATAAACCACAAATTTTAGCTGAGGCATGCTTACTACATGGTTTATGAATTATATGGCATTTTCAAGATTAGGTTGAGTTTGTTAAATCCAAGGTCTTACCACTTCCTTGAACATGGGAAAATTGTGAGTCGATGATTACTCACAGGCTTTTGCCAAGCATGTTGCTATGGCTTCTATGTGACCATTAGGATCAAGGATAGCAGATTCACATCCAGCCCAAACACACGTTTTTTATTCTTAAAATTTAAGTGGATTTTCCCACCAAGAACATATTTAGATATTTTGACAACAATAAAAATGCAAGCAAACCTCTCAAGCTAGAATGTGTAGGCATTCAATTTTCCTTATGCATGAAACACCGGACTAAAGCATGAATTTAACAACTAGAAAAAATATAGTCATTTGTGGGTAGTTAAACAAGTGGACAAATGCAAAATAATAAATCAGGTGCACTAAAAGCAACAAACCTCTGATGTTGTTGGTACATCAACTGAGCAGGCTGTAGGAGCACCATCTTGAGCTTGTTCTTCATGGTCTTTCAGTTCAGTCTTCTGAACCTTATCATAGTCCAATTCTTTTAAATTGCTTCCTACATTTTTTCTCTTTTTCTCTTCCAACACAGATTCCCCTAAATGTCGACCTTTACTACCTGCTCCTGTACTCTGCATATATGCTACATCCATATTTGGCACACTATAGATCTCTGAGCCCTTGCCATTCCCTGAGATGTAGTCAAGAACTTTGCCATTATAAAAATCATTGATTTCTGAAAGTATTTCCTGAGGAAGACATTCCAGAACTGTTGGGTCCAGCTGCGAAATATGTGGCAAAGAACCACCTTCAAGGATTTTTCCCTTCCCTTTAACTTTGGCATCGTATCTTTCAGCATTTTGCAATCCCTTTCCTAAACTGTGTCTCTCATTAATTTCGAGTCTTTCATATCCAACAGAAGTTGATTTTTCTGAAGTAGATTTCACACTCACACAGTAATGAACTTATCTCAAAATGTGTCAAATAGAATGCTAGAAAATAATTGTCCATAGGATTACATGTAATTCAATGTGAATATAAGCTTTTAGCTATTTAGACAAGAACACAATTAAATTGCAAAATAGTCAAAGGAAATCTAATATTTTGAATATATGAAAGATATATTATTGATTGTGTGCATACCAGGAGCTCCATTTTCTGCATTTGATATAGAAACATATTCACATGAATTTGGCATCTTTGGCATTGATGCAAGCCATGACTTCAAGACATTTTTCCCAGAACCTTCAACAAGAAGCATAACAACTTCAAGCTTTCAATGACACAAGTAAATACCCAAGAAGTTACAAATGTCAATAGAATTAAAATATAGTATCAATCAAGATCACAAATCTAAAAGCCAGTACGGAGAAGTGCACATCATGTCTTTTAATATACACAAACTAGGTAGCCAAGTTCCAGTTTGGGTTTCGTTTTGGGTATGGGTGTTCAGTACACAGATTTGGCACAAAAACACTGGGGGTTAGATTGGCCCGTACAAAAAACATATAAAACCTTAAAAATACAAATATTTGCAGCCTAAAAACAGTAATTAAGTTTAGATTACCACATAGCTTCATTGAATAAAAAAACCACCATAAAAATTAAAAATACTACTTCAATGTCAATTAGTCAAAACTCAACTGTTATGATAGATATTCATTGTTTAATATTAAAAATAACAATATAAAAAACAAGGTATTATTAAAAAATTCAGACATGATTAAAAACTTAAAAAGCTTTCTGTCTTCATTTCAATTATTTATTTATGCACGACAATATAAAATAAATTTAAATTTCCTCTTTGGGAATAACCCCTATAAATGAGCTATTATAAGCCCCTACTATGGAGAGGGGAAGCAGGTGGGGTGGGGGTCTAAGATTTCCATGACCAATGCACTTATCTCTCAACCCAGATACGTCTCACCAAAATCAACTGTAACTTTGAGCCCAATGTCCATTCTGACATGATCAATGGCAGTGACAGATTCGATCAAGAAAAAGTAGAGGTTGCTGCCTGGTATTTCCATCAGGTACCAGGATTTACTTAAATTCTGGCTGGTAGAGGATTCGTACAAGTGACACACCGACACCCATGTATTCCACAGCAAAGGACTCCACCAATACTTGTGCCAAAGCCGTCACAACCATTTTCCTCCTAAAGCATGAGAAAACTCTCCAAACCTGGTCTTTTAACATATTCCACAAAAAACTTGGTCATTTATTGGCAATGTTTTTAAACACAATGGAAATTAGGGCAGACAACAGCAACAACCAGTTTTTGCACCCTTTTTGGGCATTTTTTACTATATTTTCCCCACATTACAGTGAGTCTCAAGTCAACCCTAAAAAAACTCAGCCAAGAAAGAAAGCTGCAAGTATTCAACAAGTACTCTGCAACTTTGCAAACTATGCAATTTATGATACCACAAGCTCTTGAGAACTTGTGGACTATGATTCAACTGCTTCTCCCATGTTTTGTTGCATATAAGCATGTCATGCAGGTATACCACAATGAAGGAGTCAATGAAGATAGAAGATATTGATCGTTAGAATCATGAATATTGCCAGTGCATTGCTTATCCCGAGAGGATTACTAACAACTAAAACAATCCATTCCTAGACTATAGGGAAGTTAACCAATGTCAAACAGTTTGACGGATATTTAAGGGTATCCTAACTTACATTATAATTATTGAAGCACTCAATGTCTAAATATTGATCCAACATGTCTTCCATTCAAAGTTAAGGGAGCATGAACTTCATTATGGTCTACTTCACTGTTTTACTATGTTCCACGGCCTTTCAAGGACGGGGACGGGGGGACGGTTGGGGATGCGTTTCCAGGACGTTTCCTGGGGGGCATTTTTAGGGGACGGTAGGGGACGGCAAGATACAAAATACATATATATATAATTGATTTTAAAAAAATTTATTTATATATTATAGATAGAGAGAAGGAAAGAGAGAGAGATATGTCAATCAATTAATAATTGATAACAACAATATCAATATATAAATAAATTGCGAGAGTAGTAGTATAACAACATAATAAATGTCATTAAAGCATTATAATATAAACTTTATCATAGCCAAATGTTTCAAACATGCATCAAAAAGTTTCAAAGTTCAAACATGAAAATCAAAATACTAAATACATTGTCCAATAGTCTATGAAATTAAGCCTCATTCGGGCTATGAATATCAAAAGGCTCAAAACTATCTGAGTCACTATCATCCTCTAGCAAGAGTGGATCATCCAATGGTAGCCTGACCAATCCTGGTTGCACCTCATCCTCATCAATTTGCCTAACATCCTCAGGATCAACATCCCATTGTGTTGCTAGAGTCTACCGATACTCAATAGTCTGTCGGTCCTGAAGTCTCAAGGCACTATGAACTGCAACTAATTTCTCAGCTCGTTTTGAAGTAAGCCTGTTCCTCTTAATGGAGAGGATGAAGCCATAGGTGGACCAATTCCTCTTTGCAGCAGAAGAACTAGCAATCTGTGAGAGCAAATGAATGGCAAGTTGTTTCCAATCCGATTTGTCCTTCCCATAAAATTTCCACCATCCAATGGGGTTGTTCTGTGCAATGGTGGCCCTATCTGTCCTAGCCTCTGGTTTGCTAAATGTAGGACCCTGAAGATCAACAAACATAAGCCACTGCTCTCTAATAATGGTTGCCAACTCATTGGTATACATTTTACGAAGGGTTGTTGTAAGCCCCTCTATCACCTCGTCATTCTCAAAAGGAAGCATTCGGCCATGTCTAGGTACATACCACTTCAGATTAAGAGCATAGGCAAGCATATGAAGAGGGGTATTCATTGTGTTCCACCTCTTTGTCACAATAGGCCTACATGGTCCTCATAAAAACTCAACTCAGGTTCCTTTTGACGAATACCTTGCTTCATTTGGTCAAGCATGCTATCAAAAGTCTCATATCTCTCTCCCAATCTAGGAGAGTTTGTATCTACATACCGAATTACCCTCACAGCAAGTGATATGAAAGAGAAAATATACCTACAAGCAACAAATTAAGTATTAGAACTTTTAAAATAGAAACTACAAAGTAAAACAAAGTGTAACAAATTCAAAAAAAATTTAAATTTTCAGATTTCTTACTTGATAGTGGCCCACCAAGTTTCATTAAGTACTCTATCTCTCACTTCCTTGCCTTCATTTGTCTTCGATAGAGTCCACCTTTCCCAATCTGCACAAACAACCATGGCTTGTAGAGCATCTTGAACCTCCAATATCCTCTCCAACAAAATATAGTAGTTAGCATATCTAATCTCAACTGGTTTGAGGAATTCTTTCTTTGAATAAGACCAGAATAGTGCGTGTGAAGTGTGATGGTTACATACAAACATTTGTATGTTTCTAGCTTCTGCAACTACTGCCCTCACCCAATCTATTTTTCCATTGTCTTTCAAAGCATTATTCAAAGCATGTACACAACATGGAATCCAAAAAATATGTTTGTAAGCACTCTCAATCATCAAACCAGCTAGCTTACAAACACGAGCTGAATTTGTCACAACTTGCACAACATTAGAAGGCCCAACCTCCTCTATGGCCTCCCTCAAAATGCCAAACTGAAAAGCAGCATCCTTATGCTTCCCAGAACAATCAACAGTTCGAAGAAAGTATGAACCAGCAGAGCATGTAACAATAACATTAATGAGTGGCCTATGTCGAATATTAGTCCACCCATCCATGACGATGGAACAACCAATCCTAAGCCATGTTTGCCTCATCTCCTCCATCAACAAGGTAGCTTTTGAATATTGTTTGTCAAGGAGGGACGTACACAATCTATGTTCTCCAGAGGGGGCATAAGAGGGTTCAACTGTCAATATTTCTTTCACCATAGTTTTGAAATAAGGTGACCTTGCCAAATGAAATGGAAGAGCATGTGCACAAAAGAATTTGGCCATTGCATCATCAGCTTGCTCACGTTTTTGCACATTCATTAACCCCATGATTGAAGTTTTCTCACTTGCTTTCTTCTTCCCTCTATCACAATTCTTTGTAACTGATAAATTGGAAGAGGCTTGCAAATTAGCTAATGGTCATTTTTTATTTTGAATGGTAATGATTTGGTCATCACTTAGTCCAGCCAAATTTTACAAATTAAAGTTGCTGCTCCAATGTTATTTTCTCACAAATTCTAACACCCTTTCTAGTGTCACCAACTAGATGGCCTCTAATCCTAGTATAGCTCCCATGGTAATTAGATTCACAAACATGACAAAGCCATTTCTTGCTGCCCCCCAAATTTTTCTTCTTGTTGACAGTCACATCTGTGGCAAACTAACGCAATGGTTTGTTGCGGTTGAAAGGGCCTTTTGCAAATCTTTGAAGAGTGGGTATAGGGCATGCAAAATGGTCTGAAGAAGCATGGGTTGGATTTTCAAAGGTAGAAGAAGGGTCTATTGACATTCTTTGAACATCATATTCACTGTCACTACCCTCACCCTCATGACTGTCACTGCCACTGCTGTTGCTGCTCATTTTGAAATTTGTATGGCTTTTTAGTTTTATTTTTATTTTTTAAATTGCTGATTGAAAATCTGAAAGTTTGTAAAAATGATGCCAAATCATTAATCAATGAATAATAACATTGAACAATGAAAACTAAAACAGAAAATGAAAATTAAAAATTAAAAATTAAAAAAAGTCAAAGGTAATGCTAAATGCAGCTCTATGTAATTTAAATTTTTAATCTCAACAGTCAAACCTGGAAGTGGTAGGAAGTGGAATTGAGAAAATGCAGCTCCCAGCTCATCAAGACGTCCCAAACACAAACAAAATGCAGCTAAAAAGTTAAAAACGCAGGCAATAATGCCCTAGCCGCTTTGAGAAATTCGAAGAACTCAGCACTTCAAGACTCAAAGAGAAAAACGCCTCATCCAAATGCAAAAACACGTTTCTGAAACTTGATTTGGGGCGAGTTTTGAGAGTTTCGAGCTTTTGCGTGTCTGTGAGAGCCGTCACACAAAGGGTAGAGTCATCACTGCCAGTGCCAGTCGATATGAAACTTTATTAAGTTTCATTTACATTTTGATTTTTATGAAAAATGTAGGGTTGAGAGATAAGGTGGGCCACACACAGCATTCAACATCAAGAGAAAATATTTAAAAAATCGTTTTTTAAATGTATTTTTACACCTGGCGTCCTCCATGTCCATGGGGGATAGTTAGCCGTCCCCAGTACGACGGGGGACATTGGAGTCGTTCCGAGGATGGGGGACCGTTCCCTACCAAGGGGAAACGTTTCCTCTCGTTTCCTAAGATTTTTCCCAATTTGGGGACGGCCGAGGACCGTCCCCTATGTGTCCCCCCATACCCGGGACGAATGGGGACGGGTACAATGAGTTTTGGGGCAAGGGACACGTCCCCATGTAACATAGTTGTTTTATAATCAATACAAGTATGCAAAGTCACATCCTCCTCTTGCACCAACACAATTGAGTTAACATAGGATGTGATTGTTACATCCCACCCTAGATGCTTAAAAACACTTTTACTTTTCGCAATTATGACAAATGAATGATGCAAATTTTGATTGACTATTGCATGACATGATGAGATCTTTTGTGATTGAGTTTTGTTAGAGCAATAAATAATTATGCCATTATGACATGAGCTATGATTTATTTCAGTAGGAATAAATTGTGTTAAAGATGCCCTAGAAAAAGAAAAGTTTTTTTTCATTAAATGCATAGATAGAGAATATGCAATGGAGATTTTATGATATCTAGATGTCAGACTAACTTCCATTTGTTTGGAGTTTGATGCAGGGTAACACGTAACACAATCTTCGAAGGAGGGAAAGTATCATCTGAGTAGAGAGGTAGTGTTGGGATGATCTGGAAATTGTCATCTGAGTTGGGGTTGGGTCAAAAGGATGTAGGAACCCTAGAAGAGTGTAATAGGAGTTCTATGTTGAGGTAAGTCTTTTGTGTGACATTTTGGATGTGGTTTTTGTCGTAAGTGGAATTAGAGTTTCGAAACCAATTTCCTACTTTCTAACTATCAAAGAAATTAAACCAAGCAAGTGTATATGCACATGTGAGAAGAACCTGCATACATCACTACGAGTATACACATATGGATGTAGGCACATGATGGCAGGCGAATTTATGAGCCTATGATCATGCATATGTGCATACGCATTTTGACGCACACAAGCTTGAACGTGTGCATGGACGACTATGCAGTTTAATTTATTCCCTTCCTAATGGGAAACCTATTTTAGAATCTTGAACTCATCGGTAAGGTATTACTATCTTTTGAGTTTGATAGTTGTGCCAGTTGGCCTTACTTAACATTATACTGCCATTATTGATACTTCTACAAGCAAAGTATAATAATGATGCATGATGTTGCCTGGAGGCATTTAATTAAATACTTGAATACCTTCTTAAGGTTTGAAAGATCAACATTTTAAATATATAAATATTTAAGTGGTTTATATTTTCAAAAAAAGAATATTTTATTAAAGTCTAAAGAGGGAGTTATATTTTGGTTGCCGCCAAATTGATAGAGTTAAAGATTTAAATACTTAAAATATATATGTTTAAAAGCCACACACTTGAAATGGGGAAGTAGGGCTACCTTGAGTTGGCGGAATGAGTTATATCCTTATTGAATTTAATTAAAACTTATATTGCCACCTTCCTTGCACATATGGCTGTAGCAACCAAAGGCGGTTCCTTGTTTTTAGCCACAAAGGTGGTGTAGTAGTTAAAAAATATTGCATGGCTTAATCTGCCACTTATAAACTCATCCTTTGGTTTTATTTTGGGGGATATAAAAGTTTGAATCCTTATTGTGGAGGAAGTTGAGAAAATTCAGGAGGAGGTTACTACAACCACCTTGCAACCTGTTTTAGTAATTGTTTCTTTCGGCAAAAAAAAACTCATAATCTTGGCTGGGAGAAGAGGATTCAATGGTTTTTGTTGGGAGAAAGAGAATAGTAGGCTGTGATTAGAAGAGCTATCATAAGCTACAAAATTGATATAAAAGAAGAAGAATACAGGTGTTTACAGCAGGGGCTAAGTCTGAGCTGAGGAAAATCTTAAGTTCTTGCTTTCACATTACTCATTTTCAGAATTTTCAGTTTAAGAATCTCATATCAGGCACGTACCACTCTTTGAGTAAATTATTTATGGGAAATAAGCGCTTCCTTGATAAAAGAAAAGTCCATGAGAATATTGCAGCATGTGTTTTCATTCTCTTAAACAGATATAACTATTTCTTATTTGAAATTTGTTTTGTACAGTATGATTATGGTGTGCTTGAAGTAGCAAGTTGTTTATTATGACTTTGTTAGACGAAATCCTTAGTTACAGCTTCTTGGCACCAAATCATCTTATTGGATATTTTGGAAAGAGCTTTTGTAGGCCAATGCTGTAGCATCCATTTAACTTACCATTGTTTTTTTTAGCAAAAAATGATAAGAAAACAAGAGGGTTAGAATGGAGCTTAACCATGAACAATGATATTATAAAGAATGGCAAGAATTAAAATACTAGAATGAGAATGCAAATATTTAGACAATCAATGAAAGAGATTTTCAGTTGAAGGAAAACGAACTGTTGCTGCTTGATGCAAGAATTAATTTCTTGTTTATATTTGTATGCTGCTAAGTATCTTGTCATGCATGCCATTTAGATGGTCAGTTTGTATTAACTGCAGTATGAGCACAAGAATTGTTTAGAGGGTTTAAAAAGGTTTTGGATTTTGCCTTCTTGATAGAAAAAAACATTGTTATATTGCCTTACTTAGAGTGTTTGTTCTAAGTTGAACTATCAGCCATGGGAGCCTTGATGGGTTTCGTAAAACCATAGTCTTATGTATAATGGTCATACGTGGCAGGTAGCCAAGTAAGAGTGTGTGTTTCTTGTAAAACCTAAATTAGGTCAAGAAAGTTTGCCCTAAGACAGGTGTCCTTGTATGAGTAAAGGGCGGAGAGAAGATCTCTTGAATGCCCTAGGTTAGAAGAGTTTTCCAAGTCGAGTAGGGTGGGTGAGTCTGTATGGAAGTACAAAACTATGGCCATAGTAGGTGCAGGTGTCACTGACTGCACTTTAGTACTCACAACAGCCCAGATACCTAACTAACCAGAGTTGCCAGCTTAGTAGGAAGGTATCCTTAGTAGCATGGCAAAGTTAGATAGGTAGGATTTACCATGAGAGCTCAGATGGCATTTTTAGAGGGTTTCCAACATTGCCTTTCGTAAGAAGGGAAAGGCCCCTTCCAGTTAGGAAGATGTGTGGGGGACCACACGAGTCCATGGTTGGTAGAAAAGCACTTGGATGATGCTTTCCCTCACATGTAGATGGCAAGCCGAGTCTTGGAAGATGCAGTATCCAGATGAGAACTTGTAATCTTTTACCTCTGTAACTCTTGTTATAGTACTTGAATTTATGAATTCAGCTTTGCTCATGTTCTTTAAATAGAATACTATCTTAATTGTTATTACAGCAGCTAATGGTTATCATCCTACCATGTTTCTTTAGAAAAAAAAAGTACTTTCATTTGAGAGAGATATCTTATTTGTTTTTAAGTTTCAAGAAATCTAGATGTTACAGTGGCACTATGTTGTAATATGTACATTACCCTTTCGAGATCACTTGCTTAATCTGCACATGATTTCATTTTTGTCAAAATGGAATTTCAACACAAAGGAGAATCTGAAAAACAAGACCTAAGGATGAAATCAAAGGTCACAAAAACAAAAGGAGAGCCAAGCAAAAAATCTATAGAATGCAAAAACCTCACAATAGAGATGTCGCTACTTTCAATAGTTATTAAAACTGAAATCATATTTAGATGCATGCATGGGCCCATTGATCCCACAATAGATGTTACCACTTGACATTGAAAGAGGAACAACAAAATAATTATATCTAGTCGCCACATGCTAAAACATTGTATTCTGGCCAATTTATACATCTTCAGCCAAAGTAGATTGATCTTCCTCTATTGACATTTTTCTTCCTTTTATAAGAGAATAGGAAGACCTTTAGGTCGATCCATGCTTGAGCTGTTAGTGTTTCTTAGATCAGATTATATAACTGACAGTACTCAAAATATTGCAACACATAAGATAGTAAACACAGCAAGATACCTTGGGAAAAACCCTTCACTTGAGGGAGAAAAACCCAGCAAATAATCCTCTTATATAATATAGGAACAAGAGCAGAAATCTGCTTACAACTCAGGCCCAGCAATGGCCGAAATGATACAATGAATAGTCACACCTCTCCTAGATGCAAAAGATACAAATGAATATGTTCTTCCTTGAAATCGGACTTCTGCTACACAAGTGCGAACTTCTTCTAGGCTGCGAATTTTCTTGAATAAACTTGAATGAGAAATGACAAGGAATGACCTTGTATTTATACAAATGAGGCACCTCCTCAATTAGGTCGGCTCCCTTGGGAGAATCATATAATTATAATAAATGCCAAGGAGGTCGAACCAATGCAAAACAAAATATGCGAACCTAGATAGGGTCAGCCTTTAGTGTTTATTACTTATCAACAATATAAATTAAATAGCCGGAAGGCTATCATTTAATTTATGCCTTCTTCTTGAAGTGTGTGCGCTGGAAGTGCAGCCCTAAGCTGCTTATAACAACAACACTCCCTCTCAACTAGGGATGATACTTTCAGCTGCACAAATTATATCACTTCATAGTGATACAGTAGCTTATCACCTCAATGTGAAAAAGCAAGTAAGATATCACCTCATCGTGATATCAACTATCATGGCTACCTCCATAGATGGTATGTACAAGTGCTCATCACTTAATGTGATGTTGTCACCTCATCGTGACTTTCACCATAGCTCTCCCAGAGGGTGAAACACAAGTACAGGAAAAATCTACACAGACTCTCACATGATGTTGTCATGGCGTCACACACATGACATCCACCATGGCTCTCCCAAAGGGTGGAACAAGGGCTTTCACCTCAAACTTCTTTTGAAGAGAAGAATGCATTAACAAAGGCTTGCACCTCAAATCTCTCTCAATAGAGAAATGCATTAACAATTTAGAAGATCATTGATGTTGAGACTCCTTCTCAGTCAAGGCTGCATTCTCCACCATACCAAGCTTTTCTCGAAAGTACACAAACTTGATCTTGGAGAGAGGCTTGGTGAGAATGTCTGTCGTCTACTCATCAGTGCTGATATACCTCAATTGTATAGCTTTCCTCAATACCATATCTCTAATATAATGGTACTTGATCTCAACATGCTTTGTTCTCTCATGGAACACGGGATTGACAAAAAGCTTTACACAACTCTGGTTATCACAGTGTATAATGGTAGGCTCCATTGATTGTCCAAACAATCCTGCAAGGAGCTTGCGAAGCCACACTGCCTCACAAGCTGCCACACAAGCTACAATGTACTCTGCGTCGGTTGTACTCAAAGCCACTGAAGACTATTTCCTGCTACACCAAGATATCATAGCAGAACCCAAACTGAAGCAACAACCAGAGGTACTTTTCTGATCTGAGACACACCCTGCCCAATCAGAATCAGTAAAACCATGTAACTCCAAGACTTCACCTAAAGAATATCTCAACCCATATCCAATTGTGCCATGCAAGTATCTCAGGATATGTTTCGCTGCAACAAGATGTATTTGTCTTCGTTCACACATAAACTGGCTAAGTGCACTCACTGCCTAGCAGATGTCAGGTCTAGTGTTAACTATATACATCAATGAACCAATCAACTGCCTATAAATAGTAGAATCCACTAGTTCTGAACTTGTTGCAGCCTCCTTCAACTTATCTAGATTAGTCTCCTTGGGTGTAGACATAGGTTTGCAATCAATCATACAAAACCTTTTTAGAATGTCAATAGTATACTTGCCTTGACTTAAAATCATCTTATTTGGCTTTTGCCAAACTTCTAAGCCAAGAAAGTAATGCATGAGACCAAGGTTCTTCATCTCAAACTCTGAAGCTAACTCCTTCTTACATTTTATAATTAGGTGTTCTTCTCCAGTGATAATCAAATCATCAACATACAAAACCAGAATCAAAGCTTCACCATTTACTACCTTGAAGTAGAGGTTAGAATCTGCATCATTCTTTGAGAAACCCAGACTCAATAGGTAGTGATCAATCCTTTTGTACCAAGCACGAGGAGCTTGCTTAAGACCATACAAGGCCTTCTTCAGCTTGCAAACATGAGACTCCTTCTCATGTACCTCAAATCCTTCGGGTTGCTCAATGTAAACCTCTTCCTCTATTACACCATTCAGAAAGGTTGTCTTTACATCCATTTGGTGAATCTTCCATCCTCTCGATGCAACAATGGCAATGATGGTTCTGACAGACGTATAATGAGCCATAGGAGTAAAAGTTTCTTCATAGTCAACTCCCTCTTTTTGTGAGAACCCTCTAGCCACGAATCTTGCCTTGTGCTTCTCAATGCTCCCATCAGCTGCATGCTTGATTTTGAAGAGCCATTTAGAAGACAACACAAATTTGCCTTTGGGTCTAGGAACTATATCCCAAACATCGTTCTTAAGTATGGACTGATACTCCTCAATCATGGCATCTTTCCATACTTGTTGACTAGAAGCTTCTTCGACACTTGAAGGCTTTGACTCAATGATCTGACTCATCAGGGCAACATAACTAGAGAACTTATGAGGTCTCTTGCTTTCTCTAAAGGCTCCTCTTGGGGCTGCAAAACTTTCTACCTCCTGCATTGTCCTCTGAGCCCAAAGAGGTCTTTTCTTTCCAATCACAATATCTAAAGGCCCATTAGTAGGATCCAAGGGCTCAATTGGATCATCATCTTCTTTAGGTTTTGGAACCTCCTTCTGATTCTCTGGAATATGGTCAACTTCCATATCTTGAGGAGGTTCTTCTTCATCGATCTCCATAGGAGTGCCCTTGGATCTTCTAAAAGCAACATCTTCCTCAAATGTGACATCTCTACTAATCTCAATAGACTTTTGACCTGGAATGTAGATTTTGTAGGATTTTGATGTCTCACTGTAGCCTACCAAAATTCCTTTCTTTCTAGAAGGTTCTAACTTAGTTCTCTTTTCCTTTGGAATATGAACATATACTGGACAACCAAAGATCCTCAAATGATTGACTTCTGGTTTCACCCCTAAGAATGCTTCTTCTGGAGTTTTATTCTCCAAGATCCTGTGGGGACTCTTGTTCTGAACATAGACGGCTGTCCTAGATGCCTCAGCCCAGAGAGAGATTTGCAGATCTTGATCATGGATCATAGCTTTGACTGCTTCCACAATAGACCTATTCTTCCTTTCAGCAATACCATTTTGTTGTGGATTATAGGGAACACTAAACTCCCTCTTAATCCTTGCTTCAATACAGAAGTCACGAAAGGTACTAGAGGTGTACTCTCCACCATTATCGGATCTCAAAACCTTGATCCTTTTTCCAGACAGGTTTTCAACCTGTGCTTTGAATTCTCTGAATCTTTCTAATACCTCTTCAAATTCTTTAGATCTCAAGAAATAAATCCAAGTCTTTCTAGAGTAATCATCAATAAAAATAATGTAATACAAGAAACCACTAGAAGATGCAATAGACATTGGACCACATAAATTAGAATGAATGAGATCAAGAATACATTTAGATCTACTTTCACTAGAATGAAACGTACCTTTTGTATTCTTGCCTAGGGCGCATCCTTTGCATGTACCTTCATGTTCTTGGTTGAATTTCGGAAGGTCAATGACCATCTTCTCCATGATAGGTAATGCTCGAAAGTGAATGTGGGCCAATCTTCGATGCCAAAGATCACATATGCTGGAAGAGTTATGCACAAGAGCTTGAAGGGGACAAGTGCATAGCCTGTAAAGACATTCATGTCTAACTCCAATTACCCGAGCAAATTTGAAGTTGGAGTTCTTTGCCCATATAAGAACTTTGCTTTTAGAAAAAGCAACTTGATAACCCTTGTCTTCTAATGCTGAAATGGAGACAAGATTCCTCTTTATGCCTGGAACAAATAATACATCATTCAACTCCAATGAAATGCCGGAATCCAAGTGAAGCGAGGAGTTCCCAACTCCTTTCACAGAATACCTAGCATCGTCTCCAATAACAACTTCTTCACTAGAGTCACTCTCCACTAAATTTGATAGATGCCCCTTGAATCCGGTGATGTGCTGAGAGGCACCACTATCAATCAGCCAAGTGTTGGTGTCAGTGGATACATTGCTTGACAGGGCTGAATAAAACAGATAATCACTTGAGTCCTTCTACGGAGCACCTTCTTCAACATTTGCAGTGGCAACCTGTTGTTGAGGTCTGAGAGGACATTCTTTCGCAAAGTGGCCATACTTGTCACAACAAAAGCATTGAACCTTGGATAAGTCTCGTTTCCTTTTGAAGGCAGGAGCACCATCATTTCCATTCTCTCGATTCCTCTTGAAGAACCCTTTCTTCCAACCTTTTCCTTTCTTCGACGAATGAGAGGCGAGAACATGTATCTCTTCATTCTTTGAACTTTGACCAATGCCTCTAGCTGCTTGTCTCGACTCCTCTTGAATGCAGTCGATCCTCAACCGATCAAACTTGGGAAGTTTAGATCTTGCACTAATTCCTTGAATAAACGACTCCCATGATAGCGAAAGACCATTGAGAGCAAGCATAGTCAAGTCTTTGTCATCAATCATGTGACCAATTGTAGAGAGCTGATCTCTTATCTCTGAAATCCTCATGAAATAAGTAATTACAGATTCTCCTTTCGCCATTTTCACATGATGAAGTTCTTGCTTCAGTGCAAGTGCTCGACTGGTGTTGTTGATTTCATACATCTCTTCCAAAGTCATAAACATCTCCCTTGTTGTATCCAACTTGAAGACAATCGGTACAACATGATCCTTGACGGAATCAACCAACACCTTCTGTGCCCTACTATATTTCTTCCTCCACTGCAACTTCTCTTCTTCCTCCTCAGGTTCGGGAACTTTTGTTTTCACAAACTCAGCCAAATCATTCTCTTCCAATGTGAGCATGATCCTGAACCTCCATGATGTGTAATTAGAAACTCCTTTAAGTCTATCCTCAATTTTCAGACCATTCACCATCTTGAAATTTGAATTAGGAGATAGACTGAAAAAGATTAGAGTGAGTGCTGCAAAATAAATCTGATCACGATCTTTTTCAAACCCGCTCTGATACCATGTTAGTGTTTCTTAGATTAGATTGTATAACTGAAAGTACTCAAAATATTGCAACATATAAGATAGTAAACACAGCAAGATACCCTGGGAAAAAACCCTCCACTTGAGGGAGAAAAACCCAGCAAATAATCCTCTTATATAATATAGGAACAAGAGCAGAAATCTGCTTACAACTCAGGCCCAACAATGGCCGAAATGATACAATGAATAGTCGCACCTCTTCTAGATGCAAAAGATACAAATGAATATGTTCTTCCTTGAAATCGGACTGCTGCTACACAAGTGCGAACTTCTTCTAGGCTGCAAATTTTCTTGAATAAACTTGAATGAGAAATGACAAGGAATGACCTTGTATTTATACAAATGAGGCACCTCCTCAATTAGGTCTGCTCCCTTGGGAGAATAATATAATTATAATAAATGCCAAGGAGGTCGGCCCAATGCAAAACAAAACATGTGAACCTAGATAGGGTCGGCCCTTAGTGTTTATTACTCATCAACAATATAAATTAAATAGCCGGAAGGCTATCATTTAATTTATGCCTTCTTCTTGAAGTGTGTGCGCTGGAAGTGCAGCCCTAAGCTGCTTATAACATCAACATGAGCAAGTAAACACATTTAGAGTCATAGCTAAGGCGCTCAAATAGTGGACCCAACTGCTCCAAAGCTTGATTAATAACCAAAAAAAAAATAATAAGGATCTCCTAGCTGGTATGATTAGGAAAATAATCAATATCATGTCTATTAATAGTATGATTTCATCATTAAAAACTTCTCGATATGCCATGGTTGAATGGCACAAACTAATAGTTATTCTAGAAGACACACCCACAATCATGGAGAAATAGTGCCACAATTAAGTGCTTACGAGTGCATCAGTCGAACTATAATAAACATCCCTAATTTGTTTTTAAGTTTCTCCAGCTGAAAATGAGTTGCAATGCAATGTCCTTTCCACTTGCTGAACACCCAATTCCCAAGATGGGCAAGGTGAGAATATATGTTGTTTAGGACCACACAACTAACTAGAATACAACAACTTGAAAGTAAATGCACTAGACAGCAAGCCAGCCAAACTCACTTCTTCAATGGAGTACTATGCAACTGAAAGGAAAGAACAATACACACTTATTCAATGGAGTGTACAATAAAATGAAAACAAGCACTTCCATGCTTATTCAACAGAGTGCAAGTACAAAGCTTCCACTTATTCAGTGGGCAACAATTCAACTCTCTCCACTTATTCAATGGGGTAAGTAAATACAATATTTCCACTTATTCAATGAGGTGAGTAAATCCAAAACTCTCCACTTATTCAACGGGGTAAGTAACTATAAAATTTCCACTTATTCAATGGGGTGAGTAAATCCAATACTCTCCACTTGTTCACTGGGTTAAGTACATACATCAATGAGAAATAAGCCCATTGGCGGTACTACCATCCAATGTTTTACAATGATATCTCAAAAGCAACACAACTCATATAATTGTTGCAACACCCTCAAAATAAACCAAATACATGAAATAATCAGCTCATCATTGAAACAACAACAAAACATCTTGTAAGGATGAAAGGAAACGTCAGTGCAGGTCTGATAACACCTTTTTGCTGCTGTAAACCAAAACTGGACAATTTTGGATTACTCAAAAAACTCTGAAAGGAAACATTCTAACATACCCACTTACCAACTACTGAAAAGAGCACTTCAAAACTCCATCATACACTCCCCAAAACAATGTTAAAGATGACATAGAAAACTGATAACCAA
Source organism: Sequoiadendron giganteum (assembly GCA_007115665.2). Classification (NCBI taxonomy): domain Eukaryota; kingdom Viridiplantae; phylum Streptophyta; class Pinopsida; order Cupressales; family Cupressaceae; genus Sequoiadendron; species Sequoiadendron giganteum. Next base: position 613,141,867 of record CM021104.1, read on the forward strand.
AATCAAACTCAAAACTGAACTATAATAGCATATTGTGTTGCTGTAATGGCAGGTGCAATAGGTACACAACATCTCATAACTCATCACATAGCACTTTTCCCCAACGAACTGTTGGACACCATCGTTCAAGGAGAAATAAACATTAGAAAATAAGGGGTCCACTTCCAGCATTCCCACGCCTATTCATAACTAGTACGACCCCTTAGGAATGGTACGGCCTAGCACAAGAATCACTCTCAAGTTCTCAACAACAATGAAACAGCAAGGAAATGACTTTTAAAATCTAACATAGAAACTCCAAAATGGTAGGACTAGGCAAGATGTAGTATGGCCAGTATTGAAACTTCTAGAATTGCCCTTTATCACATTCAACGTCTTCTAATAAATTGAACACTCACAACAATATTAGCAATACAAAATGTCTACTCGAAATACATTAAAAATCTCCATACTTGCAACCAATAAATTAGAATTTCACTTTGCAAGTCACTAGTGATTCCTGGATGAAATCACTCTAAACAACTAGGGGGTTTTCATCCCCACATCCAGCAATCTCAAGAGGGTTTTCATCCTCAAGAAATTTTGAGAACACAAGTTTTCTCCATATGAGAAACAAATAGCACTTCATGGCTAACCTTTCGAATGAGCTCTCAACCTCTTTTTATAACTTTTTTGGAGGGAAATAACAATAATTGAAAATAATAATTCATTTTTTGTCCACAAAGACCTTTTTGAAAAATAAATAATAATCCAATGTGCAAAAAGACCCCATGCCTAGGGGTTCAAAATGCACAACATATAACACCTTTTTAATAAATTATTATACTAAGTTGTTTTTTAATATTTTCAACATTAGACAACTTAAGCGAATAATTATTTAACAACTCAATAATTTGCCCAAGATGTGTAAAGTATCAAAATGACACAAATACACAATGCTAACCATACCAATGTTCCCTTGAAGTCTTAGGATAAAGAACTAAAGCAACCAAGTGACTTACTAAAAATAGTAAACTTCTCCAAGAAGTTTTGAGAGCTCCCAAAAGGTTGAAAATCAATTCTAAAAGCACCAAGACCAACTAGACTCACTGCCAAGAACAACACCTTTGCTACATTGATCTTGTGCTCTTCAAGAACTTTGGAGTTCTCCCTTACTCACCAATTAGCCTACGGGAAAACTTGGAAAATAGGCTAATTGTACACAAACTAATCATGCTCGAGGAAGGGGACATTACAATCCTCCCTCCCAAAATTACTTGTCCTCAAGCAATTGCAAGTTTGGATGTTTCAAAATATGCTCACTCTCCCAATTAGCATCATCCACAAGAAAATTCTTCCAATTAACCAAATATTTTTTGATGCTCCTCTTTTTCATTATGCACTCCTTAAAACCAATCACTGCTTCAGGAACTAAGATGAGTTTCCCCTCATCATCCAAAGGGGGCAACTCTAAAGAAGCAACCACATTGTGTCCTAGAGCCTTCTTGAGGCATGATACATGGAAGATTATGAACCTTGCTACTTTCAGGTAACTCTAACTCATACGCCATTTCTCCAATTCTCTTAGAGATCCTAAATGGGCTATAAAATTGTGGCTTGATCTTTTTTGATCCACTCTTCTTGAGAGTAGATTGCCTATAGGGATGCAACCTTAGATACACCATATCTCCAACCTCAAATGTGTGCTCTATTGTGATAGACCTTCTTAAATTCATTATATAAATGAATAAGAATTTTCGATAAGGATATTAATATTTCTAAGTAGTATCAATCTCAGTTCATATTCGATTATTTCTCTATCTCAAAAAATGGATTGGAATTGATCAATTCTTGATAACTCTGTTCTTGATTAAATAATAATAATCTTAGAAGCCGAACTTTAGACCCAAGACTAGTAATTGTAAGAATAGGCTTAAGTGAAGATCCCTTTCAGTTTTGATAAAGTATTAGTCTTTACAAGAATCTGATTGAAGTTATAGGCAAGTCACTGATTGTCAAATCGTGACTTCTAAGTCCTCCCTTCTACATAAAGATGATGATAAGACTCCGTCTAGCCTGCGTTTGGATATGGGATTCTTTCTATTTAGGGCGGCTCCACTGATAGATGCGATTGGCGAAGTTGATCTGCTCCACCATTGAGGTTGTGACCTGGAGTGACCCATGTGTCCTTAATGACTCCCGTGATCCCTTTGGAATTATACGTGTCATCCTTAATATGGCGTTCTTTCCTCCTGTAGTGTGGCAGCAGCCGATATTTCTCTTGATCGGTGGTGTCTATTTTCGCATTCTTTCTCCCTTCCTCTATGACATATTCTTTATTGTGTCCATTATCTATATCCGTTTCAACAGGTGCATCCTTTATTTTTTAGGCGTCCCTCCAGAGAATGTGTCTAGTCATTTTCTATTTGCATCCCTTCATTCTGCATTATATCGACTTTATTATGATTAGCATTATTTTATTATAGGAAAAATAAATAACGAGTTTTAAATGTATGTGTGTGTGTGTGTGTATATATATATATATATAAATAAATATATATGTTTTTATATATTAATTTATAAAGCATTACAATATTAATATGTATATAAATAAATATATAAATTTATTTATATGTTTACTCATATCTATTTATTTAGACATTTATTCATGCATACATATATTGATATTTTATTTATATTCATGTATCTATTCTTATACATGTATATACAGGGGTATTCATTAATACAACGGAGTAATAACATATACTTATCTTTATTGGAGTCTTGTAGGATGGGGACATCACATCTATTTGGTGTTGATCTGCATACAACTTTTGTTGGTTTTGTGCATGTTGAAGGTTGTCTTTCAAGGATTTCATGAAATCTTGACTTTTCTACAACAAATCTTTAGCTTAAGGAACTCTACCATCACCAAAAAAGAGGTCAATGAAGTTAAGAGTTTCATATCCATAAAGTCCCATAAATGGAGACATCAACTTCATATCCATAAAGTGTCATAATTGGAGACATCTTTATTGACATATGATAAGTAAAGTTGTACCAATACTCACCCAAAAAAAGTTCTTGCCAAAAAAGACTTAGAAACTTGTTGTCCTTATCACTAACAATACTTTTGGCATGCCATGCAGTCTAAACACTTCTCTAAAGAATAAATTAGTCATTTGAGCTACTCTAGAGTCTATAGAAATAGCAAAGTGGGAAAATTTGGTCAATCTCTCAACAATAACATAAATACAATCCTTCCCTTGCACTTTTGGTAACCCAGTGATGAAGTCCACTAAAATACTTTCCCACTTTTGGTTGCGAATTGGTAAGAGTTGCAGCAACCCAATAGAAAAAGTGTGTTCATTCTTGTTCTATTGACACACTTTGCATTCTTTTATATACTAAAGAACATCATCCATAAGCCCTTTCCACAAAAATCTCTCATGGACCTACTTGTAACTCTTGAAAAATCCTTGGTCACCAACCAAGGGAGCATCATGGAAAGTCCTCAAAATCTTCTTTTTGAGCTTTGATTCAAGAACTAGAAAGATTTTTCTTTGTAGAGGATCAGCTCATTCACCACCTTGTACTTTTCATCTTGCAACACACCCTCCAAGATGCTTGTGGCAAATGGATTCGTTTGTAACGTCCCATTTTTTATGGTATGGAGAAAGTAATATTATTTAATCTCCAAAAGATAAAAATATTAAAGGGAGAATTAAATAATAATTATTTATTATTATTACATAAAGTTAAGGTAATAATTAAATAAAGTAAATTAATATTCAAATTATGAATGGAGGAGTTATGGCGGTTATAAGGTAGCGGCTATTTATGTTTGAATTGTTGATTCATTTTGTGTGGATGATTAATAATTTCTCTTCAACATCAATTTGAGAATTTCTCAAATTTGTTTCACAGGATGGATACCTGGGAAAGCCATTTTCAACAGTGAAACCATCTGCCCTAGATCGACTTGGAAGAATCAATCAAATTCTTCAGTTGGATTTCATTGGAGTTTAGATTTGAGATCGCAGGTGAACAATTATTTCAAATTGATTGCTTGTATTGTTGTTATCTAGCCTGAACGATTATAAAAAGTGAGCAATTTAATTCAAGGTTGGTCGATGTATCACTTTCTCAGAAGTATTTGATCGATTATATCATGCCTATCTCAATTTCAAGCAATTTATACTATTACGGGCATTTCACATATTACCAGTGATGCATTTTATTACTGCGGATGTCTCATAGATTGAACAGTAATATCATAGTTGTTTGATTATCTATTCTCTATTGTTGTTGATTATTCCGGGCCTTCAAATTGAGCGAACTCTTGCATTTATAATTTTCTGAAGTCTTCAACGATTACTATCGGAATAGCAACATTATTGTATATACTAGATATTCAATAAATAAAGATCTTCGAGCAAGGTTAAGTTTATCAGATAACCAACCGTGTCCATTCTGGGAATCACATATGGCATCGCTAGGATCGTTGGAGCTGGAGCATTAATACTGAGGTCGATACCAATTTGTGCCGCCAACTTATTTTGTCGCATTTGCAGTAATCTTATAATATTATCATACACAGTATTAATAATACTTGATCGAGATTATTTCTGAATGGCAGTATCCGGGAAATTTCTATATAGCCCAGTCATTGACTATTTGAAGTTGTTGTCAGTTTAAGGAAGACCAACTCCATCGAATCCTTTCTAATCTCATTTGATGAATATTATTTGTATTGCATCGAAGATCTATTATAGCCTAGCACTATCTTATGGTCTCTTATTGAGCTCTTTTACAACCGTCAACCATCTGGTTTCATTCGTCACATTCTCTATTATTAGATAATATTAATGTTGTGATTGGACTGGTAGACGCCTAGTCTAAAGCCAACAGCAAACAAGCTTATTATTATCGCTTTATCTTTGTTGTGGGAGGTCAAAGTCTAACGTGGAGATCATTCAAATAACTGCCAACCTCCTTCTTGGTGTCATTTGGCTTCCTGCAGCAAGTGCTTCATTTCCTATAGTTGTACTGGGCACAAAACACCTGTTGGAGTATAAGGTCAGATTTCAATCAGATGATCATATTTATATATATGTTGAATGTTTGAATCGTCCAAAATGATGTATTAGATTGTATTTTGACTATCACCTGTTAGTATTTCATAGCAACAATCTGGAATATAGAAAACTATCGTTCAAAAATATATTAGGCAGTAATCAAATGGTGAATGTCATGTTAATGTTATTTGAAGCATTCAGTGTATACAACCTCCACTAAAATACCATTTGGGAATAACCTATAACTGCAAGCAAGTCAACTGTTTGACAAAATGTTTGCATCTATCAAACAGTGATAATCGTGAAAATCTAATCAGTTTTGGCAAGGGTCTTTACATTGTTGCATACTCTACAAAAAATTTCTCCTTCCAATCATTAGTTATTTCCATCATAGAACTAAAATGTGGCCTTCTTGACAATACATCAGCCACAACATTCTTTTTCCCTTTGACATGTTCCATGTCAAAATCGTAAGCTTCTAGCTTACTCACCCATTTCTATTGTCTTTCATTGAAATCTTTTTGATTGAAGCAATATTTGAGACTATTATAGTTTGTTTTGACAATGAACTTCCCTCAACCAAATATTGCCTAAACTTAATCAAAGCATGCATAATAGCAAGCATCTCCTTGACATAGATTAAATAACTCTTTTCTCCTCCTCTCAACTTTCTTCTTTCAAATGCAATGGGATGCTTGTTCTACATTAGGACAAAATCTATTCCTTCTCCAAATGCATCACGCTCAAGCTCAAAGGGCTTGTAAAAATTGGGTATGGCCAAAATAGCACAAGTGCTCATGATTTGCTTGAGCTGATTAAAAGATTGTTGCACTGTTGTAGACCATACAAAGGCCCCCCTTCTGATGAGATCAATGAGTGGGGAAACCAAGTATGAGAAACCCTCCACAAATATTCGATAGAAGCCACAAAGCCCAAAAAAACTCTTCAATTGAGTGCGATTTTTCAACGAAGGCCGATCCAAAATGGCCTTAATCTTTTCTTGATCAACACTAACTCCTTTAGCACTAATCACATGACCAAACTCTTCAATTGAGTGAGATTTTTCAACGAAGGCCAATCCAAAATGGCCTTAATCTTTTCTTGATCAACACTAACTCCTTTAGCACTAATCACATGACCAAGATACAAGAGTTCTACCATGCCAAATTCATACTTGGACTCTTTGGGAAAAAAAGATTCAACCTCAAGAATGCTCAAAACCTCATCCAAATGCAGCGTGTGCTCTTCCCAAGTCTTATTAAATATCAAGATATCATCAGAAAAGACCAAGACAAACTTTCTAAGTTGCTTGTTGAAGATTTCATTCATACAAGATTGAAAGGTTGTTGGAGCATTTGTTAAACCAAAAGGCATAACCAAGAACTCATAATACCAAAAATGGCATCTAAAAGCAATCTTTTCAATATCTTCTTCTTGAACTACTATCTGATGATATCCGGATCTCAAGTCTTATCTTTTAAAAATAGACAACTCCATGCAGCTCATCAATGAGCTCAACAAACATCAATACAGGTATCGATTTTTGATGGTCTTCTTGTTTAGAGCTCAACAATCTATGCACATGCGCATAGTCCCATCTTTCTTTTTCACCAACACATCAAAAGATGCAAATGGGCTTTTTCTTGGACAGATTTTCCCCATCTCAGGAAGCTCCTTGATAGCTTTCTCAATTTTATCTTTGTGTCTCTTGTGGTGTCGATGGGGAGTGGTGATAGCTAGTTGGGCTCCCCCTTCCAACTCTATCACATGCTCAATGCATATTTCAAGAGGCCATCTGTCATGTCCCCAAAATCATGACATTTAGATAATTAAGAAGCATAATTAAAATAGTTAACCATTTGATATTACACAATTGTAATTGTCCAAGACAAGATTATAATTCTGAATATTATAAATAATGTCATAAATATTATTATGATATAATAGATATTAAAGTATATGAAATTAATATAAAATATAAACATAAAATAATATTATAATTAAATTATCATTATTCGACAATTATGATTATTATAAATATAAATATTAATAATTTACTATTTATAATGGCCATAAGACAATATTATAATTACATAATAATAATAATGATTATATATATATTATCTTGTATTCTAAAATAATGAATATAAGGCAATATTATAAATTATAAGTGAGATATCTTAACTACTAACAAACCACCGAGCCAGAGACCACTAAAGCAGCAATTACAAGTGAAACGTTGTCATAAAGCCTGGGTCAACCTCTTAAAGCAGCGATCATAGTCAATCAAGAATTGGCTTCCATCAAAGTCACGTCTTCCCAAAAAGACACGACCGTCTATGACAACAGTCAGACTTATATATCCAAGGTGGGACGATATAAAAAGGAAAAAGGGAAGGAGAAATATAGGGGGTTAAATCAATCGGGATATTTCATGATATATATACTCAGCCATTCGGAATTAATCTGCTAAGTATTCTAAACATAATATACTGAGAAATATAAGTATCGAATAGAGGGGATTAAGGAATGAGGAAAAGCAAGTAAGAGATCGCTGGCTAGGAAAGAAAGAGACTACATATCGCTGGCTGTAGAGAAGAGGAGAGACAGCAGATCGGGGGTTAAGTCAGAGTCTGCAGATCACAATATCTGGTATGTGATTATTTATTACAGGTAATGATAGCGAGGTCTTGGTAATATTTGATATATATATTATTTACAATGTGATGATAATCATATTTGATATGTAATGTTATTTGATTATTTATGATATTAGAATGTAATAATAAGTGATGTATAATATTATTTTATCCTTAGGATGTAATGTTATGTGATGAATAATATAATTCATGATATTATCATCAGGAGTAATTATACTTGGTGTCTATTATTATATCGTCAGTAAGATGTTAGTAATATTTGATGTATAATATAAGGATGACCCATGTATAATTCATTTTTTGTATCTATAATTCATATATTGATAAATATATTTTTGTAATTGATAAGCATATATTTAGATATATATATATATATATTGAGATTCATATATATCTCTTAGGTGGTGACACATACAATATATACATATAATATATATATATATATAAATATATATCTATACATACATATATATATATATATATATATATATATATATATAATTTATTATTTACGATTATTCAATAATGATGCTTGCAGCAATTATTGAGTCTCATAAGTAATAATAATCTATTATGAAAATGGTATAATAGAATATCATCTTTGGGATCTTGATAGATGTTTAAATAACTTCCTAACGTACTTATGAAATTATATAGAAGAGTCATTCATAAGAGTGATAAGGAAGAAATGAGTAACTCTTTGACAAGAATGAAATGTTTATATCATCTTCGATCTTATTAGATATTATTACTGAAATTTATTGATCTCTAATGTTTCTAATATCCCTTTGAGAAACACTTTGAATGCAAGTTTCGGGCTTAAGTGCTTCCACCAGAAAGGGGTCATTACACCGTCCAGGTGCTATGTCATTGAAAACTTTAATATGCTTAATCAACAAAGCTTGTGTAATAATCATAGTTCCACGGAGATTCCTGATGGGGGTGTGCAGGGATGGGTTTCACAAGTGGGGGGACGAAGAGCCTAAGTTTGGGATGGCAGGGGGCCGATGGTGGGTGGTGAGCGGTGGTGAGCGGAGAGAGGGGGGGGGGAAGGGGGCGGCAGTGGCATTGATATACATATAGTACTTGAAAAAATAGTTGTAAGATGTACAATCTAGTTTTAAACATTTGAATTTTGAAGTGACCATTAACTTAGTGTCACTCCTCTTCTTGCTCCTCCTCAACCCTTTTGCTCTTCATTCTCACTCTTTCACCTTACACTTGCAGCTCACTCTCACACTCACACTATTAGCTTCTTATTGATTTGTTTGATATTGCTATTATACTAAGATGCCCATTAATTTTTTTCATAAAATTAAGCAACCTTAGTAAAATAATTAAATTAAAGCCAATAATACACCCAAGTTGCGAAAACTATCGCAAAGCATTGAAATTGAAATATGACTGCACTGGAGTGATAGTGATGATGAATAATAAAAATCGGGCCCAATCGAGTGACTTACTATGCATAGACGCTCTCTCCAAGAATTTGGAGAACTCACCAAAAGTTGGAATTCACTTCAAAAAGTGGCATAAGCATCCTCTAGACCATTTGAGCTCATCGCCAACATCAAGCATCCCCTCTGGCACGATTGACGATCATCGAGAAAGCCAAGGCTAACTACAATGTAGAGGTGACTGAAAAATGGGGACATTACAGCTTGCACATCTAGATGGTATTCTCTTTTCTTCTTTAGAAATGGTAGGCATGATGACACATTTCACAACCCACTCAACTTGATCATGACAAAACAATCTTTCCATCCTCTTGTATGTGACAACACAAGAGCCTCCATTTGACATTCCTCTCAACACAATCTTCTTCCCATTAACTTGGAATTTCAGCTCCATTTTTTGCAAGTCCAAAATGATCTCTCCTAAAGAATGGAGCCATTGAATGCCAAGAACAGCATTGATATCTCTAATATTCACCACATAGAAGTCATCTTTGACTTCATAGTGACACAATTGTATATTCATTTGTGGGATTCTTCTTGTGCATGTAAAAGTAAATCCATTAGCAACCATAACTTTGAAGCCTTCAAATTATTTTGTCTTCAGGCCTCCTCATATTACAACTCCTTCATCAATGAAGTTGTGTGTTGCACCAGTATCAATGGGAGCAACAGTTTGTTTCACACACAAGACTCCACAAACCCTGAAAGATTCATTCTTTTAAAACCTTGAAAGTTGAGCAAGGGAGCTTTCACTTTCCTTTTCTTCTTTTGACTCTTTTTCTGCTTCTTCTTCCTCTTTTTCCTCCAAATCAGCTAGTTGTTCTGAATTTTCTGACTTAGATTCATCAGCTGAATACACTTTTAAATGACAAACTTGACTTTTCTCAAAGAACTTATGGCTTGGGGTCCATGGCACCTTGCATGTTAAGCACAATTTCCTCCTCCATAGCTCAGTTTAGAGGTCACTATTCATTTTTGGTGGGAAACCTTTGGACTGATTTCTTTCCTTGTAAAAATGCCTCTTATCCTTTTTCTGTTGAAAGGTTCTTGATTGAAATTTGCTCCTACAAACAACAAACTTCATGCTCCTTGCTTTCTTGATGGCTTCTTGAAGTGTTGGTGGGTCGAAAGCTTTTACCCACCACTTGAGTGGTTCAATTAGCACTTCATTGAAAAGCACAACAAGTCTTCTTTTTGAGATATCGAGCACCATCACTGAAAGTCTTTGACAATCAACAATGTAGGCATCAATCGTCCCATGTTGTCTCAACTATGCCAGTTCTTTAAACTGCAATTCAAGGTCCTTTTTGTCAAACCTTTCAATGAGTTTATTGGTAAACTCATCCTACATGATAATGAGATTGTGCCCTTCGGTTACCAACCCAGGATACCACCATTCATGAGTTGCTCCACCTAGGTGCAAGGTGGCATATTTGATCGCCTCTTCTTCCAGCATAGGCCTCAAGGACAAAAGGTTGACCAATTTTTGGACCCAAGCATGAGCAATACACTTTTCACTTTCATCAAAATGAGAAAGTGTGATCTTCCCAAGGCTTGCTGATAACTTCTCTGCACAACTGGACCTTGGTTCTCTTGCCTTCCACCACCTCTCTTCTTCTGATTCATGAATTGATCAAGAGACAAAATGTCTTGAATCTCCACTGAAAGGGTCACATATTCTACATAACTTTCCCTCACTTCATCTACCATAGGAATTTGGGCTTCTTGATCAAGTTGTACCTTCTTCCTATGAGTGAATGTAGGTTGGAGTAGTCTAGCAGCAACTCCAACAATATGACCATTACTCCTTTGATGATTGTTAGTGTTGGAGACGCTAGCTTCTCCATTATGAACTTGTAGAACATTTTGATTCATTTTGGTAAGAAGTTGGGACATCATGTCAACCATGATGTCAAACTTTCTACTCTACTCTAGCACTCGAACTTTCTGGAGTGGCAATGCCATATCTTTTTCTGCCATGTTTTCTAATGAAACTTCAATATCAATAGCCAAATTCTAATGGGCTATTAGGACTTCTAAAAACGTGTCTTCTATTAGAGTTTTTGGCAATTGATAATATAATCTTTTATGCATAGTTTACATACTCGGAATCGGAGAGTACTTGGCAAGCCCAAAAATTTTGACTCGGGAAAAACTCGGCAAATGCGTCTAGATATTTATGTATGTGTATACTCAAGACTGCATTGTGCACACATACATATCTATAAACATACACAAGATGCCAAGTGTGCATGCATATACACACACAAACATATTTATACACACACAAACATGCTAAGTTTGTGGGTTTTTTGCGAGCCACTAGCGATTACTCAATAATTTGACAGGAGAAAATCCATCTGCATATTGCCCGCGAGTAAAAGCAGAAATTACTCGGCATGCAAATTTTTTGGAGATTACTTGGCTACTGAGAGAGTAATCGGAGAGTATGTAAACTATGCTTTTATGTTCACTATTATAGTATCGCAACTCTCTTTCACTTAAATTCATAGAGAACAAGCTACATGATAGGGTTAGTTGCACAAGCTGGTAAGATCACCAACTTTAATACCATTATAACAAACACTAGTAATTTTTTTCGAAAAATTTCTCCAACTGAAAATACGTTACAATGTGATGTCCTTTCCACTTTCTGATTGTGTTACCAGAGGACGCGTCCACAGGTCTAAACCGCCCCGTCCCCGTTTCGGAAACGTCTCGGGGACAAGGGATGGCCAGGGGATGGCCGCAGTGTACCATGTTTTTTTAATTTTGAATTTCATATCGTAATTGAAAGACACTATATTGGCATTGAATTCTTAACACAAATTTTATATGCTAAGTTTCTATAATGTATATATGCATGCTTTATCCATGTTTTCATATGAATATTTAAAGTTTCCCTATATATTTTAAATTTTTCTATATTTTATATAGCCAACCCCTCGCTATCCCCAAATTTGACCTAAAAAATCGAAAACTTGGGGACTCGTTCTGTCGTCCCCTACCGTCCTCATCCCGAAAACTTGGGGTAACAATACTTTCTGATCATCCAGTTCCCAAGATGGGCAAGGCGACCGCATACTGTGTTCAGGACCACACAACAAACTAGAATACAACAACTTGAAAGTATACGCACTAGGTGGCAAGCTGACTGAACTCACTTCTTCAGTGAAGTGCTATGCAACTCAAAGGAAAGAACAATTCATGCTTATTCAATGGAGTGCAATAACAAAGCTTCCACTTATTCAATGGGTAAAAAATTCAGCTCTCTCCACTTATTTAATGAGATAAAAAAGGACTATATTTCCACTTATTAAGTGGGGTGAGTAAATCCAATATTCTCCACTTGCTCAATGGGGTAAGTACATACATTAATGAGAAATGACCAAGCCCATTGGCGATACTACCATCCAATGTTTTACAATGATATATCAAAAGCAACACAACTCATATAACTGCTGCAACACCCTCAAGATTGTTGGAAAAATATTGTCATTGATGTCAAAGAGTCGGTCAATGATGTGGAGATAATTTGCAAAAATGATAGTTTATTTACTACATGGGCTGACCCATGTCTAACCCCCTTGAAGGTGTTTTAAATGCAAAATTAAATTAGATAAATTGGGATGACCCCACTCTTGGAGCCACCCCATTGGGGATTTTCAAATTCAGAAATAAATTAATATTTTATTTTCTATGGGGCTCCCAAAGTGGGACAAACCCCTAGAGTGGTGCGCCCACCTTGGGCAAAGAAAAATAAAATAAAATAAAAATTATTTAATGATGTAAGGTCTACCCCTGTTTGAGAGTCGCCTCCCTTAGGTGAAGGGATGTCTTGGTGAGTATAAATAGAAGTTTGAAGGAGAGGCAAATGTAATCAATTCAAAGAAAATCATTCATATGAAAAACAAAAATAAAAGGATATTTGAGCAGATCTACAAGAGATATTTGAGCAGATTTATGAGAGAGTTTTAGCAGCAATTTTGTGCAAATAAGAGAAAAATAAAGGCAAGATCATGGCGTTTCTTTAAAAAGAAATATTGAAGACTATTGCAGATTCATGAGTGGATGTATGGCAGATTTATGAGCAGCTGATAGGGCAAATCTAAAAAGTTGCAAATAAAATTATTATATTGTTCTCGTGGAGGTTGGAGCCTCCTATTTGAGGAGATCGAGAGGTTGGAGCCTCTTATTAGAAGAGATTGGCATCTCTTGCTAGGTTGGTGCTCAATTGTGGGGATTGGAGTCTCCAGTGGGTTGGTGCCTACCAAATTTGTAAGAAGATTAATATAAGCAATATTTTTTCGTGGTTTTCTCCCATAAGGATTTCCACGTAAAATTGTGTCTCTTATGTGTGTTTTTAATTGCTAGATCTTGCATGTATGGTATTGCCTATGGATGATTAAGTTTTGAAGTCATACTGCTATGATTAATTAAGTTGTGAAAAGTAAATTTTTGATCTATAACATTTTTTTGCTGTTGTACCAAAAAAATTGAGCACTCCTAGATTACTCAAAGAACTCTAAAAGGAAGCATTCTAACATACCCACTTGCCAACTATTGAAAGGAGCATTTCAAAACTCCTTCATACACTACCCAAAACACTGTTAAAGATGGCATAGCAAACTGATAACCAAAACCAGAATCAAAATTGAATTGTAATAGCATAATGTGTTGCTCTAATGGCAAGTACAACAAGTACATAGTGCCTCATAACTCATCACATAGAAATTTTCCCACCCAACAAAGACTTAGGAACAACAACGAATTGTTGGATGCCATCATTCAAGGAGAAATAAACATCAGAAACGGGGTGTTTCACTTCCAGCATTCCCACGCCCATTCATGACAAGTATGGCCCCTTAGGAATGGTATGGCCTAGCACAAACTCAATCTAACCCTTTAGCGTTGTATGGCCTGCACAAGAATCACTCTCAACAACTAAAACAGCAAGGAAATGACTTCTAAAACCCAGCAAAGAAACTCCAGAATGGTACGTCCAGGCAAGACGTACGACCAGTATTGAAACCTCTAGAATCACCCTTTATCACATTCAAAGTCTTCTATTAAATTGAACACTCACAACAATATTAGCAATCCAAAATACAGGAAAAATCTGCATACTTGTAACCAAAAAATGGGAACCTCAATTTGCAGCTCACTGGTGGTTCCAAGATGAAATCACTCTGACCAGCTAGGTAGTATTTGTCCCCAAAATCAGCAATCTCAAGAGGGTTTTCGTCCTCGATAAATTTTGAGAACACAAGTTCTCTCCATATGCAAAAGCAAATAAAAATTCATGGCTAGCCTTTCAAATGAGCTCTCAACCTCTTTTTATAACTTTTCTGGAGGGAAATAACAATAATTAAAAATAATAATTCATTTTTCATCCACAAAGACTTTTTGAAAAATAAATAATAATCCAATGTGCAAAAAGACCCCCATGCCTAGGTGTCCAAAATGATGCACAACTTAGAACACCTCTTTAATAAAATATTACACTAAATTGTCTTTTTAATATTTTCAACATTAGACAACTTAAGTGAATAATTATTTAATAACTCGATAGTTTACCCAAGTTGTGAAAAGTATCCCAAAAATTCAGAAATCAATTCCAAAAGCACCAAGAGTCTCACCAAGACCAACTAAAATCACTGCCAAAAACATTACCTATGCTAAATTGATCCTGTGCTCTCCAACAACTTTGGAGTTCTCCCTTACTAACTAATTAGCCTACGGGGAAACTCAAAAAAATAGGCTAATTGTCTACACATAGATCATGCTCGAGGGGACATTAAAGCAACCCATAATAGTCTTTCTATTTAATTTACTAGAGTTGAACCTTGGTGCATCCTAATAATAGCTTTACCACTAGCTTGATGTCTATACCCCAAGCAAATACTTTCCTACCAGATACACTCCCCAATACAATACATGACCAAATTTGAGAAACCAAACCTAAAAGGGCAAAATTACAAAAGAAATAAAACCTTACAAGGGCATCACTCCAGTCCACAATAGTCTTCTTTATCTTGTTTGATAGAGAAGAACCTAAGATATATTCAACCATAGTTGCAAAATTCTACAAGTACTCACACATCCATAAACTAAACTAGGATGCTCAAGTATTACTCACCCCTGAATTATTGAAAAATGGTGCTTTTTTGGTGGAAAAGTTGCTTTATCACAGGAAAATTGCCATTACTCACTCAACTCTAGGGTCAAACACAGCCGCAATGAAAAAAGAAGGTGATTTTCATGTCAAAATTTTAACATCTCGTGGGTCCTTTTCTGCATATGGGTTGTTTGATGACTTTCTCTGTATGCTGAGGGTTTGCTCGACAACTTGCTTTGACTGCAGGCTACAACAGAGGAATTGCAGGTGTTGGAAATTTTGACTTTACATATGTTAATTCTCAAAGATAACAGTGATTTCAGTCCTTGCAATAGGCAGATTTTTCTCTTTGACCAGTGGGATTTTAACCTCTACAACTAGAAGTAGTAAAAAATAAGGGTTCGAGTTACTTACAACAGCAGTTCTTCAAATATAAATGCAGCCAGTCTTTACACCTTTATAATACTCCAGATTTTAAACTTTAATGCAGTCTGCTAGTGCTGTTTTTCTTCAAGGGGTATTCCATATTATTCTGCTTACAGACGTCACAGGTATTGAAAGTTGAAGTTCATATGTATAAAACTCATTTCATAGCCTATGATATGACTGAACTCTAAGCTCTAATTTTTATCTATATATGAAGAAAATCATTACTATTTTTCATAAATTCAGTAATATGCATGTTTTTGAAGAATACTTTTCAATGTTTGATCCAAGTTTTTCCCCAATTTTTTGCCGAGCCCCAAGTTTTTAAAATTTTTGAGTCAGCCAGGTTATTACTGAGTCCTAGTTTTTCAACTATGATCCAACAACAATAATAGCATTGTCACTACCTTTGGCTTGTATACCCAAAGCAAAGGTCTTCCTACCAAATCTGCTCCTCAATTCAATGCATAACCAAATTTGGGAAATCGTCCGAGAAAGGTCAATATAAAAAAGGAAGGCCAGTAGCAGTTTATCTAACACCTAAGGCCAAGAAACATCTAGTGAGAATAAAGAAATTGGTAATATGTGCTGCCCACACAATCCTAGCTGCAAATTGGGCAGTTAGAAGCACCTTGACCACAAAATTAAGTGGATCCATGGTACCTAAATTGAGTAAGCATGTCAACTTGCCCTAGTGGGACTACACAAAAAAGAGCATTGCCGCAATGCTCTCTCACATTCTACATATGAGATCAAGTACATCCAAAGCAACTTAGTGCCAACAACCTATGTCAAAAGGTTTGGTGAATTTAATCCATGAAGTTTCAAATACAACAAACTTAAAGAAAACTTCTATGTTACTGAGTATGCCATATTCAAGAAACACCAGTTTGAATTAGAGATGGCCTTGGGTGTGTTTAGGGTCTAGCCTAGAATCTCAAATGAGAGCTCATGTTCAATAAACCTCTGCAACATAATTCTAAATCACTAAGATATTTACAAATCCTTCTAAATGATTTATAAATTACTACAACTATACTATCTCTGCAACGGATTACCAATGAGGCTGCTATTTACAATTCATATCTGGAGAATATTAACAATCTCAACTACACTTTTGAGGAATGTATACAGTTAATAGGGTGGGCATCAAATCAACTAGACAATAGGTCAAGGGAGGTCCTTCGCCCTAAGCTTTTGTTTTGAATGCAATAGATGAGTAAAATATCCATCTTAGCCATTAGCCACTTTGCTTTTGTCAACTTATGCTCACGATTTCACACTCACTAAATTTTTTTAGATTTTATAATTACATTTTGTTATTACTTTATAAATTATAATAATTCAGTATTAATTTTAGTTATTATCTTATAAATTTTAATCGCTCAATATTAATTTATTTATATATTTGTAGATTATGAAAATCATTCATATACTATTAAATATTATATAATATATTTGTATAAATATTAAAATACAATGTTATAAAATTACATTTATTTGCATCAATCGCCTTAAGCACAACCTTGCACGAATTGTTGGCCATACCATCAAACTATGTCAAAATGTTGAACCGAAGCTGGAATAAGAGATGAAAGTGGGCCTTACATTGACAAACCAAAAGAAATTGGGAAGGATAAGGCAGACACTACCATATAAAAAATCACGAATCCCAACATAGGGTAAGAAATAGAGGTCGATATGATAGAGATTGTGGGCTCCAATTACAACCAATAGATTCACAACACATCCACTTCATTGAACTCAAATAGAATTCAGGCATTGGGCTTTTTTGTTCCACAAAACACTTGGATAACTGCCTTCATTTGAAGGTAAACTTTGGAACAAGGACAAGCATAAGAAAGAAAACTTGGTTTGTTTTTTGTTTTACAACCTTTCTTTCAATGTGATGAGAAGCCCAAATTAAGAAAATTTGGTTATTGCCTTGACAATTGTAGGGAAAGAATATGAGCGCCTACTCCATATTACATATGTAGTCATTGCTCCGAAAGGTAGTGACAAATGCAACAGAAATTATTAAAGAGAAAATAAGGAAATGGCAAAAGTATAGATGCACCATACTATCACATGGGTGGATAGATGGAATTTTCTAGAGGCTTTGAATGGTGAGATGGTATTTTTTAGGTTCATAAGTGCCTTAAACAAGCTAACAAATGCATAAAATAGGAGTATAATGTTGGAGGAGATATTGTTAGAAGTGGGCATAGCAAATGTGGTGTGGGTTGTAACAAATAATGCAACAACAAATGTGGTGGTAGGGAGATTGCTTCAAGAGAGGCACCTAACACGTATTTAGACCTTTTGGACTGATCATTATGTTCACCTTCTCTTCAAAGACATAAGCAAACTTGATTGTGTCAGACCTATCGTGGAAGTTGTTATAAACATCACCAAATGCATCTACAATCACCATTGTGTTCATACCTTGATGAGCGATCACACAAAAGGCAAAGTTCTTGTGCAAGCAAAAGTGACATGTTTTGCAACAAAAGAGTTGATGGAGAAAAGGTTGCAAAGTCACATTTTTATTGTGTCTTCGAAAAGAGAGATTTAGAGATCATCAAGGTAACTTCAAAGTTCGATTTAAAATTTAAATTGTATCCTTTATTTTCACTTTTTTCTTAATTATAATTACAATATGTTTAAATTTGTTTAGAATTTTATTTTACTTTTAACTTTAATTTGTTTCAAAATGTCAAAGCTTTGAGTCAAGGATTTTTGGTAAGTGGATGGTAGCAAAACCTACTGGGTTACTTTTGCAAGGCCATGGATAGCACCAAGGAGCACATCCCACACTACTAGAGTGGAGATGGAGCAAATTATAAATCCATTAAGTAGGTCAATGATCAAAGGAGGAATAATCAACTTCACCAACCCATTCATGCAATGGGGTAATACCTCAACCCCAAAGTTTTCTTCTCAAAGGACTTTAGGGATATGCATGGGGAGGTTATGTAAGGCCTCTCAATATGCTTTGAGTGGACAGCCCCTAATATTGAGACAAGGGATGTAATTATTGGGGAGTTGCAAGCTAAAAGAAAGTTAATGGGAGACTTTTAAGTTTTCCACTAGCTATCTTAGGGAGAACCACTGAAGCACCAAGCAACAAAAAAATCTCAATCTTCATTTAGCTTATAAGTTTCAATTTTTTCTTTCAATTTTTTCTTAAAAAAATTGAATTTCTTTGCAACTATTTGGTGGGAAAGTTGGGGCAAAAATATTCAAATCTAGCTATACAAATTTTGTCTCAACCTTGTAGCACTACTAGATGTGACGGAGCTAGAGCTTATTTAAGGCCATTCACATGAAGAAGCGCAACAAATTGACACAAAAGTGCCTCAAGGACACTGTCTCTATGTAATACAACATTTTCCTTCATGCCAAAAAAGTGGACACAATTGTTCAAGAACCGAATGACTTGGATGGGATTGATCTATATAGTGACTAGACTGTGCAAGATGAAGATACCCTTATGTCTACAAAAGATGAAATTCCTGATTTTGAGAGCAAAGTAAAGAAGGGTCTCGCATTGGTTGTTGGATTGGATGATATCATGGTAGATGATAATGTTCAGCCAAAGGAGGAGTCATTGCCCTCTAGCCCAAGGGTGAAGCCATATCCTATAGTGGAGAGTGAGGCCCAAACTCTCACTAGGATGTATTTGAGGAATAGAAAACTGTAAATTGTTGTAACTTGCATGGATATGAATTTCAATCATCATAAAACATACCATAATTATTAATTGTTGTATTTGAATGTTGATGGGATATCATATTCAAAATCAAATAGGAGACACTTCCCCAATGTTCCACAAACTCATTCAATACATTGTGTAGCCATATTTCGCATGAAATTTATATTTTGTAGGAAAATTATGTTTTAAGTTGTCAAGTTTTGGTAGATCATCAAGTCCAAATTCAAATTGGGTCTGCTGACTTTTGATGAGGCATGAGTTTTTCAACTAATCTAAGATTGATTGCACCAAAATTTTACAAAATATTTTTACATAAGATTGATGATCACTAGCATCTGTTTGTCAATGCTCATGTCTAATATAGGTGAATTTAGCAATGCAAGACTCATTAAATTGTTCCTTAAAGGCTCTGGAAAGACATTTAGGAGGGCATAATCCTCTCACTATTTTTTTGGTGTCTTACATTTTGTTAGAAAAGTTCCAATGTAATAATATCAAAATTATAAACTTAACAATTATGTGTCCTGAAAATGTCTTATCAACCATAAACTTATCTTAGACAATCTTCTTCAGTCCCCCTTATATCGGATTGGTCTTCAGTCCTAACTTAATTTAAGAAAGAAATAACATATAGCCATATCTGTTTTCAATGACATCCTCAGAATAGGGCCTGATACTAATATCCCTTCCAATGCTACCCATTTATCTGAAAGAAAGCAATTTTGTCAAATGTTGCTAACATAGATTAGGACACAATGCCAGAAATCCATGCTAATTCAAGTGCACAATATTGAAATTTTATCAATAGATATATGTTCTTATCCTAACCTTCAAATACAATAGATGATTGGCACAAATGACATGGTTTCCATCTACCATAATTTATGACAATTTGTTTATTTCATGAAATGCCTATCTATGGTGCACAAACAAGATTGGAAGAGATATGTCATAAACATAATGAAAATAGAATTTAACCGCCTCATAAGCATTAAGAGTACAGAGGAAATCCCTCTCATGAAACTCTAAGAGTGCTCTGATAAGAACTGTGTAATAACTAATAACAAGTCAAATATAGATGGACTACAAATCCATGAAGCTCTAGCAATAAAGATTACCTTGAGGGCATGATTCTACTGCTTCCAATTTCAAGACTTGCAGGCCGATGCCCCTTACCTCTTTGACATCTGTAATTCATTGAAAAACTTAATCTTTTAAGTGCCAGACAGTGAACAGTACAGTAACGCTTCTTTTAAGTACCAATAATGTTATAGCAAGAAAACAACAAAATCTAGCGTATATTATAAAATCACTGGAAATAAAACTGCATTTACAATAAGAAACAGAAAGAAAATTAGCCATTAAACTAATAAAAAAGTAATTCAATAGACACTGGTTCCCAAATTTGCAGTATACTAACACTAACTTGCAATATTGATCAGGCAATTTTTTGGCATCTAATATATGTTTGGTGTTCATGTATTTAATTGATATTAAGTTAAATAACCTTCGGCCAATGATTTTGAAAACAGATATTCAAATAAAATAACAGAAAGAAAAAGAAAAAAAAAGAAAAAAAGCTAATTTCTTTTTCATATGGTTTATAGATGAAATGCCTTCTAGACCCTAATTATCAAGTGATAAATCTGTTTGTCAATAAAAATGACAGATATTTCCTCCCCAGTCATATTGTTGTCATTCCCTTCTCATTGATACTAAGATTAAGATCTTGTGTTATGCAAATCTTCACAAGAAACATGAAAAAGAAGAAAAAGTAGCAGACCCAAGATATAAATATAGGTTGAGGCAGCAAGCGGGCTAAAATTTATATCACCACAATAAACAGAAAAATTCTATTAATATAACACATATACTTTGATTTTAGCACATAACTTGTTCATAAACTTTCACTTTGTCCTCTATGCTGATTTCAGTGAACAATATGAATCCAAAAGGACAAAGAGAACTAAAAGCACAATTTATCAATAAATTATAGGTCATTTTTATCATTGAAATGTCACGAGGGTGCCTAAAGCCCTGTAAATGATTATGGTAATGAATTAAGATGGCAGGATGTGCATCAGTAATATTCAGTGATTAGTAAGTAATACTAGGAGTTTAACTAGTGATTACAGAAAATATGTGAGTGGAAGCCCAAGGGTCCCTTTGGTGTCATATATAGAATTGATGGGTTTTCTCATACGAAGAGTAGTGTGATAAGTTCTATAAATGCATGCATGTGTACATGAGTTGATTTAAGGAGCGGCTCGTATTTCTCCTATTGACTGTAATGATATGTCTGCATAATAGAATTGAAATTGTAGAAAGCCAAGGAAAAAAACATCATTCTGTACAATGAATGAAAAATTGGAAGCTTTGCAATAAGGTAAGGAGATACTTGTAAATAATTCAAAACAGATTTTTTGACAGGATTGGTTGCACCTTCACCCATCATCATGTATACAATGCAGAACAAATTTTGCAAAGAAATGCCTCTAGATAGAAGCGTTATCAACTGCAATCATTGCTCGCAATCAACTCCAAAAAATTTCCTTCAAAATATTAAAACACAAGCAAACACATAGCATTGACTACTTTCTGGGTATTAAATTCAATTAATTCCTGGGCACATCCGAATATTTTTTTAGTACTGACTACAAGTGTCATGCATGTTTTGCTTTTCAGACTTTTCTTTGGCAAGAGAGCTTTCAGCAGTAGCATTGACGTTAAGGCAGGTTCTATGTTAAGAGTCGAAATCCAACCTAAGGTTAGTCAAGAGCTTGAGCCTCAGGTATTTTATAATAACTCCACTCCATTGGGCGCCTTAATCACACAGTCTGCAAATGTGGACCAATTTATTTTAAGGATCGCTGCATTCTTTCTCATTACTGGTTGGTTACCTGAACAACATAAATCATTTAATATTTGGTATTGATTGATTTACTCCTAGTGTGGTATTCCTATGTGACCATCGGGTATATTTCTGACTAACATATACTTCTCCATGCTGAATCATATATTTATGTATGAGCAATGAGCGACTAATTGTCAAATGCCTGCTACATCATCAGGTGCATCTATACGCAAGAAACTTAATGTTATCGGGTCTGAAGGATTTTATTCTGCCACCGCCTAGGAATTTTCACCGCCATCTCTTTTTATCAGCTGCACCATATTTCTATTAACCTATAATGTCCCCATTTTCCATCCTGCCTAATAAATATTAATTAATTTAATTATTTAATGTTGCCTGGCCAAAAAGTGCAATTATAAAGGTAATATTAAATAATTATATTAGTGAGGTTATAAAGTGAAGTTGGGGAATATTTAAAAGATAATTTAATAAAATCACTTTATAATAAAGTGCTAATTGATTTTGGCGGGAAACCTAAAAAGGCATTATAAAAGGACTCAGGAGCTCATTCTATCATTATGCGAAGATTATTATTATTTGCTTGGTTTTGAGGAGAGCTCAACTTTCTTGAATGAGAGGATGAAAACCCTCAAGTTCAAGGTTTGAGATTTGGATAAAAACTCAAATCTTCCAAAGTTCGCATTTGGGCTTCAAGATTGATTGGGAAATTTCGTGGGTCTTCTTCGAAAAACGAAATTTCAGAGTTTGTTCGATGTTATCTTCATGTCATACAAGTTTATGATAGATTTCAAAGTTTATGATCTAACGGTTTTAGGAAATCATAGCACGTCTTTATATATTTCTACTGGTTGATTAATATTCCTTGAGCACCTAGATTTATCATTGTAGCCATCGCATATTTCACATTACCGCCATCTATCATAGGAGTAATTCAAAAGGCAACATGGGCGAATATTATTAATCAATGGGGTCAAGGGAAGTCTACACCTAGCTGGAAAGGTAGAGGGTCAAGACAACACTAGATAAGACAAAAACTGTAGAAGAGACAAACCAAAAACTAAATGGGATATTGATGTTATAGCTGTGTGAGATATCCTTCTCTCAAAATCAAAATAATAAATGATGAATAAATAATTCCAAGGCAAGTCGGACTTGCTATATATAAATATTATTTTTAAATTTATAAGGCCGACCCAAGATGAAAAGTCGCCTTGGTTCTTGAATGAGGCCGACCCTTGTGAAGAGTCGCCTTGCTTGTGAAGAGGCACCTTACATTGTATATATAGAAGGTGATGTCCATTTCATTTGATCATCAATCAAGTCATTCTTACTTTTCACATTCTTTCAGGAAGGAGCAGCAGACCATCTTGTAGCAGCAGATCGACTTCAAGAAGAAACATATTTATCTTTGCATCAAAGGATAGATGCTATTAATTCATTGTATCAATCGTCCCTTGAGAAGGGTCTGGCTGTAAAGCAATATTTTGCACTTTTATATGATATATATGAGATATATTTTTGTTGGGATTTTCTCCCTTGAGTAGGAGGGTTTTCCCAAGGTAAATTATTGTGTTTTTTGTTCATGTGTTGTGATTTCTACTTATTGCAAATCTGATCCTAAATCTAACAGGGAGCAGCTTGGTATTTAGAACAACATTTTGGATAAAGGATTAAATCTGACGTGGAGCTCAAATAAGTCCAATACACAAGTAAAGACAAATTCAGCTAAAAGACTGAGGGGTCGATTTTACTCGCTATGGCTAGGAAGAGACAAGTCGTCAACCTTTTACCTTAGCACTACATTCTTATTTGCTCCATTTCTAAAGCAAATTTAATATTGAGCATCATTAAGCAAGTCAATTATTTCCCAAGGGTTATCATTCACTAGCTATCTTTATTTCCTAAATAGCAACTATAGTTTCCCTAGCGCCTATCTAAAAGAGGCGATATTCATTTACATTTCAGCGGGCTCATAAGGAGTTGGGTGTTGAATTATATTACAGTTGGGCAGCATTAAACTTCATCAGGTCCTTATTGGTCTCCCTGTCACCTTGGCATAATTGCCAGTCAGCCATGCCACTTCAATAAGGAGTTTGGTTGTTATGGTTTAGGCTCAAGAATCATGCAAAGAAGCCATAGTCAGTCAAAGGAATTGGAACGACCTTTCCTTATTGATGCCAGTCTGTGAGAGTCAAAAGCAAGTCGTGTTCTTCCTCAAGGTGAGAAAAATAAATATAAATGATAAGACTTGATTATATTATTATCTCAATGTTGTGCAAGTTTTGTGGTATAAATCTGGCATAATCCAATCTCTGTTTCTATGTTGAGCTGGTGGAATGTAAACAGTATCCTATGAATATTTATTATAATAGCCTTGCATAATTTTTGAGTTGTCAGTCGCTCAGTATTGCACAAAATAGTTATCTTAATCATCATGTGGTAAAGCCAAATTTCATAATGTATCAAATTGATTGAATTTTGAGTGTAAACATTTATTTCATTACATGTAAACCGCATTGAGAACAATGTCTTTTAAGAAAACTTCTAGAGCAATCTGAAATCAGAATCTTGGCAACTATTTGACAAAATGCCTGCATTGTCAAATTGAAGAAATCGGGAAAATATCGCTCTATCCAATAGGGGATCTTTCAGTGGTATCAGAGCACAGTTTATCCTGCCATCCTGTTGGGTGAACCATAAAAATTCAGAACAAAGTTAAAGATGCCTACAAATAAATTTATGTTTGAGTTGATGCAGGATTTGTACATGCTAATGAAGGAGCCTGACATGAAAAGAGCATATAAGAGGATGGTTGCAAAACCAAAATATTTGGAAAAGGAAGAAGAAGCCTTGGTTTGTGATGTGCAGCCTGCAGGTGAACCCAGGGTGAGCAAAAATCAGTTGAGAAGAGAGCAGCGTTGTTTTTCATGTCATGAGGATTGGAATCCTAAACGAGGATGATGGAACCAGCGTAGTGTTGTGCCAGCAAAAAGACACTTTGGGCTGCGAGGAAAAAGAATTAATTGATGATATAGATAAAGGTTACACAAGTCTCCTAGTGGGTAATTTGGAGATTGTAATTCATGAATCTTGTGAAGAGTTGGTTCTTTTTTACGGTTCCATGTATGACTCTTAACGCTGTCCCACTTTCTCTACATGAAGAATGCACAACATCATCTAATGAGTTAGTTGAGTTGGATGATGAGTACAAAAGGAAAATTGAGCCCTCTTGTGTTATAACACCTAATGATAGTATTGAAAATGATTTTGTGTGTGGGACTAGTGCTGCCCTAGTTCCAAATCAGTTAGTGTGCACGGATAGTGACACAGAAGAAGACAATTGTGTGACTCAAGTGCTTCACGATCGATATGATCATAGTTGGAAAACTCCCCAATTGCAAGTACTCGGCAAGCCCAAAAAACTTGGCTCTAAAAAACTCAGCGAAAACTCAACAAAAATCTCGGCAACTTAAAAAATTGCATAAACTTCATTAAAAACACATTTTTTTTTGCAAAAATTCAATGATAAGATGCATCCAATGAGTCAATAAATGAGTACATAGAACTTCAAGTTGAGTCTAGTTGTATTTGATTGATTTGAAAGCAAATTGGGTACAAAATGGCATCCTCATGTGGAATGCGCTGATACTGATAGTCTGAAACAAAATGAAAATAACAAATTGTTTTTGTAAAACTGGAAGTAAAAACTATATTAACATATTTTACAAATTTATATCTTCCTCTTCCCATGTCTAGTGAAAACTAGGGGAGAGGTAGAACTAGACAATATTATAGATGAAGACTTGTAGGCAAACCTGGAAACTTGGACTTGGAGAGTACCTAGAAAACCAAATGAATTCAATCTGAGTTTGAGGGCAATGACCCTAATGGGGTCAAGGGGCAGCACCCCTCGTGGGGGTCTGGGGGCAACGCCCCCAGCGGGGTCGAGGGGCAGCACCCCTCATGGGGGTCTGGGGGCAACGACCCCAGTGGGGTTGAGGGGCAACGCCCCTTGTGGGGACCTGGGGGCAACGCCCCCAGTGGGGTCCCGAGGTCAAGGGGTGGAGCCCCCACCACCAAGCCCAAATTAAGACCTCCAAAACCATACAAACCTTCATGGGAGAGTGTTTTTGCTAAGAAAGAGCAACTGGTGGAGGCAAAAAATGAATCAAAATTGCCTTTATTCCGACCATGGAGGTCTTTTTCCTGAGCTGTCGAGTTTTTTCTAGTGAGTTCTTGCACCAAATAGTCATTTCCAAAAAAACTCACGAGTTTTTGGCGAGTTTTCCAACTATGGATATGATGATTCTTCATGTGAAGCAAAAGTTGTTCATAAGGCCGATAGTCCACATAATTTGGAGAAACAATTGAAGGTTAATGAAGATAAGATTGTTGCAACATTGTCACATTATGATTGTATTCACAAACTGATTGAAGATCACCTTTGGAAGGCTCATCTTAAGAGAAGACAAATAGGTATTGAAGAAAAATCTTCTCATGCAAGTTTACAAGAAATCAAAGAAGGCCTGGTGCAATGAAATAAGACTATTTACATCTTCTTTCAGATCGTGACCATCTCCTCAACCTCGCTGAAATATATTCAGATGCATTGAGAGGAAAAGAGGAAGAAGTTGAAAATCTTACCTCTGAGCTTATGAACACTAGGGGTGCCTTGGAGTCCACTCAAGTGGCCCTTTGAGAAGCAAAAGTTTAGATTGAAGAGCTTTGTGTAGAATTGAGTTTGACTTGTTCTCCATCATCCACAACAATAGTTCAGACATCTACGGCAGCCATTGTTAGATTTAGGATCAGAAATGAAAGCAATCAGAAAATGCAACACATAAGACAATGAACACAACAAGATACCTTGGGAAAACCCTCCTACTCGAGGGAGAAAAACCCAGCAAATATATCTCTTATATATTGAAGGAATAAGAGCAGAAATTTGCTTACAACTCAGGCCCAACACAATGCCGAATTTGATACAATGAATAATAGCACCTCTCCTAGATGCAAAGATACAAATGAATATGTTTCTCCTTGAAATCGGTCTACTACTACAAAATGATGATCTACTGCTACAAGATGATGATTTGCTGCTCAAGTATGAACTTCTTCTAGGAATGCGGATTATGATTAATGAACTTGATGATCAAATGAATGATCATCACCTTGTATTTATACAAAACTAGGTGACTCTTCATTTGGGTTGGCCTCTTTTAAGAAACAAGGTGACTCTTCATAAAATTATTATATATAGCAAGTCTGACTTGCCTTGGTATTATTTATCGATAATTTTTTAATTTGAGAGAAAGATATCTCCCACTACTATAACATCAACAGCCATAACACATGAAGAAGATAGTAGTGTGAAGTCTTATATCGTTCACACTCAAGATATGAGTGAGGAGCCTCTTGTGATCGTTAAGCAAGAGGAGCACTCAGATTTGCATGGGCATGAGGAGAGATATGATTCTTGTTGTATCCAAACCAAATTTTTTGCTTCATTAAGGCATTTTGCTTAAAATGGTCTAAACCTTGTAAAAATGATGTCAAAACTCAATTTTTGGGCAAATCAAGTATGGGCTTTTGGTTAGTGTGATGTTAGGAAGATACTCGCAAAATTGGAAAATATTGAAAATTAAGGTTTTCGGACCCTATTTTTAGGTCAAAAAACCCTATAAAATAAAAACTTGTCAGAATTGGTTGAAATTAATTCTGATTGGCTTATTTTGCATCACGATCACAGTGGTGAAGTCGGTTTGAGTTAAAAGTCAGTTTAAACCTGGTGGGTAGTTTTCACTTTTTCAAGAGAAAAGTTAAGACCTCCAAGGTCATCAATGGCAGTTAGCCAATACCAAGTGTCAAAATCTAAGCCTGAAACTCAAAGCAGAACATTCTATGATGAAAGATGCTGAAAAAGTTGTTTCTCGACAGAGGGGATTTTCAAATGGCGAAAAGTGCAAAAAATATTCTAAGTTTGGAAACATTTCACTTTGTAACGTGGGAGACGCTTGCGCAATCAACGTGCAAATCAACAATACAGTGTCCGTACATGTGAAAATGGTGAAATACAGTCACACACATGCGTTAGCAATAGTAATGCTTCTACGTGGACAACTCAACAGTCGACACAGTGTTCGCAAAGCGCGAAATGGGGAAAATTACCAAGTCCAGAGCAAATCTGCGCCCCTATAGCTCAAGGGCGCCCTTCAATTTGGAGGTCAAGATTATGTTGTTTTGGGTTGCAAATATATTCATTCTCTTTGGTTTTTTGTCACCTTTCCGACAAGCTATCAAGCAAGTTCATCCGATTCTTGGAACTCCGGCAATCGAAGGCGAAAGCAAAAGTTACGGAGAGTATACACATCACAAAGATAGTCTAATTTGCAATTTTTGCGCCCCTATACAAGGGCACCCTTCAATTAGCCCTCTCAGATGAATGAATTTGCACTTTCTGTTTCCAGGGGATCTCTTTTGATTCAGCCTAGCTCCACGATGCACCCGTTCGCAAGATCATCAGATAAGTTGAGTGACCATGATAGCGGTTCCAGGGAGCACGTAAAACGGAGGTAGTATAAATTGAAAATATCAAATTGTACCTCTGTTGGCTAGGGGCGCCTTGCCTTTAGGCCAGTCAGATGAGGTTTCTTGCAACTGTCGTCTTCACGAGACTTGTGTGGAATCCTCCTAGCTACGCAGTGAATCTATCCATCAGCCTTCGGGATCTGTCAATCTCTCGTAATCGAAGAATCAATGCAAAAAGGAGACAAGTGGAAAAATGGCTAAGGGTTTTACACATTGCCTTCAATAAGGCGCCCTTCTTCTAGAGGCATTAAATGTAGTCTTTTCGCTTCGTCACTCCCAAGAACATCTCTTCCAAGTTGTTCCAACTACGTAGCAAGCTTGTCACCACACAAATCAGAGTAATCCAACTCCCGATAGCAAGGGTCAAAGTAGGGAACTTGGATGAAATTAACGAAATACAAAATCATGTTAATTTATGTTTTTGCTCCTCTACAAGCTAGGGGCACCTGTGCATTTGGGGGTCTTAATCCAACATGCAGGCCTTGCATATGCAATCATTGGGTGCATAATTCTTCCAGCTATGCAATGGATCCAACATCCAGTCGATGAGAGTCATGGTTCACCGGCAACGGCAAATTGAAGCGTCAAATGGCAAATCAGAAAAATGGCTAACTATGGAATTTCTTACGAAATTACATATCTCCATCAAAAAGGCACCCTTCATTTTGAAGCACCAGTTTCAGTTTTTTGAGGTCATAGCTCCCAACAAACATTTCATCAATTTTGATATAGCTACGGGATGAGTCCTCCAGTTTAGTTTCAGCATCACCCGAGCACCCGGAAATCAGAGTTCAACAGAGGCTACTGTGACGTTTTCAACGAGCTACAAAATAGGAAGTTAGCAAAAAATCTGAACTTTTGCAAATGGACGCCTAGAAAGACAAAGTTTGACTTTTCGAAATCAGAAAAAGATTCTAAGCTGACCGAGAAGGAAAGATTTCAATTAACTCAATAAAATAATATTAAATTTCAGTTTTTGCATGTCAACTTTGCAAATGGCGAATTTCTACAATATTTTAATATTGGTGCCTATTTTGAGACTCACTGCAATTTGCATGTTGAGTTAAACTGAATATTTTAATATTTTATTATTTTTGAGAATTCAAGTCAGTTTTTGTTGCACAAAGTGAGGTCCAATCAAATGGCTTCTTTCGAAATCAAGATTTCTTCTTCCAGTTGGCACCATAAACTTAAGTTTCTTTTCTATTTATTCAAAGATGGCATCCATTTCTCTCATGATAGGTTGAAGTACAAGCGAATTTTCTCTTGTGCAAGCATTTGAAGGTATAATTTTTCAGATTTCCTTGCACATACAGGTCCAGAATCATCAGCAAACTCCAAATAAACATAAGCGAATTTCTACAAAATCAAAGAAAACAAACAAACAAAAACTTTTATCTTTTGTCTTAATTTCTTCTATTCTTGTCTTAGGTATTCTTCGCATGTCAAAGAAAACGGCCAAATTTTCAAAAACATAGCATCTAGGTTCGTGTATTTCAGCATCAATGACAATACCCATGTCTTAGAATATTTCGTGAAAATTGCCCTGTTGCCTCTATTCTAGAGCACTGTGTTTTTTTCGGGAATTTTCTTTGCATGTGGAGCTAAAACACATTTTTTCCAAAATCTATCGATTTGGGTTGTCATAGAATCCAGTTCTGCACAAAACCCATGTTCTAGATTTTCTCAGAAAAAATTGCCCTCACAGCCCCTCAAATCTTGACTAAAAACCTTTTGCATGCGAGCCTAAATCTCACTTTTTCACAATTTTGTTGATTTGGGTCATCTTAGAATTTGATTCTGCACAAAACCCATGTCTTGGAATTTTTTGTGAAAATTGCCCTCCAATAGGGTATTTTTAGCCTCATCTAGAGTGATTTTTGGCTTTCTGAAGAAGTTGTCAAAACTTTGCCGTGTTCACAGTCAACGAGCGAGTTTTTCAAAATGCAATACACACAGAACGAATTCAGGACCAAGTCGGTCCTAATTCATGATTTCATCGGAACAGTTGACACAAACTTGCATAAAGTGCTTCCAGAGGTCATTTTGGATCCGAAAAAGATAAATTCGACAATACTTCAAAACATCAAAAGGTTTAGGTTGCTCGAGGCAGCTTCTATCCTCATTTCAGTTCAAAGCATATAATTTGTGATGTCTTGTATAAAGCATTACAATTCTACTGCCCGTGAAATTCAGTCAGGAAATAGACGGGTGATTTGTAGTCTCAAGCCCTGAGATATTGAGAAATGTTTTGCTATTCTTCAGCATCCAAATAGTTTGGTCATTACCATGGTTCAATGTGAGAGAGCATTTAATGCTGATAAGGACATGTGTCAGAACAAAATGGCGGAAAGAGGGTTAAAAGAGAAGAAAGTTAAATCGCCACACAATGTCGGTCACAGAGAGTTCAAAGACGAGTACGCGATTTTGATAACTCTTCTTAATCGTCTCTCTGGTCATTCAGATGCAAATAAATTCCAAACTTGGATGTATTATGTCATTGCTCAGATTGTTTCCAGACGAGAATATTATGACCGAGCTTCTTTGATCAACGATGTCATTCACAAACAGATTACTGGATTCCTTGTTGCCCATGATTTTCACATGTGTTCTTCTCTCGTATACTTGATTGCATATCATAATCAATTTAGAGGTTTAAATACTACGAGTGTTCTCAGTGTGCAAAAAGTTTATCAGTACTATGATTAGCTTGAGTTCACGAAGTCTAAACGACATTTCAAGCATGTGCAGAAGGCATTCTTGATGTACACAGTAAGAGACCTAGACCGGGAGTTACACATTCGTATTTCAGCAGTTGCTCGTGAGGCAATGGCAGAATGGGCAGATTAGTTCATTCAGTTCCCTACATACACTTACATCCATGTCTACGATTATACAGGAAATCTAGCCATGGTACCACGTTATCCTTCAGATAAGACGATGTTCATGGAGTTTATGAGGCAATTATCTGAAGTCCACTCACGGTTGTGTAACAAGCGCAAACCGGCAGCCAGCTTTCCTTTGCATATGGGAATCTACAAATGTAAAACAACAGTTGATGCCAAGACTGCAGGTCAGGAGTTAGAGAACCTCAAGCTCAAGTACCTTATCGACGCACGTGCATATAACCTTTGGGGTTATTATTCAACGCACCTTGGAGGTCGCCCTCATCATAAGCCTACTATGGAGCTGGGTCAGCTGCGAGGATGTGTTCGAGGTGCGTTGACGCAATTACAACAAGTTCACTCTCTCGCAGATTTCCCTTTACATGTCAGAGGATGTTGAAGGGTTGTCAGATGATGATGGGGATATACTTCCTCAATTCTTTAGAGAGCAGGTTGATACACAGCCACTTCCAACTATTGATTGGTACACCTAGGAATATTCATCTGTCGAAGAGAGAACAAGTAGAGCTATTCAGAATAGCATACTCTATCTAGAAAGAAAGAAAACAAGGAGGTCAGTCATGCCAAGCACAGAGCCGCCGTTGGTGGAATCTACACTGCCGTCCTCGTCAAAGCCTAAACAAAAAAAAAGGAGCAAACCTCCTCAAAGAAGCAAAGTGTCTGATAAATCAAAAGGGAACACACTTGTTGCAGAAACAAACATGGAGCCAGCCATGAACATAGTTCAGAGCATGCTAAAGCTAGAGGTACAGCCTCCTTTGCCATCACCAACACCACAATAGCTCCCAATTCCAATTTGCATTGATTTGGACTTGGATTCACCATTGCGTAGCCATACTTCTACACTTTCCACCTCATCAGGACCTCCTATGACTAGAACCGATCCATCTAGTGAGATTAGTCAAGATTCATCTTGGCTTGAGAGTCAACTGGGTAGGAAGAGGAGGCAGCCATCATACATACTTGACCACTCGGACTTTGATCACATCTACCAAGATCCATCAGATAAGAGGATTAAGAAACAAGTTCATGTAGAGAGGAACACTGAGAAAGAGATCATTGTGGAAACTGCAGTACCTCCACTGGACAAGAATTTGGATGAGTTAGAAGTTGAGGACTTCGAACTTATCAAGGTTAACCTTGGCAGGAGCACACGCCAAACAGAGGTTGATTTTCTTCGAGTTGCAATTGATGGCATAATGGATAGAGTGGCAAACAACGAAGAAGAGAAGGCAATCCTCAAGGCTGAAAACCAGTAGCTTCGTCAATACATCTCTAATCTCGTCCATAGGCCCGAGAATATCACCGCTTCACTCCCATAGATGATAGAGCCGCCAACAAAGCAAGGTCAGCTCAATCAGATGGTTGTGTACAGAAAGCTCATGATGGATTGGGAAGGGCAGTTTATCACTAAGGACCGCTTTGTACTTACAGAGCTATTTCAGTTGAGATACAACGCCCACGAACTCCATTTGCAAATTCAGGATTCAGAGCACAGCTTGGCAGTTGACAAACCTAGGGATGATATCTTGATCGCTCACCTGGGGACGGCATATGACTCGGTCACTGATGAAGAGGATAGAGAAGCTATTTTTTATTGGAGAACACAATTAATCTTCAAGACAAAAATACAAGGAAAAATAACTTCAGAGTT
Organism: Sequoiadendron giganteum; assembly: GCA_007115665.2. Taxonomy (NCBI): domain Eukaryota; kingdom Viridiplantae; phylum Streptophyta; class Pinopsida; order Cupressales; family Cupressaceae; genus Sequoiadendron; species Sequoiadendron giganteum. The sequence goes on from CM021104.1 coordinate 613,175,323, forward strand.
GGCCTAAAGTAGAGAACATGCGACTACTGCACTTCATTATGTGAGAACTTTTGCGTCACAAGTTTCTTGCCGATATCAGCGTGAGGGTGGTGAGTATGTTGAGCTTGCAGACATTCAATCAGAATTGCAAAAACTCATCCATGGTATTTTCAATGGAGACTCTATTGGCTATAAGTTAGATCAACTTATAGTCATGTCAGCGTTGTTTGATGAGGCAAGCAGAACAAGAGGTGAACTTCAGAGTCAGACCACAAGTGATGAGGATATGCTGCGCAGACATCGTGTACTATGAAAGAGTATCAGTGCCCCGAATGGTGATGCAATCAACGACCTCATGGAGGGGTTAGTTGCTTGAGATTGGGGCCACTGAACTTCAGTTCAGGGCATCCCACCTTTTCCAAGATAGACATTAGACACAGGAGTTAAACTCGATGCCTCTTTCTGAGTTAACTCGTTGTTCTACAATGCACGCTATGTCTTTCTTGGAAACATCTTTGTATAGTTGGAGTTATTAGTTAGTTTTCATTTCAATAAGGACGTGCATGTTGCACATGTCCATTTTGTTGAGTCCTGTTTCAGTTAACTGATGGTATCTTTCCCGTTAACGGTGTAGTTTATTTTCCTTAGATTTAGGAATAAAGATCTTGCATGCTTGCAAGACTCTAGTTGACTCAAAGTGATTTTAGGGTTGCCTACACCTTTGATGTCTATAAGTAAGAGCTTTCAGCTCATTTGTAAATAACTTTTGCACGCAATAGCAATATATGCTGAGCCCACCTTGCTTGTAATATTGTTATTATGTATCTGTTCATGAGTGATAACTATATTAATGAATAGTTGTGCCACCTTGCCTTCATGTTATTACTATGGTGTTTGTTCAAATCTTAGTTAAATGGGGTTGCCAATTTGATCGTTTATTGTATGCGTGTTTCGCCAATGCAATTTGTTGTCCTAGTTGCTTACCTTATGTTTTCTTTTTAATAAGTCTATTAAGATGAGCAAATTGTTGAGCCACCTTGCCCTCATGTTGCAAATCTGTACTTCAAGCTTATCATTTGATGTGTGTGTCAATAAACCTATTCAACCAAGCAAATAGTTGAGCCACCTTGCCCTCATGTTGTGAAGTTGTACTCAGTTTATCGTATATTTGCTTGTTTCTGATAAACTTCTTCCCCAAGCAAATAGTTGTGCCACCTTGCCTTCATGTTGTGAATCTGCATCTGAAGTTTATCCTATAATCGCATTCCTGCTCCTTTTCCTCATGCTCTATTTTCTTCAGGAGATTGGATAGTTTAAAGCTTTTAGTTTTTAGTTGTAGTTAAGACTTGCGAAACCAGAGAAAATCCTTAGCTGCAACGTCCTTGGTTTTCTTAACCTTGTGCCTCTTCCAGCAAAGTCAAAAAGATAGGATTTAGATCATTTACTTTTAGAGCACATATCAGCAAAAGAGGGAGCTTCCCCTCCTAATTTGAAGAGCAGTCATCGCATACTGTGCATAGCTATCCGTACCAACTCGCACTCCAAAGGTGCTAATTGTTATGCCAAAAATTCTGAAATTTCTATCTATACGCATAGTTCACATCATGTGGATCATGAGTTACCTGAGAGCCCATTGGAGGATCAAGCCATGGATTTGGATGACATTTTGCATGGATATTCTAGCACTCTCCACACCATGATTATTCCACATGTTGATAATGGGTTGGGAGTACATCAAGATTCTAGACTCTTGAGATTGGAGGAGAAATGTTCACAAGAGAGTACAAATGGCAGCCTTGGGAAAAAGGTTATGGCAAGCAATGCTTGTAATTTTCAGAGTGATACACCTTTAGGATCGGCACTTAACGACGAGTATTCAACAAGAAAAGAAGTTGAATAAACCTTAGTTTGTTTTGATACGACAGACAAGTTGATTGAATATCTCATTTGGACACTTCATTTTGAAGAGGGAGAAGAGGGTCCAAGGGTAGGAGTTAACATATCAAATTTGCAAGCAGTCAAGCGCACCCTTTGAAGTCCTAAATCAGGTTACTTGCATTTGCTTTCCTAAACAAACCTTGCCATCAATTTGGCAAGGAAGTTCTCGGTGGAAGAGAGGAAGGTGGATGAGTTAATTTTAACTCACTCTCCTCCCTACAAGGCAGGAAAAGAGTCACCTATTGATGAAGAATCATCCAGTGACAGCCATAGCTCTACTATCACCGAGGTTGAACATTAAGATGACTTTGGGGTAGAGGATATTGAATGTTCGTAAGTTGGATTTGATGAGAGGGTTTGGCGTGATGATGCAAACTCATCTCTCCATGTTCTGTTTTGTCAGACCCCAGATTCATGTGGGGAGAATAGTGAGGTATGGAATCCTAGTATTGGTCCAGGATTCCCAGTGGAGTCTACTGATGCTTTCCACAGTGTTTACATTGTGCGGTATGCATATTTTTCTTTCAGCCCACTCACAAGTTGATTTGACTATGATGAGAATGACACACAAGTGTGGGATGGATGGTTGGTGTGAGGTGTTTCCTTCTATGGAAGGAGACAAATCTTACAAGTATTTTGAGCTACTTCTACAAGATGGTCATGTTGTTGGGATACACGATAAAGAAGTAGAATTTGGGTGGTTTAGCATTCCAATTGTAATCAGAGTGGCGCAACAGGAGCCATCAGGGACCAAGAATGTCCGACTCCCAATTTGTCCATGGGATCCACGAATTTTACTTTCGGGAGGATTGCTTCACCGATTGATAGAGCTTGACAGAGTCTTTGGCTTTAGTTCCATACAGAGGGTATTTGTTAAAGCATTCTTCAAGTTCATTTGGGATCTGGGTTGTTGTTGGACAAATGCAGTTGGTATTCTCCTCTAGTTCACAAGTATTGTGACAAACAGGTTGGTATACAAGTATGGATTGCTTAGGGACAAGTAATCTCTGGGAAGGGAGGACTGTAACATTCCCATTATCAATCTCGCCTAATAAATATTAATTAATTTAATTATTCAATGTTACCTAGCAAAAAGTGCAATTATAAAGGTACTATTAAATGATTATATTAATGAGGTTATAAAGTGAAGTTGGGGAATATTTAAAAGATAATTTAATACGATCACTTTATAATAAAGTGCTAATTGATTTTGGCGGGAAACCTAAAAAGGCATTATAAAAGGACTCAAGATCTCATTCTATTATTATGCGAAAAGATTATTTATATTTTCTTGGTTTTGAGGAGAGCTCAACTTTCTCGAACGAGAGGATGAAAAGCCTCAAGTTCAAGTTTTGAGATTTGGACGAAATCCCAAATCTTCCTGTGGGTGGATTCAAAACAGAGTTTGCATTTGGGCTTCAAAATCAATTGGGAAATTTTGTGGGAGTTCTTCGAAGACGAAATTTTAGAGTTTCTTTGATGTCATCTTCAAGTCATGTAGGTTTATGATAGATTTAAAAGTTTAGGATCTAAGTGTTCCAAAAAATAGTAGCACGTCTTTATATATTTCTACCGATCGATTAATATTCCTTGAGTGCTTGGATTTATCATTGCAGCCATGGCATATTTCACATTACCACCATCTATAATAGGACTAATTCTAAAGGCAACATGGGGGAATATAATTAATCAACAGGGTCAAGGGAAGTCTACACCTAGCTGGAAAGGTAGAGGGTCAAGACAAAACCAGATAAGAAAAAAACTGCAGAAGAGACAACCCAAATAATGATCAAGAGCAGCTTGGTATTTAGAACAACATTTCGGATATAGGATTCAATCTAACGTGGAGCTCAGATAAGTCCAATACACAAGTAAAGACAAATTCAGCTAAAAGATTGAGGGGCCGATTTTACTAGCTACGGCTAGGAAGAGACCAAGTCATCGACCCTTTACCTTAGCCCTACATTCTTATTTGGTCCACTTCTATAGCAGATATAATACTGAGCATCATTAAGCGGGTCAATTATTTCCCAAGGGTAATCATTCACGAGCTATCTTTATTTCCTAAATAGCGATTGTAGTTTCCCTAGTGCCTATCTAAAAGAGGCGATATTCATTTACATCTCAACGGGCTCATAATGAGTTGGGCATTGAATTATATTATAGTTGGGCAGCATTAAACTTCATCAGGTCCTTATTAGCCTACCCGCCACCTTGGCATAATTGCCAGTTAGTCATGCCACTTCAATATGGGGTGTCATGTTATGGTTTAGGCTCAGGACTCATGCAAAGAAGACATAGTCAGTCAAAGGAATCGGAACGGCCTATCCTTATTGCCACTAGTCTGTGTCATGTCCCCCAAAATTGTAACACCAAATATGAAACATTAAAATAAAAATAACAAAATCGAATAAATATCAAAATATAAATAGAAGTAATTGCAATTTAAATATTATTATTATAATTATAATTATCAAGATAACAATATAATTATAAATATAAATATTGGTAATATAAAATAAATATTAAATATCATACAAAAAGACATAAAATAATATTAATAAAAATACATCAAACAAGAAATATTTAAAAACAATATATTATCAGCAAATAAAGTATATTAAACAGCATCAAATAAGGCATCAATTCCTAAAGGGGAATCTAAAGGCATCAATTCTCAAAAGGCACATAAATAGCAGACTCCAAAAGCCACGATTCCTAAAAGCAGCCGCACTTAAAATAATAATAGAGCAATTATCACCCAAGTAACTATGTGAATATGCAGCAATTCATTTTAATAAACCTTAGTTAAAGATATTGGTTTCAAAAGGCAGCGATCTAAAGGGACTCAATCAAGGATATTTAAAGGAAGTCCATAAACAACCAAGAGGGCATCGAACAAGGAATAAAAGGTGAATAAGAAAGAAAAGGGATCACAGCCAGCAAAACAGTGGTGTATTTATTTTGATCACAGCGTATAATTGATATAGTAATGATCATAGTTTATATTTAACATAGGAATAATTATAGTTTTTATAATGATGGTTCCAGATTATAGTTAATAGAATATAATTAGGATTCAGATTGTAATAAATAACATAAGTATGATAAATCTTCTATGTAGAATTATAGGAGAGTGTCCAAATATGCTTAGTGATTCATACAATACTCTACATTTATTTTTGTCATAATATACTCTTCAAGTTTTAAGTATTAAGTTAGTCTAATGTGCACATTGTTTTTCCATGATGGGAGAAGGGAGTATTGTCAAGGGATTACAACGAAAGGGCCTCTTCTAGATATGCCACCCAATGGAGGGGACAAGATGTAAGAAACCTTGTTCTCCCAAATACCAAATTTTGAGCAACTGCTGATCTGATTTTTTTGTAGTTTTGGAGTTTTTTTAATTTTTTGTATTTTTTGAGGTTTTGTGTTTTTTTTGTATTTTTGATGTAAGGAACTAAGAAATGCAGCAAAAGCAATATACACAAAATAGAGGCAAGATATATATACAACTATAAAGGCAAACTTCAAACTTTGTTTCAGCTTTATTGAAATCATATAAAAGCAAGAGTTCTCTTCAATTACTCATACCCGGAGAATAAAGGCAACATTTGATTCAACTCTGTAGCTGATAACAGCAGCCTGGTGAAACTGTTGAGAGGACAATTTTGCACAATGAAAGCTTTCTCCACAAAATTAGTGCCTCAACCTTTGCTTAAACCCTCAGCTGCCCCTATCTCTTGAAGTTTCAGCTCCCAAAGCCAAGCGATTCAGCTTGGGATAAAAACGCACCACATCTGGGTTGGTACAGCCTGCAATTAATGGAGCAGTACGGCCTGGTTTTGCTGCAGTACAGCCCAGCAAGTGTTATTTATGACGATTACAATCTGCAATAGTATCCTTCAGATTTTTTGTGCTTTACCCTTCAACAAACTTGCAAAAATTTCACAAATATGATCAGATTTGACTTTAGAATGAAGCAAAACATGAATGCAACCTTCAGCTGATATTTCACAACCTCAGGAATGCTGGAACAATGAAGCAGCAATGCTCTCCATAGCCAAAAGGTGCAGAAACCCTCATTTCAGTTCTTCCAATGCAAAAATTCATAACGACAACTGTAGAATAATCCACATTTGCTTTGAAAAAAGCTTTTATACTCCTTTACAAAAGCACGACTCCCAAGAAGTAATTGACCTTGAAATATATTATTTTACTTGCTTTTGCCGTGCTTTCACCTTTTCATTAAATGGGTGCCCACCATAATTATATTGTGACTTTAGTTTAAAAATATTTTAAATGACTTTTATAAAGTCTCATAATGAAGGCGCCAAAACCTAGGTGTATTTATAATTTGTCTTTTAATAATTAATGGCCCCCACTTTAATGAAGTCATAAAGTGACTTTATAACATGTGCATTTAAATACATTAATTATTATTGAAGTCAACATTAATAATAATTAAAAATGCATAACTTCATTAATATTCATCATTTCTCAACCCCATCTGAGCTAGGTGGTCAACCACTGCGTCAACTACCCAACCAAGTGCCTTTCCCAAAATAGAAATACTGGACCCAAACCTCTGAGTGACTTACTATAAATAGTAAGTGTGTATAAAACGAGTCCAAAACGACTTTTGAAGGCAAATCCACAATATCACCTGATACCGGAGAAGCAACACCGCCCTGAGGACTCTCTAAACACTCCATTAGCCTATGAGAGTCAAATAATAGGCTAATCCATGAGAAACTAAAGCGAGCTAAGGAGGGAACATTACACAAGATGAGTCCATATGGGCCAAAGGGGTACTTATCTTTGCCTCAATGGGTACTACCTTTGGGTCTAGAGGAGTGGAACCACCAGAACAATAGGGTCCTCCTCTAGATATGCCACCCAAGGACAAGATGATCCCACATGGGCCAAAGGGGTACTATCATTCCCTCAACCGGTATTGCCTTTGGGTCTAGAAGACTTGAGCCACCAAGATACCTTCGCAACTCCTAGCTGCCCCTCATGGTGTAATGAGGTTGTTAGATACTTTAATATGAGTTATTAAAACCAATACATATCCACACCATGGATAAGGGAAAAGGGAGAATATCCAAGGGAGTATAGCGAGAGGGAATCTTTTGGATATGCCACTCGAAAGGGGACAAGATGAGCCCAAATGTGCCAAGAGGGTACTTGACGTTGTCTCAACGAGTGTTGCCTTTGGGTCTAGAAGAGTTGGCTACCAGGACACCCGCTGCAACTTCACTTACCCTACCATGTTGTCATGAGTTTTGGTTAATTGCTAATTATTGACATTGTGATAGATGATAATACTCTGTTAATCAGAATGATTATGGTGATGATTTCTAACTTATGTGCAAGTCTCAACCTTCAAAAGAAAGGTACTCTCTAAACTCATTTTTTATTTAAGCAAGAAAATTAGGGCAGATTTAGGCATTCCCAATTAGGGACATTACAAGTGGTATCAGAGCATAGCATGTTCCTGCCATCCTATGAGACATTCCCACTTTAATGTGATATCCCTTGCAAATTCTGATTGTAAAAGCTTTTGATTTTGACCTTGGTAATTTCATCAAACACTTTGCATACAAGGGATATATGACTGATATAACATTTCAGTTTGCTTTAATGGTTCTTTCCTCCACTTAACACCAATTAGAATGTTTGCAAAAGGACTCTAAATTGTCTAAGCAATGTCCTAGAATGAATGTGCACTTATTCTAGTAATTTTCAATGCATATATATGATCTAAGTATGAGAAATGATCACCTACAGCCAACTGGTATTTTAACAAACAGTTGGTACGCAAACTTATATCATCATCATCATGAACATATCTTCAAATAATTAGACCTGCAACTTATTACTCCTTTATTATATGCAATCTCTAAGTACAAAAGCATTTGTAGATGCCAAGACTCTTGGCTAACAATGTGAACTCAATACAATGCCAAGTCTGATATAAATGTTCATATGCATCTACAGCAACTCTTACATGCAAAAATGAGCTAAATAAATATGCAAGAACCTGGTACAAAATCTGCCTTGGCTTGAAGAAAAAGTGGCAACTTGAATGCAAAGGAAGAAGACTCCTCTTAAGTCCCAATCAGACCCAACATGAGCCACCCCTGTTCTCAGACCTGCCCTCTGATATAAATTAATATACAGCTGCAAACTTTGATTCTTCACACCTAAAATCACTGTCAGCCCTGAAGGAGATAGGCGCCTAAACATCCAAGTGAAATCGATGCAAGTGCAAGCCTCTATGAATTAAAGCATCCTTCTTACCTAGCCGCCCCTACTCTCTAACATCAGATCACTGTAATAAATCATAGACACCAAAGATCTTCTTCATATTGCATGAGACATCATCACAATCTGCCCTAGAGTGTAGCACTTCCATTCCCATGAAGATTCGATGCCAAATAAAGAAGATACAAGCAAATTTGTGTGATACCACTATAACGTTTACTGTTCAAGCAGGTACTGTAGCGCGGCTACTGTAGCAGTAGGTAATAAACTTAGAATTTCTTCATTGAATTCTTTCAAACCCTTAACAAATCTTCTCCAATATGCCCTAAATGATTCAAGACGAATGACACACGGCCAGCTATAAATGTTTTTCAACAATAAACTTCAAACCCCTTGTAGAAAACTTCACCAATTTGCACAAATGAAAGGACTGAATTATCCTCTCCTCAATTTACAACCCTTCAAGAGATCTTTCACTCCCTCAGTTATGCTATCAATAGGAATTTTTCGTTTCCTATGATCAAACAAGAAAACTGTGAAAGCCCTAGGCTCCATAATAAAAATCAATCAAAATAATATTCATCAACTAGATACCAAGAATGAGCTCCTACCTCTCTTTTTATTCTTTCCTTAGGAGAGCTCAAACACCTACCTGGCCAATGTGGGATAAAAGATTTATTCCCACATTAAATTATTCACTTAACACACTTTAATATATTAAAGTGACTTTATTATTATAAAGTTACTTTATAACTTTATAATAATAATAAAATATTAAATAAATCGCTTAAACTTTAATATCTCTTGATGTACTTGTCTGATTGCTAAGTCAGCTGAGCCAAGAGTCGACTCTCCCTGTTCTCCATGTGATTGGATGCTCGTCTAAAAATAGAAACCCTTAACAGTGACTTACTATAAATAATAAATATGTGAAACTGAGTCTCGAAATAGCTGCAAAGGCCCAATCAAGGTCGACACTGCCAATATACTCTACTCAGGTGTCTTTCTATTAATAGGAACCCTGACTTTCCCAAAATAGTAACTTACTATAAATAGTAAGTGTGCCAATCTGAGTCAAATAACCTGTGCAAAGGCCAAAACCTAAATCCAGCTGAGGAGTAATGTCTCCAATCACCGGGTAACTGCCACAGAAAACCCCCTATCCATAACTGTTAGCCTACGAGGGTCATGTGATAGATTAATCCTTACGAACTCTGATGCTCACAAAAATTGGGACATTACATTTAACTACCATTCAATTAGACTTAACTATTCAACCTCCTTAAGTAAGCCAATAATGCATGTGTATTCCTTCCATGTGTATACTTTATGACCTACATGTATTTATACAACTATGTGTATACCTTCCATATACTTAGTGACTTCAAGTGTATATTGTGTGCTCATATGTATACTGGGTGACCTTGGGATGGTGGAGAGATCAACGGTGTAGTATGGGATGCACCGAATCCCCTTTTTAGTTGTAAAACAATATACTTAGCCTTGTGGGGTTAAGGACGGACCCACTATGTAGTATGGGATGCACCGAATCCTCTTCCCTTTGTCCAATGGTGTAGAAGACCAAAGGAAAGGATAGGAACCATGATGTAGTGCGCAATGCACCAATACTCTTTCTATCTGGGATGCATTATGGACATGTATGTGTCAGCCATTGTGATGTGCTAATTAGCCATTGTGTATGTGATGAATGTTAAAGCTAGTCACTATGTAGTATGGGATGCACCAAATCCCCTTCTTAGTTGTAAAACTATATACTTAGCCTTGTGGGGTTAAGGACGGACCCACTATGTAGTATGGGATGCACCGAATCCTCTTCCCTTTGTCCAATGGTGTAGAAGACCAAAGGAAAGGATAGGAACCATGATGTAGTGCGCAATGCACCAATACTCTTTCTATCTGGGATGCATTATGGACATGTATGTGTCAGCCATTGTGATGTGCTAATTAGCCATTGTGTATGTGATGAATGTTAGAGCTAGTCAGCCATTGTGACATATGGTGGAACTCGTCATTGTGTTTATGACTACGTTATGCTTAAAAACTATGAAAATGTTAAAAATGTTGTCTGTCAAATTGTTTAAGTTGGTTGGTTGTTTGCTTGAGCTACTTGGTTGCATGCTGGAGTTACTTGGTTGTTTGTTTGAGCTACTTGGTTGTGTGCTTGACCTACTCACTTGTGTGCTTGAGTTGGTTGCCTACTAGCTGGAGCAAGCTGCTTGTGTGCTTGAGCTACTTGCTTGTGTGTTTGAGCTACTTGCCTGTGTGCTTGAGCTGGTTGCTTGCTCGCTTGAGCTACTTGTTTGTGTGCTTGAGCTACTTGCCTCTGTGCTTGAGTTGGTTGCTTGCCTGCTTGAGCTACTTGTCTATGTGCTTAAGTTGGTTCCCTGCTTGTTTAAGCTACGTGTTTGCCTGTTTGAGCTACTTGCCTGTGTGCTTGAGTTGGTTGCTTGCTTGCTTGAGCTACTTGTTTGCCCAATTGAGCTACTTGCCTACTTGGTTGAGCTACTTGGTTGTTTGCTTTAATTTGTGATTCATGTGGACCTCATCATTGTGTTTACTTTATGATTAAAAACTATGAAAATGTTAATGTTATCTGTCAAAATGATTATGGGGTTGGGAGGTACTAACAAATTAACTTGTCTAAAACTGAATTATTATTAGTATCCAAATGCAATAATAAAGAGTTGTGACTATTCAAGTCAAAAGGTGTGACTCCCTCAAATTTGTGATACAAAAAGAGAGCATTTCAACGAGAGAATCCAATTAAAAATAGAACCTCAGTTAACCTTGCAAGAGACTTAAATTAGGCCCTCAAGAATAGGGAGGAGGTGGGAAAGGACGTGACTCCTAATGTGAAAAGATGTTTGGAATTGTGATTGCTTGAGGACAAGCAATCTTGGGCAAGGAGGACTATCATGTCCCCCAAAATTGTAACGCCAAATATGAAACATTAAAATACAAATAATAAAATCAAATAAATATTAAAATATAAATATAAGTAATTGCCATTTAAACATTATTATTATTATTATCAAGATAATATTATAATATAAATATTGGTAATATAAAATATCATACAAAAAGAGATAAAATAATATTAATAAAAATACATCAAACAAGAAATATTTAAACAGAACATATTATCAGCAAATAAAGTATATTAAACAGCATCAAATAAGGCATCAATTCCTAAAGGGGAATCTAAAGGCAACAATTCCTAAAGGGGAATCTAAAGGCATCAATTCTCAAGAGGCACATAAACAGCAGACTTCAAAAGCCACGATTCCTAAAAGCAGCCACACTTAAAATAATAATAGAGCAATTATCACCCAAGTAACTATGTGAATATGCAGCAATTCATTTTAATAAACCTTAGTTAAAGATATCGGTTTCAAAAGGCAGTGATCTAAAGGGACACAACCATTTAAAGTAACAACCGTTGAAGGGGTGCAACTCCTCACCCAATCAAGGATATTTAAAGGAATTCCATAAACAACCAAGAGGGCATCGAACAAGGAATAAAAGGTGAATAAGAAAGAAAGGGGATAACAGCCAGCAAAACAGTGGTATATTAATTTTGATCACAGTTTATATTTGATATAGTAAAGATCATAGTTTATATTTAACATAGGAATAACTATAGTTAGCATAATGATGGTTCCAGATTATAGTTAATAGAATATAATTACGATGTAGATTGTAGTAGATAACATAAGTACTTTATACTTCAGATTTATGAATCAATATTGTGATAAATCTTCTATGTAGAATTATAGTAGATTGTCCAAATATGCTTAGTGATTCATACAATAGTCTACATTTATTTTTGTGATAATATACTCTTCACGTTTAAGTATTAAGTTAGTCTTATGTGCACATTGTTTTGCCATGATGGGAGAAGGGAGAATTGCCAATGGATTACAGCGAGAGGGCCTCTTCTAGATACGCCACCCAATGGAGGGGACAAGATGAGTCCATATAGGCCAAAGAGGTACTTGTCGTTGCCTCAACGAGTACTGCCTTTGGGTCTAGAGGAATGGAGCCAGCAGGACAATGGGGTCCTCCTCTAGATACCCAAGGGCAAGATGAGCCCACATGGACCAAAGGGGTACTGGCATTGTCTCAACGGGTATTGCCTTTGGGTCTAGAAGAGTTGAGTCGCCAAGATACCTTTGCAACTCCTAACCGCCCTTCATGGTGTAATGAGGTTGTTAGACACTTTAATATGAGTTAGTAAAACCAATACATATCCACACCATGGATAAGGGAAGGGAGGATTGCCGAGGGAGTACAGCGAGAGGGCATCTTCTAGATATGCCACCCGGGAGGGGACAAGATGAGCCCAGATAGGCCAAGGGGGTACTTGCCGTTGTAGGTGCTGCCCTTGGGTCTAGAAGAGTTGGCTACCAGGACACCGGCTGCAACTTCACTTACCCTACCATGTTGTCATGAGTTTTGGTTAATTGCTAATTATTGATATTGTGATAGATGATTATAATCTGTTAATCAGAATGATTATGGTGATGATTTCTATCCTATGTGCAGGGCTCAACCTTCAAAAGAAAGGTACTCTCTAAATTCGTTGTTTATTTAAGCAAGAAAATTAGGGCAGATTTAGGCATTCCCAGTTAGGGACATTACAGTCTGTGGGAGTCAGAAGCAAGTCGTGTTCTTCCTCAAGGTGAGAAAAATAAATATAAATGATAACACCTGATTATATTATTATCTCAATGCTGTGTAAATTCTGTGGTATAAATCTGGCATAATTTGGTCTCAGTTTCTATGTTGAGCTGGTGGAATGTAAACAGTTATCCTATGAATATTTAATATAACAGTCCTGCATAATTTCTGAGTTGTACTACTGCTCAGTATTGCACAAAATAGTTATCTTAATCATGTGGTAAAGCCAGATTTCATAATGTATCAAATTGATTGAATTTTGGGTTCCAAGGCGAAATCAAAGGAGAAATCAAGTTCATAACAATTAATTTCATAGCAAACCATCAAGTTCCAAAGCGAAATCAAAGGAGAAATCAATTAATATTGGATCCATGATCCTTATCCTATGTGCATGGGGCATTGCACCATGATTTTCTTCAGCCCAACCTGACTAAATCAACCTTCACTGTAAAAGAACAGGAAATTATCAAGAGGCAGGTCACGTTAAAAGGCTGGAGCAAAGAAGTTAAGACTGGGAACCAGAAGATTAGAGGGAGCAACAGAAAGAAAATCTGCTCTTAAGTATTGTGTTTTTTTTTTATTGTAATTAAAGGCTAAAGCCCAGATCTAAGGAATACATAAAACTCTTACTTGTTCTATGGAATAAAACCCATCAACTACTTAGGTTGATTGAATGAGGCAGACTCTGATATGAAAAACATATTCTGAGTCAAGGCTATGCTATGATTTTACCTGCCGTGTTAATTGATGTGAATTAATGAATCAACATTTTTCTCTTCAACCAATTTCTCAGTAAGTAAAGCTAATAAATACAAACTACTAGACACCTTTATCTTCCTAAAACAAATAAGTAAAAAAGCAGAAAACAAAGGAAACATTTCTACCTAGGTGAAATGATGCAAAAAGTTGTCGACTTATCCTCAGAAGTACATCTGTGCTATCAGTAGCAGAAGGGACCTGCAATTACTAACAATAAGGTGACTTATCTGATGTCCAGAAAATTGCCATGTCCAATGGCACCAATACGTAGCATCATAAAATTCTCAAACAATTACCGTAACAGAGTGGCTGATATTATCACAAATGCCACAGCCCATATATTTGGTAGGTTCGCCTACACCTTTCTTTCGTTTCTTCACCTGAGTACATACATCAGACAGTTTATCTCTAAACTTGTAATAATTTGAGATTGCAAGCAATTACATGAAAACTCGCCTTACTAGTAAAACTTAGAAACCCGATCCCATAGTTGTATCGAAACAGATAAGGTATCAGATACAGCTACAGAAAAATTCTAAAAGCCACTGATATGGATACGGCAAGATATGGCAATTATAAAAATATAGAAATATTCAATCATTAATACATCTAAGGGCATAGAACAAAACATTAAAAATGTTTATTTATATTCAACTTTCGGATTTTATATTTTGGCTTAGTATATTTATTTTGTTAAATTATGTTTCTGCCTTTGGTGATTTATAAATATATGTCAACAAAAATTTTATAGATTTTTTTTTTACAACTTTTTAATGTTATTTCATTTTTCTAAACCAGATACAGCATGGGACAATGTGGTACCATATCCTGACATATCAGATACAGGCCAAATATAAGCTTCTATTTTGTATACGTCTAGGTACAGTGTCCATGTCATATCATGCCGTATCCAGCATTATTGTATCCACATCTATTATGCAATTCCTGGATATGTGTATGCAGGCAGGGTAGAGGAAGTATACAGTAACTCTTCCTAATATTACACAGGTTGTCTACATTGAGCTCAACTATGCCCAGAGCAAAAAAAGTTCATTAAATGCTTCACATATGCACACGTAGACACCCACACACATGTGTGTGCAAACATTGTGTTACCTTGAGTGTGATCATACGACCTCGCATACAAGCACCTTGTAAGCGCAACGAAACCTCATTGCTTAGTTTCATGAGAAAATGGTGAACCTAGGATACAAAAGACAAAAAGACAATCAACAAGTTGTGATTCCCCAATATCACATCAACAAAAAGATAGTTAAATAGTAAATTGGCAAACATACCAGATTAACCAGACTGATAAGAAAGTGAACTTACATCTTCAGAACTGTTGAACCGCACACCCCAATTCACCTCAGCACCTATGGACTTGTGCTCCTACATAAAAATTTGAAGTTAGCTTTTAGCACATACAAAGAAGACTAAAACAAATTAAATGTAATTATTTCATAAACTTCCTACCTAATGTAATTTCAAACTGCAAGAGACATGGATCATATACAAATATATATAGCTTGGTCCTTTTACCTTTAGGATTTTGGAAAGACTCTAGTATATATAGTTTCTAGTATCAATTATTACAATATTTAGCCATAACCCATGTATTGTGTTCAAGATAGCCAATGAAGGTTTAGAAATGTCAAGAGAAGAAAACAGAAGGTGTAGAATAATCCTCTTAAGCTCACAAAAGTATTGTATTTACCCTAGGAAACTCTTTTGGGAAAAGAAAAACAGCAAAATACAGCAGCACTTAGATATTATTTAAAGAACATGATTACAATAAACAAAGAATTAATATGTACTAGAAGAGATCTTCACCCTCTATTCAATCTGACAGCATACACCTTTAAAGAACCTGTTCTCAATGCACCCATGAGCTGATCTTAAACTTGTGACAAATTCAACATCATAAACTTGCTCTGGAAACTTGTCAGAACACTTATAAAACCAATCCTAAGCCTTTGATTTATAGGAACAGCAAACCAGTAAACCAAGGTTGACTTCCAAAACCATGGTCCCAATTTGGGCACCTAACCACATGCATACAATTTGAACATCTCATATGGGATTCCTTGACTCCTACAAATAAAGAATCCACATGGTCAAACCAAACACTGATTGCTCTTGCATCTAGTTGTTTTTTGTGAATCAAAGATGTCTTTACAAGTCTACTTGTAACTCCAATTATCGATGCTCTTACAATATACCTCCTACAGCATACAAGAATCCCATGGATTCCCCAAAGGTTGGCATATCATTCCGTGAGGGATGAAATAGTAACCAAGATTGCAAGCATACAAAAAACATATCCTAACACTCCCATTTGTATACACTGCAAAACACAAAAGATGAATAACAAATAAACTTAAAATTTACTAGCTAGGGGTAAAACAGCCCATAGCTCTCTTCTACCAATAAACCCCTCAATCGCTTCCAAGACACCTACCTTTTCATCTTTTACAACCTAAAGATCCTCAAATTCCACCTAGGCCATATATCTAAAACCAATAGATCCCAAGCCTTTGATTCATAGGAACATCAAACCAACAAACCATGATTGAGTTCTAAAACCATGTTCCATATTGGGGTGCCTAAACTCATGCATGCCATTCCAATGTCCTATATTGGTTTCCTTGACTCCTACAAATAACGAGTCTTCTTGGTAGAACCAAGCACTAATTGCTCTTATATCTGTCTATTTCTGCCGATCAAATGTCTCTACAACTCTACTTGTGACTACCATTATCAATGTTCTTACAATGTAAATCCTACATCATACAAGAATCTCATGGATTCCCAAAGGGCAGCGTCTCATTCCAAGACAGGCCAAAGTTACAAAAATATTAAAACAACATTATTGTAGATGGTATGAGTTTTCCACAGTCCATGAAATTAATTGGAGTAAGCTTTTGGATCAAATTGTGTATGAGTTTCAATCGACGTTTCGGATCACACTCAGTAATCCATCATTAGGAAGAGGAAAGAGTGATTTGAAACATCGATTGAAACTCATACATGGTTTAATCCAAAAGCTTACTCCAATTAACATTAATTTAACTAGAATTACAATGTGTACAACATACACATTATAACGCTCTCCCACGTGTATACATTGCAAAACAGCACAAGGGAAACAACAATGAATAAACTTAAATTTTACTAGCTAGGGTAAGCACAACCCATAGCTCTCCTCCAACAAGAAAACCCCTCAATGCTAATCAACATCACTTCAAATGCACCTACCTTTTCATTTTCGACAACCAAGAGACCCTCAAATTCCACCAAAGCTAGCTATTTGAATCCAACAAATCCGACAGTAACCAAGTCACTACCGAAAATTTGACTACAAAAGCATTGTGTGTTACAAAGCCTACCATGATAACATGGTTCATTTCAACACACTCAAGTCTAACAATCAATCTAAGATATCCGTTTGCAACCAATACATTTCTCCCCAACAAAGAACAACTGAGCAACCCCAATGCTAGCATCCAACTCATATAGGGTCACAGCCCACACTCCCCATGAAAACACTTTTGTTCCTCTAATCATTTTACAATTCTTCTTCCTAAAGGCTACCTACACACCTACACCATTAATCTTTCTCATAGAAATCAATAATAGCTAATTTTGGAAGATAAAAGACTTTAAAAATTGACTTCACTATCCCTTCCCTAAAAAATTAACTTGACATTAACCCAACCCATGATCTTGTGGGTAGAGTTATCTCTTAAGAAATCATCTCATCAAAGCTCTCATTTTCAAAGAAGCACTCTTTGTGAAGAATTATGTGACAAGCCACACCGAAATCAATCAACCATGCATCACTGCATGCATGTGTACATTATGGGGCCAAAAGCACCTCTTCACCTTCTTCATCGGAAGAATCCAATTTGTGAAGAACCTTGTTGGTTCTAACTCTACCTCTAATTCTAAAAACGTATTGTTTTTGTGTTTTCACTTGTTTTGATGAATTTTATGCAAATAATAAAGAAGTGCGCCAAGCAAGAAATACTAAACTGAATAAACAAGCAATAATGGAGTAACTGCAATTGTATTTACTGATTGGCAGTTGCTACAAGTAAATTTCATACAACAAACGTAACCGGAAGTCCTCAGATTTATTAAATAAGAAACATCTGGTACATGCTAGGCAAAAACAATGAAACTCGTGAAATTGCAACGCCCAACTCCAGATAGTGATCTGTCCACGCTGAAACTGGATCAAAAGCCCTGATGAAGCAAGGCGTCCAAGATAGTACCAACAGAAGCCCTAGAATGAAGGCGTTTCAACCTCCAGCTCCCATGCCCCAACCAGATGCAACCACGCACCACTGTGAAGAAGTATGACCAAAGGAAGAAGAAGGTACAGCTTGCTACTTTGTGTCTACAACTGATGAATGAAGACACCTGAACTGATATGCCCTTCCTTATTGAATACTAGAAATAAACTAAATGAAAAATCTTTGATGAAGCACAAATGAACTCCAGAATGAAGCCCTCTCAGAAGCAATGATTCAACTGATCTTTCACAGCCTCAAGATCATAGATCACTGAAGAATTTTGGTTCTCCAATGGTGACAAATACTCTGAAACCCTTGTCTCAGTACAAACTTCAAAGAAGCCAGAAAGAGTAAATGTCAAATGCTCATAATTGAATAAGGTTGACTTTCTCCTTTGCCTTCTTATATTCTCTCCCAAAAGGCACAATTTCCAATGAGATGTTTTAAATACATTTAAAATGTATTTAAATGTTTGGTACCCCTTTTAATCAATTACTCAACTTGGGCGTACCATTTTTTTTTTGCGATTATTACAATCTCATTTTATAATATTTCAGTGGCTCACCTTTTTTATAAAGTTGGAATATAACTTTATAATATTCCCTTTTATTAATTAAATATACTTAACCACTTAGACATTAATATCTCCCTCAAAACTCCATATTTTGACGTGTCGTCAGAAGCTGGCAAACACTAATCCGCAAAGGCCTAGGACTGACCCTAATACTGAACTGAAGGAATGGAAATGACAATATCCTCCATAAACTGCCACTGAGACCCTCTATCCAAACATATTAGCCTATGAGGGTCCAAGTAATAGGCTAACCCATCTGCAACTGATATTGACTAGAGTGGGGACATTACACAATTCCATGGAAAGGTTATCATCGGATGTCTTTTCTTCTTCTTTTTCAACCTTCTTAGACTCATTATCTCTTATAATATGTCCAGTCTTTTGACAATTCTAGCATTTCACATTCGACCTCAAAGACAATTTACCTCTACTTCTATTCTTGCCTGTTTTTAGCAGCTCTTAACGATCAAGGCATCCTTAATGGATCATTAAGTTTTCCACCTCATTCCCTCTATCAATAAAGCACTCACAACCTTCTCAAGCTGCAACTTATGTTTATTCTACTAATCAGCATAGCAAGGTTGTTCATGAAATTGGCAACAAACACAATAAGGTCACACACTAATCTTCTTCATACATCTTCACCCTCTATTACATTATATAAATAATTCACTTGTGTTTAAAGAGATCTTCACCCTCTATTCAATCCAAATAGTGCACCCTTAAAGAACCTATTCTCGATGCACACGAGTTGCTCTTCAACCTAAGATCAATCAAGCAACATAACCTTGCTCTAGAAACATGTCACAACACTTGTCTAAAATCCCAAGCCTTCAATTTATAGGAATTGCAAACCATCAAACTAGGTTGAGTTTCAAAACCAAGGCCCAATACCATAGTTTTAACTTGAATTTCAAAACGCATGCATGCGATTCCAACATGCCACATGGTATTCCTTGACTCTTACAAATAAGGAGTCTACTTGATCAAACCAAGTGTTCCAACTACGACCATTAATTGCTGTTACAAATAATTATTTTCTTCCTGTCAAATATGCATTTACAGGTCTACTCATAAGTCCCATTGTCAATGCTCCAAAAGTGCAGCTCATGTCATTAATGATCTTAAACACCTCTTACACACGCTATGATATGCAATTCAAGTGGCATACAAGAATCTCATGGATTCCCCCAAGGGTGATATCCCACTCCAAGAGGGGCCAAAATTACAACATAATAACTCGAATTGCATGGTGCACAACACGCCCATCCAAACAACAAGAACAGGAAAACAATTACGAGGAATACCAGTACTTAAATAATAATAAATTTTGTATGCAGTGAGGGCTCCTCAGAAACTACACTTGAAAAATCACTTATATTTTTATGAATCAATTTCCTTGAGTCTTGAATTACTCTCAAATTCTCCCTTTTAGAATACTTTTTATACAAACTGAAACAATGTGTCTAATACAGAGTTTGACACGCCTTTAAAAACTAATAAAAAACAATTAAACAAACTCCTAAATTAAGTCATCTTACATGCAATTTTCCAACTGGGTAATTAAAACTAAAAGCAAAGGCTAAAAGCAAGGAAACTAAACATAAAAATAGTGACTGGCTTTTTCTATAGTCTTGGACTGCTTGAAAATAACATCTAAAATAGAATCTACTAATATAATATTATTAGGTTCACACAAAATTCCAACAAACTGTAGAATGTATGACAACATCTTCAGTACAACTGCTATTATCTTGATCAGCAACTGAGATATCTTGATCCACAACAGTTGGACTATAATCAGCATTAGTAATTCAACTTCGTCAGTTCCTTTTAAATTTGACATCATTTTGTTGTTTGCCATCAAATTTTCCTACATTAAACACATTTGAAAACTACTATATCTTCTCTTTAAATAGGTGAACTAGAAAAACATCTAAAAGGGAATATATTACTCAATTAGAACAATTTAACTAGCCAAAAAAATAACAGTAAATTAACCTTAATACTTGAGTTTGACTATCATTTTTTGCCACTTTTATTAAATTAACCAAAATGAAGTGTTGATGTAATATTTTCCATATTTTATGGTGCAACCATTGTATTCAGTTCATCAAGCCCTTCAAATAATCATTTTTCACTTTGGTAGATTTTCTATTTGATCAATCAGAAGTTCTAATTATATTTATACAATGTATCTCACAACAAGAATGGTTCTCACTGAAATCCGTTAAAAATATCTTCCAAAAATCATTCAATCTACAAGATGGATATGTCGAGATCTGTACATTGTTAGGCATATTCCATGCATATCTGACAATTTTATGTTTCCCTGATATGTACATATTACATGTGAACACACAAAGAGGATAGTAGTGTGTTCTTCAACTTACTATATATGTTAGATACACATCCCTACTTCCAAACCAATTTTATTCTGCTCACTTCACTCTGATGACCATTAAGAAAACTGAAGGCCCCTTCCAGTATCTGTAATATTTTTCCTATCTTCACCACAATAAAACAAGAATTGTTTCTCCAATTCTTTGAAAAGTTTTGGCAAGTTTTCCATTTAATACCTATCATTATATTTCATTCAATATAAAAAAAAAAGATCAATGATTGTAAACAAACATTTCTCTGAAATAACCATTTTTCCCTACCTAAGAAGAGAAAAAGAATTGCAAGGAATACCACTACTTGATTACATTTTAAAAAGTGCTGCATTTTCTCTCTAAGTAGCTTCACTAAATTAGAAAAAGACATTAAAAGACTAAATTAAAACAAATATATTACTAGATTACAACAGGCTAACTAGCAAAAGGATTAAGGAGCAGTCAACCTTCAACCATGAGTTTGAATAATCCTTCCCACATTTTGTTGTCTAGCTATCATATTGGACTTGTCAAGCCCTTCATAAGATACAGTTGTGTACCCATTGAAGTCATTGTGCTGGAAATACAACTGATAGCTGAAGAAATGGTATATGCATGCAAATTGGATGTGACCAAATGGAATTAAGTTCAGACACGTGAGAAAAACACAACTACATTGAAAACATGCAACTTTTTGGTTCAAACAATGTTGACCATGATTAGTGATGGTTGGTAGATAATCAAATTCATAGAATAGAAATGTTATTCATTAAATCATTATTGTATCATAAATTTGTTATTTGTGAATGTTAATCTACAATCTCAAACTATGGCCAAGTAAGACTCTAGAATCTGTAATTTGACATACAAATGATTTAGATTTATTTTCCTACTATCTCTATAATTTGACATACAGATGATTTTGATTTATTTTTCAACTATCATATATTGAAGTGTGCCCTAAGATCCTCTTTCTCATGGTCTAGGGATCAATGCAAAATCTTTTGGATGGAATTTATGCAAATTCAGCTCGGTAATGCTTTTTCAATGTAACTAGATTTTCAAAGTGATTTCCTTGCATAACATTCAAATTGAGAGGATATCCAGGAACTCACTAAATACCAAACTATGATGTAGCTTGAAATGATAAATGCTTGTTCCATTAGTTATCATTCATTTATGCTAAGTTACGAGTACTATTGTTTTTGGCCAGGTACATATACCAGTTCGGTCTGGGTATCAGTTTGGTCCCAATTCACCCCCAAGTACACCCAGGTGATACCCAAGGCTTACCCGAGTAGAGCCCCATGTACCTGCAGTTGAGGACACCCAAAACATGCCATTTTTCAATAATAAAAAAACATTTGTTTATTCAAACACACTCTCCAATGCCTCATTTTGCCCCAAAACAACAATATTTGGTGTTTGCAACTCATTTGACAAACACAAAATACCAAAAATAGCATTTAGTTTCTCCAAGATGCCATTGTTGGGCTTTGAAGGTTGCTTCATCTTTTTCCAAAGGTGAGGGCTACAGGGGAGTAAGACCTACACCAAAAGGTAGGGAATCGCTGCACAAGCAAGATTTAGCCATCAAAGGTGAGTAAATTTTTCATTTTTTTCAAGTTTACAATAATTCTTTCAAGACTTTTCAAGTTTATTTTTTTTAATTTAGTAAGTTTGAATATCTTTTTTGAACTTTTTACGAACAATAAGGGGTTATAATGCCATTTTTTTTTCAATTGTAGTGCTGTTTATTTGTAATGTTTAATGAGCACTCAGCTATACTAAGAGGGGAGGGTGAATCAGTATAACAACAATCTTTTACTTTTCAAAACTTAATCAACTACAGCAGTAATACTTTAAAACTTAATCATCCATAGCAATAACACACATGCAAGATCTAGCAATTAAGAACACAAGAAGAACACATGATTTACATGGAAATCCTTGCAAGAGAAAACCACAGAAAAATATTGCTTATATATAGATCTTCTTCATAGGAAACAACATACTTCTCTTACAACCCTATTTTGTAGGTACCAACCCACTAGAGACACCAATCCCCACAACTGACCACCAACTCAACAAGAGACACCAATCTCTTAGTTTGATAGGCACCAACCTACGAATCCTTCAATAGATGATTTGTCTTTACATGATCTGAATGTAGATAAACTTTACATCACAAATCTGACTTTAAATGATGTAATTCTTTCCTTCATAAGTCTGATCACAAAAGGATGCACTGTCCTTCCCTCACAAATCTGATCACTAATTCTTAACATATATTTCTGCCTTAATGTCTGCTGTAGTAAACTCAGATCTGCTCATAAGACCTCCATAAATCTGATCATAAACTCTTCATAAAATCTGGTAATGTTTTTCAAATAAATTTGCACACATCTCTTATAGATCTGCATATATTCTTCAATAAGAATCAGAAATATTCTTCATACTTTCTGCCCTTTTGGTCTGCTTTAAATCTGCTCAATATTCAAAATAATGTTCAATTAAAAACTTGCTTCTGACACCCCTACTTTGCCTTGTTTTATACCTTATCAAACATGCCCCTTCGCCCAAAGGAGGTGACTCTAGGAATCAAAGGGTCAGCCCTTCAAAAATAGATAAAATTAAATTTTTATTTCCCTTTGTGAGGGCGGCAACTTCGTAGAGGGCTGCTCATAAACACATTCGAATAATCTTGATTTTAATATGATGATTTTCTTCCTCAGCGATCTCTCTTGGCCTTCGAGTTCTTTTGACATCAATGACAACAATTTCCAAATCTTTTATTCTTGCATTCTTCAAATCAATAACAAAACTATGCATGCCCCTTTGACATCAATGACAATATTTCCAACAATGTTTTTTATTTTAGGTTCATCAAAAATTGCTAGACATTCTAGTTTGGTTTCCCAAAAAGAAAAGAGTTCTTTTAAATTTCATCCATTCTAGCCTCTTTGGCAACATACAACAATGATTCAACAACTTCCTGGTGGTGGAGGTTTTCTTTGAGGTTGTACCAATGTGGAAAAGAGTATAAGAGCTCACATTTTCAATTGAAAGCTCACTTTTGTGCCATTCCTTTACAAAGAATGAAAACTTGTCCTAGGCCAAATGAAAAAGGGTTGCCGAAGGAAAAAATACTGGCTAATATTAAAGAACAAGAGGATGCTGAAATGACAAGTAATAGATCAAAGCTCTTGCACATCCTCTTGCCAAGGAAGCTTGAAAAAACCTCCTCGTGACTTCTCACAACTGGCTGGCCCATATCCTCTCATGGCCATGCCACCATTTTTTGAAGAAGACAATGTTTCAATTTCATGAAAAAGAGGCCCATTGGACAAGGCCTTCAAAAATGAAATTAGGGAAGTTGCAGATCAAAGCATTGCTCGTTGCATTTATGGCAATGGGATTCCTTTCAACATTCTTAGATCAACTTATTGGCAAGATACGATGAAGAACCTTTGCAATGAACCTCTTGATTATGTTAGACCTAGGTATGAAAAGGTGTGAACCACCTTATTGGCGAAGGAGTAACTTTCAGTAGAGACATCATTAAGAGTAATCAAGGATACATGGCCTGAAATAGGTGTGTTCATCATTTTGATGGATGGGAAGATTGCAAAAATAGACCATTGATCAATGTTATCTAATTTTGGGGTCTAAAAATGTTGTCTAAGTCATAACAGACAATGCTAAAAAAATGTAGGGCAGCTGGGTCTATAGTGGAGGGTACATATAGTCACATTTTTTTGACGCCATGTGCAGTCCATTCACTCAATTTTATATTGCAAAAGATTGGCACACAAATTGAGTGGGTCAAACAAATCTACATAGAGGGCAAGGAGATCCAAATGTTTGTGACAAATCATCACATCACAAGGCATCTTCAAGACCTTCTCCAAGTTGGAGTTGTTAGAGGTAATATAATTTTATTTTAATATATTTTTTAATTTGTTAATTTTATTTTTTTATTGTTGATATGTAACATATTTTATTAATACCATTGACATTTTTTTATACCATGTCAGGTTGCCAAAACTCCATTTGCATCTGACACAATCATCTTAAGATGACTTGTGAAGGTGAAAGAGGCCTTGAGTTCTATGGTCATCAATAGTCTGTGGAGTGTATGGAGGCAATCAAGTACAAAAAGAGGCCAAAAAGTAAAAGCATTGATCCTAGATGATGAGTAGGTGGGCTCCTGTGGAATATGTTTTGGATTTCACCGAGCCCATCATGACCATGATTAGGTATGTTAATATTGATCGCCCATGTTTGGGTGAAATTTATGATGGCATAGATTCCGTGGTGGAGAATATAAGAGCAATAATAGAAGCCAAGTAACACGACCCAACAGAAACATTTTTCAAAATTGTGCAAAAGATTATCGTTGACCATTGGAACAACATGACCACCCCCTTACATCTCTTAGCATTTGCTTTGTCACCAAAGTATTATAGCAAAGAGTTACTTTCATTGCCAAGGAGGGTGCCACCATATATGGTCAAGGATCCATTTACTTGCAGGCTCTTGCAATTAAACTCTCCCAAGTATGTATTTTTATATATATTTATTTTCTCATTTTTCATTTGGTTTTATTATGCTATATATTATATTTTTATTTTATAATATAATTTTATAATTTATGTTTAAAGTGTTGAATTTATAAAATTAAATACTAGATGTTGTATGCAAACTCAACATGTTGCAAGTTCTTCTTTAGCTGAGCGGAATTGGAGTACATACTCCTTCATCCACTCAATCTAGTGTGCAACCATTTGGGTGCAAAAAAAGCAAGGATTTGGTCTATATACACTCCAACCTTCGTTTCTTGTCACATAAAAAACCTAAATACAATGAGGGTGTGACAGAATCGGGATCTAACCCCTAAGTGTGCTTATATAGATGCTACAATTGCACAGCTTGCCAAAGTCTCTATAGATGAGGCAACTTCTTCACTTGACACACCTAGTGGGTGTGGCAATCCAGTTGATTGTGGTTCAAATGAAATTGAACCAACTATTCACCTTGATGCTTTTGATGAAGAAGAATATGAAGACAACTAAATATTGATTGTAATTTGAATTTTCATTATGTAATGACATTTTGAGACTGGAGCATTTTCATTTTTGCAAATTATGAATATGAGGTATTTAAATATTCTATTTATTGGCAATTATTTTTATTTTTATTTTTATTTTTGATGGTAAGTTGTTACCTTGTGGGGGTAACTCCCAATAAAATTAATCTACTAAATAGGTATGTGTCCCGACACATGGCATTCAATGTATTACTAGTTAGCCCAATGTGTCAAAAAGTTAACCCTGTTAACCATATACTACGGCCATGTAATGGAATATGTTCCCTTATTTTTGCCTTTCCTCTTAGATGTCGAGGTCTTGTTTATTGCAATGACTTTTGTAGCATACCTCCTGCGTCTTCCCACATGTCTTTCTCCATCGAAGCTCCTCAAGTTTAGTGCTCTAGAATCCCTCTCAAAACTTCGACTCACCGGATGAAGATTTGGAGGTGCCTTAAGAAGTAAATTTAATGGAGAAAACTTAAAGACCATAGTCCCATGTTAGAGGTTTCCGCACAATCTGCTTGTGACAGACATCAACCCAACCAGATGGTACGATAAGACGCCAAGAAAATGTTTAGGGTGAAGGTGGAAGACAACGAAGGGGGAAATCATTTACTTGAGCCGAGATGTTGGGGAGCAGTCTCAAGGAGGGAAGATGTGTGTGTTTTTTAAGCTTGATAAAGTGATAGATCAAAGGGTTAAGGACAGAGATGAACAGCATTGATCTTCTGTTGGTCCCACAGAATAAGATCGTTTAGGCCAACCCATTTATTGTAATCTTCCTCAATGACGACGTCACTATCCTGATTAACTCCATAATTAGCCAATAGGTCTGCGGCTCAATTAGCTTCTCTATACACATGTGATAGTGTGAAATCCTCAAAATGATCCAATAACTCCCATATCTTGTGAACCCAAGTCTTAAGTCTCTAGTTGGGAGTGTCTCTTCTCCTTATTGCTTGTATACATAATAGTGAATCTCCCTCCACATCTATTTTATCAATTCCTTTATCTTTGCACAGCCATAATCCTAAAGCCAATGCCTCCATTTTTGTCTCATTGTTGGTTGTAATACCAACATTTTTAGAAAGGGCCCATTTACAATTCCTTCAGTGTCCCTGATTATACAACCTACCCCTGTTGGACCAGGATTGCCTTTTGTTGAACCGTCAAAATTGAGTTTGAATTTGTCTTGTCCAGGACAACTCCAAATTGTTCTCCTCCATATTCCTGCTTTGTCACTGAACTATCCTTTGGGCCTTTTCAATTTGTCCCACTTTTTTTGTATCTACTCATCCCATTTAGTGAACTTGGTGCTTGACTTGATTCTGAATTTTGCATTCAATAGCTCACAAAGTCCTATATTTTGTGTTAATTTTGATGCTTCCATGCTCTTGTCTTGGAAAATCCTTCTATTCCTCTCTTTCCAAATTTTCCATGCAATCATTGAGGGGGCACTAATCCACAAGTCAGTCCAGAGGGCTTCTTTCCTTCCTCGAGGCCAACTTTCCAGCCATTCTCTGAAGTCTTCTTGTCTAGCCCCCGACCACCCTAGAATATCTTGGAACCAATCCCAACATTCCTTTGTGCATGGACACTCAAGTAGAAGATGATTAACTGATTCAATGTCCTTGCAGCACATTATGTATCTTCTTGGTCCTTGTATGCCAATAGTCAATAGTTTGTCCGCAGTTAATATACTTTTGTGAAGTGCAATCCATAAAAAGGCTCCAGCCTTTGGTAGTATTGATGAGTGCCAACATAGCTGACTCAGCCAATTCCTATCTGATTGTATTTCCTTTTGGATCTGATATCCTAGTCTGACCGAGTATTCTCCCGATCGTGCACCACACCAGATAATTTCATCCTCACGCTCTGTTATAATGATTCTACTACTCTCAAGTTCTCGTTTGAGGATAGCTTTAGTACCACTTGGGATTGGCATAGTTTATGTATTTATCCACTTGTATTGATTGCCAAATTTGGGGGTATCGGTACTTATGTAATCTCTTACCTTGCTTCCATATTGCCCTTGCAGAGTGGTAATGTTGTCCTTTAAATCTTCAATCTCTATAAGCACTCTATGGTCATTCCATGAGTCCTGCCAGAAGTCTGCTTGTCTACCATCATTGATTTTCCATGTTAGGTGATTTGTGATGATGTTCCTGTTGTCCCAAAGAAATCTCCAGACTGCAGACCCACCTGCTGAGTTCCCCATTGTTAAGATCCTCCTTGGGTCTGGTTGTCTAAATATTTATTCTGAAACACTTTGCACCATAACCTCTGAGGTTCTCTATACATTTTCCAAGATAGCTTTACACCTAATGCCAAATTATGTGCCTTCATCTTTCTCAAACACGCTCTGCCTTCCTTCTTAGATAGACATGCCTTTTCCCAGTGTAGCAAGGGTATTTTCTTTTCTTCTTTAGCCCCTTCCCAAAGGAATTTTTTCATGAAGCTTTCTAGATTCAGCTCAATCTTGTGTGTGATTTGGAAACATGACATTACATATGTAGGGACTGTAGCCAATATTCATTTAATCATCAGGATTCTCCCTGCCAGTGTTAACCATTTATTCTCCCAAGGTGTCGCCTTATTTCTACATTTGTCAAGTGTTCCTTCCCAATTCTGTGAGCGAATTGACCCTACTATTAATGGCATACCCAACTATTTAGTTGCCATAGAGTATATCGAAAAACCTAGCAGCTTTGCTATTCTTTTTTGAATAACCTTTTTAGTGTTGAAGAAAAAGATTGTAGATTTTTCTTTATTAATCAATTGACGCGAGACTCTTGAGAATTCCTCTATTGTATCCTTTATTGATTTTGCTTCCTTCAAATTGGCTGCCCCAAATAGTACTGTGTCGTCTACAAACTGTGTATGAGTTGCGGGGTTGCACCCTTGTGCCACACTGATCCCTTTCCAAGTATTATTTTGTTGTTTAACCTTGATCAACCTTCCCATAGCTTCTGCCATGATTATAAATAGGAACGGGAAAATGGGGTCCCCTTGCCTCAATCCATTGGTAGCTGGGAAGAAGCCACATACTGAGCCATTCACTAAAATTGAGAATCGAACAGTTGATATGCAGTATTGTATCAATTGTATCCATTCTTTGTTAAAACCAAATCTTTTTAGGATCTCAGTGAGGAAGTCCTACTTAACTTTGTTGTAGGCTTTACTAATGTCAAGCTTGATTAACATACCTTGAACCTTCTCCACTATAATTGTGTGCATTGTTTCGTTGGCTATGATGATGTTGTCTATTATTTCCCTTCCAAGGCAGAAACCACTTTGTTCCTCAAATATAATAGTTTTTAATACCTTTTTTAATCTATTGGCCAAGACTTTAGTAATTATTTTATATAACGTATTGCATAAAGAAATTGGCCGATACTCATTGAAGGAACAGCAATCTTTCTTCTTTGGGATTAGGGAGATAATAGTGTTTATAATATCTTTCACAAATCTTTTCTTTTTCCTAAAATCCTCAGCCACACTCCAAACTTCTTGACCTATGAAGGACCAGCATTTTTTATAGAAGCTAGCAGGGAAGCCATCTAGTCCGGGTGCCTTCCCTGGATGTAGTTGAAATGTTGCAATTCGTACCTCTTCCAATAATATTGGTGCCCCAAGCATTTTGTTATCTGCTTCAATGACAATATTTGGAATACAATCAAGTAGAGCTTTGTTCGTGCAGTCCATAGTACTTTGTTCAGACCCTAGGATGCCCTCGAAGAAGGCAATTGCAGCTTCTTCTATTTCAGCCTTTTTTGTGAGGGTGCCTCCACCCGCCTTGTTTATTTGCTCAATTCTATTTTAGGCTCTTTTAGCTTTGGAAGTGGCATGGAAATATTTCGTGTTGTTGTCCCCTTCCATTAGCCACGTTTATCTTGGTTTGTCTTTCCAAAAGATTTCTTCTCTTTTTAACAATTCTGCATGGTATTGCTTGAGTTGTTTTTCCTTCTGAAAGTCTGTCTGAAACATTCCAAATCTGATTACTTTTTCATTCAGCTCTTCTAATTATTTTTCCACTTTCACTTTTTCTTGGAAAATGTTCTTGAAGATTGACCTATTCCAATTTTTTAGTTTTCCTTTAATGTGCTGTAATTTTTTCATGAAGACAAAGCTGGGTGTGCCTTTGATGTCGTTCTCTTTCCACCATGTTTCAATTAGTGATGTCAAATTTTCCTCCCACCACCACATAGTCTCAAATTTAAAGTAGGATTTTGATGGTGGCTGGTCCTTTTTAATTTCAATCTGGACTAGAAAATGATCGCACACAGAGATGGGTAAAATCTTGGCCACAAGTTTTGCAGTGTTCTATAGCCATTTTGCATCTATCAGGAATCTATCCAACCTTTCAGTGATGTTGGTGAGCCCATCTCTGTGGTTTGTCCATCTGTAGGTTCCATTAGAAGTATGGCAGTCCACCAACCAAGTCTCCTCCACAAAGTCTTTGAAGTCTTGCATTGTCCTGTTCACCCTACTGAGTCTACCATTCTTTTCACTCTTCTTATAATTAAATTTATAATTTTGATCATGTTATATGTATGTGTAACATGTTCAAAATTATATATATATATATATATAAAGAGCCTTTGAACTGATTCTTAAGTGTAGAAGGCTGGCAATGAAACCGGGTAAGATGTTTTTCTTAGTAGGAAATTAAAACAAATGCCCTGCACTTTTATTGAATTAGAATACTACATCGTAAAATTTGCAGTCAGCACATCTTTGGTTATTAAACAAAATGTAATTTAAGTAGGTAAGAATGACTGACATATTATAGAAGATAAAAATTCTAACCTGACCATGATAGCAAGTGCAGATGGTTGACAAACTAGGACAGAACTTCTACTTGTCCTAGAAATAAAAAGGATAATATGCAGTAAAATCCTAGAAGGCAACTACGGTACTACCATGTACTCTTATTATGAGTAAAGCTAAAACAGTATCTATATCAGTAAATGCTTGAAATGGTTCTACCATGCTTCATAGAATGTAAAACATTTCAAATTTAGAATAAGGAAAGAACTTAAACTTTTTCTTTAAATTTGAACATGGTCGTCACCATCAAGATAGAAAAGTTATTTGGTTATGAAATTTCAGAATTTCGGTACCTTACTTTATTGACATCTCATTGTTGTTCTGAATCTTTATCCCAATCAAGTCACAAAATAACTTAATAAACTGAATTGGGAAAAGATCAAACTGTACCTTAGCACTTTGCACCTGCCGATGGTCAATTCCTCTGCTGTAATGCCATAACATGTCACCAGTCTTGGAACCAAAATCTCTTTGAAGAACATCCTAATCACAACCAAAATGAAAATTTGAACCTCAAAATTGCATGGCATACATTTCTCCATAAGTAGATAAGCACTTTTTAAGTTCAAGTTCATTTTTTTGTTTTTTAGCTAGACATAGCCAAAGATAAGTGGACTGTGAATCTTACAACAAAGTATCCTAGTCCAATCAAAAACGAATGCATTATAGAACAATAGCTTCAAGCTATTGCTCATGCTTCTATGTTAACTTTACTTACACATGTTACTGAAAATATTTAGACAGAGAAATAGCATGGTCCTAGATTAAAAAATATACTACCAGAATGCAGTATTGTAGCTCTGCTACATTAACATTTAAGAAATGAATAACATCTGGTAATGTATAAATACTTCTTATTACATTAACAAAATAACAACATTTTGGTTTCTCCAATTATCAATCATTTCATACATTTACTCTATGCCTATGTGGGTCAACATTACAGTCAAAAATAGAATTTGGGAGCTCTGTGCCTTAAGCAGAAGAAAAGCAAAGAAATGACATCATAAGGAAGATGACATCAGCAATACCAAATGTTTGTAGATAGATCCTGAAGTACAATATTTTGATGTTTCAAACTTGCAAATTGCTTCATTTTTACTTGTGCTGGCCTGCAACACAGTCGGCAATCCTACTATGTCCCCTCATTAATGTCTACATCCACAATGGTCATTAATTGTATAGCAAGAAGATGTTGGCACTCTTCATACATGTATATACTGCTCAATACCTAATCAAATCATTCATTAATCCATAGTTTGGAAACTTGAAAACAGCAAAAGCTTCGCAGCCCAAAATTTTGACTAGGACTTGTAACTCCACAAAAAGCTTGGCACAAAAAAATTTAAAAATACATAAATAAGCAAAATAAACTTAAATTAATGGACGAGACTTATATAAAAAGGAATTTAGAGAAAACATAAGTCTATTTTGATTATCAATCTGCCATAAATCAAAGATAACATTTCATATGACCCTCAAAAATTCAAAATTCAAAATTCCAAATCGAATAATTGTACAACAGCCAACTATAGTCTACAACCCTTCTTTCCCCCCCAAAAAAAAGTAATATGCAGACTTGAACTCGAAAGTAAATCTGAATCATCCTCATAAATGAATCAATACTTTTGTTTCTGCTATTTCTCTCCAATTCAATGTGATCTTAGTCAACAAACATTACATTCACCTCTTTGGCAATCTAGCAATCCAATCCAAATATGAATCAATGTCATCCAAGTCAATGCATCATGAGACTCTTTCCCCCCACCATTTTTGGTTTGAAGGCGAATTTTGAGCTAGACGAAGATACGTTCATTGAAGCACTCCTAGGTCAACTTGTTTCTCTTCTTGGTGTGAAGGCTCTCAAAAAGACACCAATTGCAATCACACTATAAATCACTATAGGATTGGCAAAAAACATAGATGACTGGCCTGAAGATTCAATGTCCAAGCACCACTATTTCCCACCATAAATCTTCAAATGAAACATTTTAAAAAATGAGTATTAAATAAAATTTTGTAGTTTAAGCTGAAATTTAACTTATCAAAAGAGGAATCATTTCTTTTATGTGGGTGTTGGGTTGCCCTCCTTCGAATGCTTAAAGATTAAAAAGACTCTCCCCTCTATACCATTGTAGATCTTCACCTCATCTAGAATTGTGCCTCTCGAACCCTCTCAAATGCCATCCTCTATATCTATATGGCAAGGATGCCATGACCACCTCACTAGCCTTAAATGAACCCAAAAGAAAAATTTGAGGTTTAAGTATTGTCATGGCGTGGCTTGGATGATGTATGTAGTTCATTCTTCCATCAATAATATATAATAGCACAAATCACTTGGTATTTTCTCTTGCTCCTACCATAATAATACCACATAGCCTACAAGAATTTTTTGTATGTTTCAAGGGTCGGGACTAGTTGGCGTTGCGGATGGGTGCCTATGAGGCCTGTTTGCATGCGTCCTTGTTCTTGCATATTGTTGTTTTGATGCATATCGGTGGTAGGGTGTTTGGCTCAGTGGAGAGGCGGTGTTGATGTGTAAGGCGTGAAGCTTTATCATTTTCTTGCGTCCACTTTTATATTCTCGACTCTTCATTCTTTTGTTTGGCTGCTTCAATCTGGTAGGCGAGGGGCATCTATTTTTGTTGGGTCAATTTTCTTCTTCTACTGCTCAATGCTTCTATCAGAGCCTTCTTCTTTGAGGGTTTTTCTCTGTCTCCTCTTCAGTGATGGATCGAGGGGAAGCTTCGAGGGTTAATTTTGCTCTCGATTTCCGAACTGCTTTTGGAATGAAATCTCCTTCTCTTCAACGAAGGTTTTTGATAACGTGTCCCCTAATGAGTCAGGGAATGGAGGATTTGCTTTGTTTGGAGGTCCTATAACCCAAAAATTAATGGGTGCCTAGAACGAAGCAAAGATAGGCTGGTGCTAGTAATTCAACCTGAATCGATTGCGAAGGATATTGAGTATTACTTGAAGCATGCTCTACTTTGTAAATTTTTGGGAGTGAGGGTTTCACTCCAATTCTTGGAGTCATGGGCTCATTGTACCTAGTCCCTAGAGAGTGAGATGGAAATAATGTTGTTATCAAATAGTTACTTCATGGTGACTTTTAATTACATGGTGGATCGCAATAGAGTGTTCGAAGGTGGGCCTTATTTCCACAACCAGATCGATTTATTTACTAAACCCTAGCATGCGGGTTTTGATCCTTCGGAGGCACTTCCGAATCAGGTTTCTGTGTGGGTACGTCTCCCTAGATTTCCAATTGAGTGTTGGCGCAATGACATCTTGCATCGGGTCGCTTTGCTGCTGGGCAAACCAATGGGTCCTTCTGAGCAAACTCAGGATAGTAATGACTTTTGCTCGCATTTGTGTTGAAATGGATTTAAATAACCCTCTTCTAGATTCTCTGTAAATTCGTGCGAGTTCATATTCTTGGGTGCAATAGCTAGATTATGAAACATTGCCCTTTCGGTGCCATCCATGTCATGAATATCGCCATCTGCAGAGAAGATGCCCGAAGTCTAAATCTTTTGAGTCTCGAACTACTCAACCTCCTCGCAATCCTCCTAAGGTCGACAAAGGCAAGAACCCCATTCCTAGAATGTAAGGGGCTTGAATAGTGGCCCTCAACAAAAAGTTGTTAGTGCATTGGTGAAATTTCATTCTCTTGATATTCTTTTTTACAAGAGACTAAGTTATCTGTTGAAAGTATCATTGGTTTGCTGCCAAAGCTGTGGGGGCGAGGTGATTGCCAATGTATTGGGGCTCAGGGTAATGCAACATGTGTGGCTTGTCTGTGGAACCCTTTAAAGATTCGTCCTCTTTGGTGGATGTCCTCCAAGTCTTCCATCTCTATGGTTGCTTCAAGTTTCGAGTCGAGGGAAACTATTCGACTTTCAAACATCTATGCACCTACTTGTTGACGTGCTTTTTATGACAGCGCCAGCACAGAATAAAGTTGCCCAACGGTCACTCTATTCTCTCTTGATCAAAGTGTCCCACATGCTAAGATTGCTTGAAAGTTCATGTGTTCGACTCCAAGGTTCCTTTTATCGCGAATAGACTCAGTTGGTTGATGTGTTTTGCTGGTTATTTCAAGGGGACTTACGTAGTTGTTCAACTCCGTGAAGCAATTAGGACATGAATGATTTGGCAATATTGTTCTGGTATCTAGACTGACTCGGAAAATGCAGAATTTAAAGGGGATAGGGATAGGGATTCTACAAATCTACTTCTAAAGGGTGGAGGACGAGGATCGACTTAAACAATCTTCAAACCAAACTTTGCTTTGTCTTCTTTCGAACAACTCCGACAAAGTTGGTGCAATCTTCAAAGGATGAGAAAAGTGTTCAAACTATGACGCAACATGTTCATACCGTCAATACGACGCATACAAACATATGAACCATAATCGAAGTTAAGTGCTGATACTCCAGTTGACCACGCAAGGCGAACTTACCATCAGTAAGCCCGCTAGTGGTATGGATGAAGAAGATATGCTCAAATCACAACGCCACACTCCACAATTAACAACTACTTGCATGAAATAGAAATCTACTTTACTCTATCTACCTTGAATTGGAAAGACGAAATGGCCTTGCTAGCTACTCATAACAAAGAAGAAATCACCAAGCAATGAAACTCTTTGTATTATGAAAAGTGTTCACAACAACCTTTTACAAAACTTTCAAAGGAAAGTTTTCTTCCCTCCTCAATCTAAAGCTAACTTCTAAGCTAAATGCCTTCTACTCTCTAGCTCTGATCCAATTCCAATTCTAATCTCTATCTCTAATTATAATAGATTACAAATGAGGGGGGATGCCCCTTTTATAATAAGTCCAATTCAGTGGACGGTTCAGATCAAATTACAATGAAGGGCTCAGATCGAGCCACCTATGCCCTGATTAGGGTTTCTGCCCTAAAAACCGCCACAGAGAGGAGTGGGCAATGAATGCACAGAATATTCTCCACTCCCCTGCAGGAATCATAATGAGCAATTAATGCCCACTACCATCATCAAGAAGATCCTCATCAAGCAGCGCGTTCCCACTGGTCCTCTCCCGTATAGCAAACTTGATCAACCGGGCCAATACTGCTTCAACCTCCTGTGTAGAGATCGGTGGAATATGGTTGAGCTGGAACTCCAAGACTACTACCGTCTGTCCGGATCTGATGTAAGATTTTCTCCATGTCACCAAGGCGTCCTGGGTATGCTGAATTATACTAGAGAATGTGGAGACATTCTCAAAGTCATCTAGGACAAGTGACCTCGCAGCTGAGAAGAATGGAGGCAGTCTACTTTTCAAGCCATCAGCAGTTATCTCCTCTGGGACCAACTTTCTAGCAAATATGGCTTCTAATGTATTGAGGACTCCCCCCAAGATGTTGCCCATTGCTTTCCTCACTTTAGCTGAATCTGCCCTTGCTGCGTCGTGAAATCCACGGCCTGTGACCACCGAGGAGTACCAACTGGTGAAATCATACCTATCACCTCTCTGAATTACACCTCCATCCACCAAGGTTTCTAGAGGTATATGCATCAAAGCCCCCAAACGAAGTACAGTCTTCGTTTGATAGATGCGAGTATCACCCCAGGCCCGATCTACTATATCCATCCGTGCCAAAATACTTGAGGCCTGTCGATAAGCATCGGCGAGGTCCTCCATGAATTTCCCTGTCTCAGTATGAACACGGCTAACCCACTTGTCCGCCTCCGTTTCCATTTTCTTCAAATCCTCTAAGGCAACAACTGACTCCTTCAGAAGCTCTGATGGACGTTCTACTGCTGGGTTTGCTGGTTCACCTGGACGTGCTAGATTTTGCATGTATCCTATCAAAGTTTTGTGCTCCTTCTTCAATTTCTTATACTTCCCCTCTGTGCGGAGCAACTGATCCTTCAATGCCTGATAGGAGTTATCGAACTCCTCGATAACTTGGGCTCCCGTAGGACGACCCAACTCTACCGTGGTGATCACGTAATTTTCAGGCCTCTCCTCGGTTCGATCACAATCTTCCCTCGGAATAGCCACCTGAAGCGTGCGAGAGCCTGACTCGTCAGTCGAGATCTTTGAAAACTTTCGGGCCCTTTTCTTCTCTGGTGGCGCACTGATCCTCCTGAGGAACTCTTCCATCTCAATGGCCGGATCCGTGTCATCCTCGGGTTCTCTCCTCATTCTGTCGGAAAGCCAATCAGGCACTGTCTGCTGTGGATTACAAATGACAAGGGGTTGTTCTTCTGTTGCCTCCATCTCGTGCACTTCCTCTCTTCTTGCACTGGTTTGCTCAAGCTCATCCTCCTCTATAAGCTGGGTATCTCCCGACCCTTGGGTCCCTCGCTCGCGGTGTTTTCTTTCAAAGCCGCGGTCCAACATCTCATGGAAATGCGCTCCATTTATTGTTTCCTCTTCCTCCTCCCCGCTTGGCCGCCTCTCGATAGACCGACACTAGTCGACTCTGCCATTGATCTGGTACTCTCAAGTCCTCGCTTCTAACTCCGCCTCGACGGTAATATCGAAACCACTCTCAAACTCGAAGACTGATTTTGTGAGTGCACGGGTGATGCTTGTTCTATCCTCAACTGTATCGGTTGGGTTGGCACTTCTACTTGTGCCCTCGATGTCTGAGCAATTTGTTTCCCCCTTTTTACCGATAACGGCCTTGGGTCACCCATCAAGCTATAAGTAAGGGCGATCGACTTGCTCTTGAGTCTGCATACATGTCTGTCGACCCAAGTCCTGGTAAAAGTCATCACCGGGATAGAAAGCGTGGCCAAGTCCATGATCTCTGGCTCGGACCAATCAGGTGGTGGGACAGGAGTATCCCTAACTGAACCATAGTCGGGTTGCATAACGTTGACATCCTCCTCCACCTGGTCGGGAACTGGAATAATCTCACATTCTCTAATCAATTTGAGAGGAAGTCTGGAAAACATCCTTCTTCTTATCTCAGCCTCATCCACTGCATTTGCCCAAAAGTCTTCCAGATGAGCTCTGTGCCGGTATTCAACGTTCTGTACCATCCGGATGTTCCCGTAAGGATCGAAATCCTGCCTGCCTGTGTGATATGACAAATGATAAGATTGCAGCTCGTCCTCTACCTCTCGGGCTGCCTGCAAAGAGGGACACACCTCAATGGAATTTCCTATGGTGATAGGGAAATCAAGTCCACACTTCTTTTTCCTTTTTTGAATCTTATCGTAGGCAATCAATTGCCTAGATACCTCAAGCATTACTATGTGATCAGTGGGGTATCGTGGTAACCGATACGGATACGAAGTGAACCCCTGCAGCCTAATATATGTGAATTTCGGGAATTGGATGAGCCAATACCCATATTCCTCAATCAGTGTCTGTGCTTCTTTAGATATTCTCTGCTGCGTCCTCTGCTGAAGTGTCCTCGCAATGTGCATTGTGAATGCATCATTTGCCCGCTTATAGTTGGCAATGTTAGCTAAATGTAGTTGTGTGCAGGCTTCATGGATTTTGAATTGACCAGGGGCACAGCCGATTGGCTCCTTGTACGAAATCCCTCTGTACTTAGTCATTTTGGCCAACATGTAAATTACATATGAGCTCATGTAGAAAGTCTTTGTCACCTTCAAGCTCCTGAATTGCTCATCGATGTGGTTGCTAATCATCCTAGCCCAATCGACACACTCCTTTCCCTCCAAGATGATCTCGATGAAGTAGAACATCCAAGGCTCGAAAATGTAAGCCTGTGCACTCCCATTCACCCGGCTCAGCATCATTATCAAATCACAGTATTCTTGTTTCACGTCCTCGGCAATTATCTGCTTTGGGAGCTTAGTGCTGGGTGGCCTCGGCTTCTGCATCCAAACTCTGTTGATGACTGCAGTGACTCTTTCGAAAGAGGAAGAGTACATCTTTATCTGCCTCTTTTGTTTGTCCCAGAGTAACATCTCTTCGCAAGAAGCTGGAACTGCAATGCCTCTTCGGCGGTATCCTACAAGAAGTTACAGCGCTTTACCATCCGGAGAGACAATCGTCTCTAATGCTTTTATTGTAGTGATTGGCGACTCCATAATTAGCTCGACATCGAATTGGCCAAGGCGAAAAACTAGCGTACCGCGTAGATCTCCTAATTCTCTTCATTATATTATGTGCCGTGACTGATGGTTGATGGCCCCCTAGCCCAAACATCCTCGATTTGAGTGCATTTAGATTAAATGAACCAAGGTTGGTGTCATTTAATCCCGCCAACTTTGAAACTATTGTTGACTTTGGGAGAAATGGCTTAGCGAGCCTTTTAATCATTGCCTGCCGGGATGAGCCAGCCTTGCCTGCTTCAGTGTTTGCAGCTCTGCCTGCGGCTCTGCTTGTTCCTGCAACATCCTTTGCTCCGGCCATCTGCAAAATAAAATAGAATAGCAATAAGCTAGGCTGCAGATTTTTTAAATAAAATGAAGTAACTTCCGAGACGGCTGCGAACGTGGAGTTAGCTTTTTGAAAATAAAAACTCTCAGCATAAATTACTAACTCCAAACCTCGTACTGTATAAAAAACTTCAAGCTTATAAAGAAGCTTTCAACGACCGCACTTCCGACTGGCGAAGAAAATTGCAGCCAACTACCAACTTTCAGCAATGTGGATACTTTCTCAGCACAAAGCGAATTAAATCCTTTGTCTTGACTTCGTCAACCTCAGCAACTTTCGACTTCTAGCAGCTTGAATAAGTAAAATCTGCAGCAAGCTTCCACTTTCGCGCACCTTCAATATTCAGCAATTTCGAAATAAATCCCCCAGCACAATATAAATTTCTGCAACCCAACACTCTGCAGCAACTTCAACAAATAAATCTTCCAGCAACTCCGGAAAACAACTTCAACCTTCAACTTCGAAGTTGTAGCAACACACTTTCAGCTTTTCGAAAGAAAGAGTCTCGGCAAATGAAAATTTCTCCAGCACTTCGTACTTTCAGCAACTCAACACTCCGAAATAAAATAAACTCTCCAAGAATTTCTCTCCTCAACCACTTCGAAAATATTTCAATCTCTCAAGAACTTCTTCAGCAACTTCAACTTCGAAACAATGTGAGGAGAAATGAGAGAAGAGATTGTTTAAATAACTTTTCTCGGAGAATCCTGCTAAGTAGTGCTGGGGCTATTTTTAGCACCTTCATCAATTTTCCACTCTCTTCGTTTGGAATCTTCTAATTCAAGCGCAGTAGTGGACTAGTCGTCAGCCGGTCATTATGGCAGCTGCCATTAATAATGATTCCTTCTTTGTAAAAATTCGAATTTTCCTCTGAAAATATTAAAATTTCCCTTAGGAAATTAATTTTCAAACTCTGTTAACTCATGGGTGGATTTTAAACGGGTTCATTTGATTTTCACTTGACCCATGGAAAATATTCATCGATATCAAATCTTCCCCTTGAAAAGTATTCGTCAACTTTCAACTGCCTTTGGAAAATTTTAAAACTCATCAAATCATCCTTCCATGCCAAGGGCGTATTTTTCCCTAGTGAAATGCTATCTCAATTAGAAAAATTTTCAAACATTTTCTCTCTGGCGTACTTGACCTCTTTCAATTTTTAATTCGCACGCCTTAGACATTCTTCACTTCACACACCTGATAGAAAATTTAAATCTTCACCCCCCTTAGGCGTATATTTCCCCTTGGCATTTTATTTTATTTAATTAAAATCTCCATGCCTTAGAAATTTTATTAACATTCTCTTCCTTGACGGCGCATTTAACATAACTCACTTTCATTCTGTACCTTAGAAATTTCCAAGTTTCTCATCCCTCCTTGGGCGCAAATGGCTTATGCTATTCACATTTCGTGCCTTAGAAATAAAATTTAAGTCTCGAGCAACCTTGGGCGCATTTCCTTAGTGGAGCTTTGATTTCTATCATGGGCGCATTTGAGGGGTGAGACTTTCAAGTGAAGGCGCATTTTGCCTAGGAAGCTTTCAATTTCATTGCCTTAGAAGAATTTTCCATCACCACTTACCTTGAGGCCGCATTTCCACTAGGCACTTTTATTTTCGTGTCTTAGAATATTTCATCAAGCTCACTTTACACCTTGGGCGCATATGGGGTCTTGAGCTTTCACTTTCTTGACTTAGAAATTTCTCCAAGTCTTAGCCACTTTATCTTGCCTTGGGCGCATATGGGGTCTTGAGCTTTCAACTTAACACTTAGAAATTTTTCAAACACTTAGAATATCCTTTCAAGGTGAGGGCGCATTTCATAGGTTCCACTTTCATTTCGTTGCCTTAGGAAATTTTCTCCAGCAACATCTTCCTTGGGCGCATTTTGATGGGGTAGCTTCAAGATGAGGGCGCATTTCATGAGGTGAGCTTTCACTTGAACACTTAGGCGTTTTTCATAGGGTAAACTTTTATCTTCAATGCCTTAGCCGCTTTTCTCCAGCAACATCTTCCTTGGGCGCATTTTGATGGGGTAGCTTCAAGATGAGGGCGCATTTCATGAGGTGAGCTTTCACTTTCTCTGGAGGGCGCATTTCACCCTTGAAACTTTCATTTGTGTGCCTTAGGCGTTTTTACCAAGCATCATTTTCTCCAAGGTGAGGGCGCATTTTCATGGGTGTGCTTTCGTTTTGCCTTAGAAAATTTTGATGCTCCCCCTATTCCTCTTTGGGCGCATTTTGAGGTATGAGCTTCTGTTTTATGCCTTAGAAACTTTCAAGGCTTCCATCAAGGTGGGCGCATTTCCTTAGCTCAACTTTGAATTCTGCCTTAGACAATTTTCAAGCTATCAATCGGTGAGGTGGGCGCATTTTGAAGGGGATACTTTCATTTTCCCACACTTAGAATATTTTCCATGCCTCTGCCTGCCTTTGTTTACGCATTCTATTTTTAGCAAGTCCCTTGATTTTCAACCTCTAAGGCCCCGTTTTGCCTGAAAATTTCATCATATGATCTTCTCTGCCTGGTGAACCCGTTTTGCCAGTCCTCTGCCCTGACCTGCTATTTATAGCCACCTGCTATTTATAGTAAGTTCTGACTTTCTGACTTTAGTAGCTCCGTTTTGCTTGAAAGTTGCAACGCTTGAGTGTTACTCTGATGCCAACCTCGGGTGCAGACCTGCTATTTATAGCCGTGCCCTGACTTACTAAAAATAGTAAGTTCTCCGATTTCGGTCAAATTTTGCCAGCAGGTACCTTGAAGTGTGCTGACATGGGTGGGGTACTTCGTTTCGGCTATTTTTGGATTTTACCCCCTATAAAAGTGGAAACCCTAATTTGACTTGCATGTATCCCGAACGGTCTCCGTTTGACTTCGTTCCTTCTGCATGTCGCTCTGTCTGCTGAACTGGAGTGTTGGGGGCGACTGCCAGAGTGTACCTGCTAAAAATAGAAACTGCCTGAAAAAGTGACTCATCCACTGCCGGATGGTTTCGCGTGTCATATTGCCCGCGGGATCTCAAAAAACCCAGAAAAACCCAAA
The DNA here is from genome assembly GCA_007115665.2 of Sequoiadendron giganteum. Taxonomy (NCBI): domain Eukaryota; kingdom Viridiplantae; phylum Streptophyta; class Pinopsida; order Cupressales; family Cupressaceae; genus Sequoiadendron; species Sequoiadendron giganteum. Next base: position 613,217,581 of record CM021104.1, read on the forward strand.
AAACTGGTCTGCATGCATGCACTGGCTAAAAATAGTAAGTCCTTAAACTTTGATCTTCTCCGCTTGCAAGTCACACCGTTGTGAAGCTCTCGAAAAACCCATAAAGAAAAACCCGACATGCGTTGAAAAACACTGCATGCGAACCCTAAAAATAGCCTCCGAAGGCTGAACTCTGAAAGTGGTTGTCTTGGTTTGCATGTTACATCACTGCGAAGGTTTTGGAAAACCCAGAAGGATTCTCCAGACATGCATCTGACAAGCTCATGTGGAAACCCTGAAAATGGCTCTTGAAGCCTGAACTGCCAAAAATAGCAAGTCATCTGATCTGGCTCAAAATTTACGTGTAGGCAGCTTGACGTTACCCGGACGCAGTGGAACTGACAGAATTCCAAAATCTCAATAAAATAGTCCCAAATTGAATACTTACTAAAAATAGTAAGTTGCCGGAATACAGTGAAAATTTAGGGGACTCTGCTGGAAGTCTTCTGACTGCTGCACTAAGCTTAGATTTCAATTTTATGACTCGGTTTGACCTTAAATAAGCCTGAAGGATGAAAACCCTAATTACACAGACTTAACCAATATTTCAACCTGGGTCAAACGACAGGACATCCCCGGAAGGACCAGAGACCAGAGAGAGAGCGAACCAAAGCCAAAAGACCAGAATGGAGCAAAATTTAGGGGGTCCCCATCTTGATGGGGTGATGTGTGAAAAAGGTCACAACAAGTAGCTACCATATACCCCGCTTCAGTAGTGGACAAAGAAACCACAATCTATCACTTACTCATCCAATTGATTGCACCACCAAATAAATTAAACATGTAAGCATTGGTTGATCGGCTGCTATCAACATGACCTGCCTTGTCAAAATCCACTTAACCATCAATATCAAGAGAATGTCTGCCTCCTATCAAATTACCATGATAACACAATGAATACTCTGAGGTGCTCTGCAAATATATGAATCTTTTAATTGCATACAGGATTAGACATATATTTGGAAAGAGCTTCCACTGCTTGGGCAATGTCTGGTCTAGTGCAAACTATAACACACATTAAACTTTTGAGTGCACTTTGGTAAGGCACTTTGTTCATGTCTTCTATCTTCGATGGGGATGTTGGATAATGTGAAGGAAATAGCTTCGTTCCAACTGTAAGAGGAACAAACGATGGTCTACAAATGTTAAACCTCTGTAAAACTGAATTGACATGCTTACTGTAGCTAACACATCTTATCTTATGAGTCAATTAGTGGCCTTTGGCCATTTGTGATTTCCTTAGGCATCGATTATACTTTGACATCAATGACAATACTTTTAGACTACAAATTCGTTTTTGACATCAATGACAACATTTGCAATAGGGGAAAGAAAGCCAATTTATTTAGTTGGGTAACAGAGTCTTTGTGTTCATACAAAACATGTAACAACTGAAACCAAGGTGATGCATTAATCAACACACCACAAAAGGCTAGGTTTTCCAAAATGCACAAGCAAGTTGGGCTCTACACATACATTCAGAAAAGCCGCAGATAATATCAGAATATTAAATGAGTCTACTTAATAATCCAAGCACATACCCATACACTTCCTTTATTGTTCTGAAAAGATATCTTGCAAAAGCTTTACAAGAATTTTACAGTCATATGACTAGCTAACTAATCAGAAACACATCAAGAAATGGGCACCATGCACATGGAGACACTCAATCAAGATTGAATCTTCCTTTAATCACCCTATCTACAATAGTTGCAAGTGTCATTACAACGCAAAAATCAACTATACTCAAAGCTAGAAACTATGAACCTTTTGGTTCTGATGTATTAGTTCTTCTCTCTACTATGCTCCTCTCCAATATGTTATCCTCTTCTCCTCACAATGGCGACCAAGGGAGATATATCCACGGTAAGAAGGTTTGCTGAATGTCAAAAAATCATGCCACATTGGAAACCCTAGCTGCAACCTCCACCAACGTACAATAGCCAAGTGTCCTGTTGTGACCTTTTTCACACATCACCCCATCCAAGATGGGGACCCCCTAATTTTTGCTCCATTTTGGTCTTTTGGCTTTGGTTAGTGCGTCTCTCTCTCTATCTCTGGTCCTTCCGGGAATGTCCTATCATCTGACCCAGGTTGGAGTATTGGTTAAGTCTGTGTAATTAGGGTTTTCATCCTTCAGGCTTATTTAAGGTCAAACTAAGTTATAAAATTGAAATCCAGGCTTGGTACAGCAATCACAAAGCCTCCTGAAAAGTCCCACTGAATTTTTATCAAATTCCGGCAACTTGCTATTTTTAGTAAGTATTCGCATTTAGCCATTTTGTCAAATTTTGAATTTCAGCTACTTCCACTGCACATTCGTGTAATATCAAGTCACTGCACTTTAAATTTGAGCCGACGCGATAATTTGTTATTTTAGCGTACCGCTCGAGCCATTTTCAGTGGGTCAAGATATGATTCTTCTGCTGTATGTCCAGACATTTCTGTTTTCAAACCTTCCGTAGTGGATGTAACATGCAACCAAGACATCACTTTCAATCTGCCTTCGAGGCTATTTTAGGGTTTGCATGCGAGAGTTCTCCACGACAACCTATTATTCTTCCGGTTTTTCTAAGAGCTACGCGAACAAAGCAGGACATGCAAGCAAATCTCGATCACTTTCGTGGACTTACTATTTTTAACAAGACATGCATGAATACTCAGCTTTTCCGTTTTTCCTCGGGTTTCTTTTGAGATCCCACGTTAAATAGACATGCAAAATCCATCCTATAGCATTGAGCCACTTTGCAGCTTTATTTTCTTTTAGTAGTACACTCTCGTAAACTTCACGTATCAATCTACCAACAAGCAGAACAGACATGCATGAACGGTCAAATCCGGGGACCGCCTTCGATACATGTAGTCAAATTAGGGTTTCACTTATAGTGAAATCCAAATTGTCAAACTAAGCACCCCACCACAACACGCGACACTCTGCTACAGCCTCCACTGCAAAATTTGAGCTTAAATCCAGTGAACTGCATTTCATTTTTAGTAAGTCAGGGCATGGCTATAAATAGCAGGTCTGCACCCGAGGTTGGCATCAGAGCGACACTCAAGTTCTCAGGATCAGGCGTTGCAAGTTTCAGGTCAAACGGAGCCATGGAAGTCAGAAAGTCAAGAACTTACTATAAATAGCAGGTGGCTATAAATAGCAGGTCAGGGTAGATGATGGTAAAATAGATTCACAAGGCAAATGGTCATATGGTGAAATTTTCAGGCAAAACGGAGCTATATGGGTCGAAAATCAAGGGACTTTCTAAAAATAGCCTGACTTACCCAAAATACACGGTGAAGATGAAGGCAGACAGAGGTATGAAAAAGTTTCTAAGTGTTTGAAAATAAAAGCTAGCACATACAAATGCGCCCAACAACTATTGAAAGATGAATTTATAAAAAAACATTTTTCTAAGGCACGAAAATAAAAGTGGCCTACCTCATTTGCGCCCTCATCTTGAAGCCCGCCATCCTATTTGCGCCCAAGGATATTGATTGATAAAACGCCTAAGGCATAAGATGGAAGTTCCCCTAGTGAAATGCGCCCATGATAAAGTGAAAGCTTCCTATGTCAAATGCGCCCACCTCCAAGAAAGGGAAAGGAAGTCTAAAAACGCCTAAGGCATTGAAATGAAAGTTGAGGGTATGAAATGCACCCACTTCATGAAATTGAAATTTGCCCAGCTGAAATGCGCCTAAGGCAAAATTGGAAGTTGACATGCCTATTTGCGCCCTCAAGGCAAAGTGAAGGCTTAGCATATCAAGTGCGCCCAGCTTGTGGGTGAACAACTTGATGAAATATTTTCTAAGTGGAAAATTAAATGAACCCGTTCAAAAGGCACCCATGGGTCGGGAAATTTTTAAAATTAATTTCCTAAGGGAAATTTTAATATTTTCAGAAGAAATTCGTTTTGCCTAGATTATTTTCCTGATGGAAGTTAAATCTCAGAGGATGAGTTATTTCGAACAGGCAAGTGATTTTTTAAATCATCCGGAGTTAAATATTTCAAAGAGAGAATTTAAAATGTCTAAGGCAAATTTTATGAAATCGAGGATTTAAGTGATAGACATTTTAAAAGTTGGAAATAAATTTACAACTCCCATGAATTTTTCGAGTTGAATTCAATTAAACACTGCGAGATTTTAAAGTGGGATTTTAAACCGAATCAAGTGATTTTTCTCACAAGTTGTTTAAATCACCAAGAGTTAACTGGCAGGCCAAGAGGAAAAATTCGAATTTTTACAAGGAAGGAATCATTATTAATGGCAACTGCCATAATGACTAGCTAACGACTAGCCCACTATTGGGCTTGAATTAGAAGATTCCGAACGAAGAGAGTGGAGAATTGATGAAGGTACTAAAAATAGCCCTAGCATTACTTGGCAGGATTCTGCGAGAGGAATTATTTAAGTAGTCTCTTCTCTCATTTCTCCTCACATTTTTCGAAGTTGAAGTTGCTGAAGAAGTTCTTGAGAGATTGAAGTATTTTCGAAGTTGTTGAGGAGAGAATTTCTTTGAGAGTTTATTTTATTTCGGAGTGTTGAGTTGCTGAAAGTGCGGAGTTGCAGAAATTTATTTCAAAGTTGTTGAATATTGAAGTTGCACGAAAGTTGAAGCTTGCTACAGATTTTATTTATTCGAGCTGCTAAAAGTTAGTTGCTGAGAAGAAGTTGAAAGTTGCTGAGGTTGACAGAATTTGAGGAGAAAGATTTAATTTATTTTGTGCTGAGGAAATAACCACATTGCTGAAAGTTAGTAGTTGGCTGTGATTTTCTTCGCTAGTCAGAAGTGCAGTTGCTGGAAGCTTCTTTATAAGCTCGGAGTTTTTATACAGTACGATGTTTGGAGTTAGTAATTTATGCTGAGAGTTTTTATTTCCAAAAGCTAACTCCACGTCCGCAGCCGTCTTGGAGGCTATTTATTTTATTAAAAATCTACAGCCTAGCTTATTGTTATTCTATTTTATTTTGCAGATGGCCGGAGCAAAGGATGTTGCTGGAACAAGCAGAGCCGCAGGCAGAGCTGCAAATGCTGAAACGGCCAAGGCTAGCTCATCCCAACAGGCAATGATTAAAAGGCTCGCCAAGTCATTTCTTCCAAAATCGGCAATTGTCTCCAAGCTGGCAGGGTTAAGTGACACCAACCTCGGGTCATTTAATCTAAATGCACTCAAGTCTAGGATGTATGGACTTGGAGGCCATCAACCATCAGTCATGGCACATAACATCATGAAGAGTGGTATCTATGCAGCCGCTGGTTTTCCACCAGCAATTCAGTGCCCGGAGCTAATTATGGAGTGTGCAAACCACTACAAGCCGGAGCATAGAACCATTGTCTCGCCGGATGGCAAATTGCTTGCCAACTTCACGCCAGATGCCATCGGAGAGGCATTTGGGATTCCTACTGCCGAAAAGATGCTGTACAGATCAAAGGAGAGGGCGGATAAAATGTACTCCACCTCCTTCGAGAGGGTTGCTGCGGTCATCAACAGAGTTTGGATGCAAAAGCCAAAGCCACCTCGCACTAGACTCCCAAAGCAGATAATTGCCGAAGATGTAAAACAGGAGTACTACAACTTGATGATGATGTTGAGCCGAATAAATGGGAGTGCACAAGCCTACTTCTTCGAGCCATGGATGTTCTACTTCATCGAGATCATATTGGAGGGAAAGGAATGTGTTGACTGGGCAAGAATGATCAGTGATAACATAGATGAACAGTTCAGGAGCCTCAGGGGGACGAAAACCTTTTACATGAGCTCGTATGTGATATATATGCTGGCAAGAATGACCAAGTATCGAGGGATTACATACAAGGAGCCGATAGGCTGTGCACCTGATCAGTTCAAAATCCATGAGGCACAAGCATTGATCGAGGAATACGGATATTGGCTCATCCAATTTCCGAAATTCACTTACATCAGGCTGCAGGGGTTCACTTCGTATCCATACCGGCTACTGAGGTACCCCACCGATCACATTATAATGCTGGAAATATCTAGGCAGTTGATCACCTATGATAAGATTCAAAAAAAGAAGAAGGGTGGACTTGACTTTCCTATTGCCATGGGAAATTCCACTAAGGTGTGTCCCTCTTTGCAGGTAGCTCGAGAGGCAGAGGATGAGCTGCAATTCTATCATCTGTCGTATCACACAGGCAGACAGGATTTCGATCCTTATAGAAACATCCGAATGATACAGAACGTTGAGTACCGACACAAGGCCCACATTGAAGACTTTTGGGCAAATGCTGTTGATGAGGTTGAGATAAGGAAAAGGATGTTTTCCAGGCTTCCCCTCAAATTGATCAGGGAATGTGAGATCATTCCAGTTCCCGACCAGGTGGAAGAGGATGTCAACGTTATGCAACCCGACTATGGTTCAGTCAGGGATACTTCGGTCCCACCACCTGATTGGTCCGAGCCAGAAATCATGGACTTGGACACACTCTCTATTCCAGTGTTGACTTTCACAAGGGCTTGGGTCGATAGACATGTATGCAGACTTAAGAGCAGATCGATCGCCCTTACTTATAGCTTGATGGGTGACCCAAGGCCGCTATCGGTGAGAAGGGGAAAACAGGTTGCTCAAACACCGGAAGCACAAGTAGAAGTACCAACCCAGCCGATACCGTTGAGGATGGAACAAGCATCACCTATGCACTCACAAACTCAGTCTTCGAGTTTGAGAGTGATTTCATTATTTGCTGATCAGAGGGCAGGATTGGGTGAAGAGCGGGAGCTTGAGGAGGTGGATCAACCCAACATCCGAGAATCAGATAGTATAAGCGTCAGTGCATCCAGGGCTGGCCGACAAGAGGAAGAAGAGGAAACAGTGGCTGACACTCGTTTCCAACAGATGTTGGACATGACATTGGAGGAAGAGGAAAACACAGAACAGGGGACCCAAGGGTCAGGAGATACGCAGCTCGTGGAAGATGATGAGCCCGAGCAGAACAGTGCAAGAAGAGAAGAAGTGCACGAGGTGGAGGCAACGAAGGAGCAGCCCCTTGTCATTTGCAATCTGCAGCAGACGGTGCCGGATTGGCTTTCGGACAGAATGAGAAGAGAACCCGAGGATGATACGGATCCAGCCATCGAGATGGAGGAGTTCCTCAGGAGGATCAGTGCGCCACCAGAAAAGAAGAGGGCCAGGAAGTTTTCAAAGATCTCGACTGATGAGTCAGGCTCTCGCACACTTCAGGTGGCTGTTCCGAGAGAGGATTGTGATCGAACCGAGGAGAGGCCTGAAAATTATGTGATCACCACCGTAGAGTTGGGTCGTCCTACGGGAGCCCAAATTGTTGAGGAGTTCAATAACTCCTATCAGGCATTGAAGGATCAGCTGCTCCGCACGGAGGGGAAGTATAAGAAATTGAAAAAGGAGCACAAAACCTTGATAGGATATGTGCAGAGTCTAGCACGTCCAGGTGAACCAGCAAACCCAACAGTAGAACGTCCACCAGAGCTTCCGAGGGAGTCAGTTGTTGGCTTAGAAGATTTAAAGAAGATGGAAACGGAAGCGGACAAGTGGGTTAGCCATGTTCGTACTGAGACAGGGAAATTCATGGAGGACCTCACCAATGCTTATCGGCAGGCCTCAAGTATTTTGGCACGGATGGACATGGTGGATCAGGCCTGGGGCGATACCCGCATCTATCAGACGAAGACTGTACTTCGTTTGGGGGATTTGATGCATATACCTCTGCAAACTTTGGTGGATGGAGGTGTGATTCAGGATGGTGACAGGTATGATTTCACCAGTTGGTACTCCTCGGTGGTCACAGGCCGTGGATTTCACGATGCAGCAAGGGCAGATTCAGCCAGAGTGAGGAAAGCAATGGGTAACATCTTGGAAGGAGTCCTTAATACATTAGAAGCCATATTTGCTAGAAAGTTGGCCCCAGAGGAAATAACTGCTGATGGCTTGAAAGATAAACTGGCTCCATTCTTCTCAGCTGCGAGGTCGCTTGTCCTGGATGACTTTGAGAATGTCTCCACTTTCTCTAGTATTATTCAGCATACCCAGGACGCCTTAGCGGCATGGAAGAAGTCTTACATCCGGCACGGACAGACGGTAGCAGTCTTGGAGTTCCAGCTCAACCACATTCCACCGATTTCTGCCCAGGAGGTTGAAGCGGTATTGGCCCGGTTGATCGAGTTTGCTATCCGGGAGAAGGCCAATGGGAACGCTCTCATGGATGAGGATCTTCTTGATGATGGTAGTGGGCATTAATTGCTCATTATGATTCCTGCAGGGGAGTGGAGAATATTCTGTGCATTCATTGCCCACTCCTCTCTGTGGCGGTTTTTAGGGCAGAAACCCTAATCAGGGCATAGGTGGCTCGATCTGAGCCCTTCATTGTAATTCAATCTGAGCCGTCCGTTGAAATGGGCTAGCTATAAAAGGGGCATCCCCCCTCATTTGTAATCTATTAGAATTAGACTTCAGATCAGAGCTAGAGAGTATTGGAGATAGAAGTTAGAGAGTAGAGCTTAGAAGTTAGCTTAGATTGAGGAGGGAAGAAAACTTTCCTTTGAAAGTTTTGTAAACGGTTGTTGTGAACACTTTTCATAATACAAAGAGTTTCATTGCTTGGTGATTTCTTCTTTGTTATGAGTAGCTAGCGAGGCCATTTCATCTTTCCAATTCAAGGTAGATAGAGTAAAATAGACGTTCATTTCATGCAAGTAGTTGTTAGCTGTGGAATGTGGTGTTTAATTTGAGCAAGTCTTCTCTCGTCCATACCACTAGCGGACTTGCTGACGGCTGGTTCGCCTTGCGTGGTCAACTGGAGTAATAGCGCTTAACTTTGATTGTGGCTCATATGTCCATATGCATCGTTGTGATGGTATGAACATGTTGTGTCATGGTTTGAATATTTCTCTCATCCTTTGAAGATTGCACCAACTTTGTGGAAGTTGTCCGAAGGGAGGCAAAGCGGAGTTTGGTTTGAAGATTGTCCGAATTGATCTTCACATTCCACCCTTTAGAAGTAGATTGTAGACTTCCTATCCTTATTCCCTTTAAATTCAGCATTTTCCGGGTCAGTCCAGATACCAGAACAATATTGTCAAATCTTTCATGTCCTAATTGCTTCACAAAATCGAACAACTACGTAAGTCCCCTTGGAATAATCCAGCAAAACACATCAACCAACTAAGTCTATTCGCAATAAAAGGAACCTTGGAGTCGAACACATGAACTTTCAAGCAATCTTAGCATGTGGGACACTTTGATCAAGAGGGAATAGAGTGACCGTTGGACAACTTTATTCTGTGTTGATGTTGTCATAAAAAACACGTCAACATGTCCATTGCAAATCCGATCTGATTCGCATGAGACAAGAAATTTTTTCCTGACCAACACCATACATTCCCATTGATGATTTGTGGGTTTGAGTGCAAGAAACAAGAGAAACCGCCCACAAAATCCGTTGAAATTGGATCTAATAAGTGCTACGTGACAGGGAAAAGTTTTGCAGATAATAAATGAGGTATGGGCATCACAATTTTCCTTGGATCCGGGCAAAAATGCAATAAAGGCCATTAAGGAGTGTTCTTGGAATGAGATGTGGGAAGTTGTAGTGGTGTTTGAGTGTTAATGATGGTAGTTGAGGACCAATCTCTTCATATTTACCGCTTGTGGAAATTTGATCCCCTATGAGAGGTGGCGCTTTGATTTTGATCAAGATGCAGCATGAGAATAGGGTGCACTCGAGATCTTATTGGCATCGAGTGAAAGAATTGGTTTGATATGGGTTTGGCGGAAATTTGGGCCCTTGGTGGATATATCTAGATGCCATTGTCATCCTTACAAGGTCCTGTAGACCTTGTGATCCCTGCAAAATTCCATATGCAAGATATAAGCCTCCAATAGGCTCATGCGGATCCAGAAGCCCCATTAGGCTCATTAGGCACTGTAGTTAATGTTGTTGCCTTTAATCATGCTTAGATGAAAGGCCAACCGGCGATTGCAACCGCACCCTTCAAATGGACAACTGCTTCACTTAGAAACATCTGCAAGAAGTACTTTTCCTCACCTTTTTCCCTTTTGTGGGACTTAGACTTCCATCGGATTCATATGACATGGGGAGCTCCAAATGAATTGCATTTAAAACTGGACTGGTTCACTTCACTTTCTTTGCCTAGCAAATTTGTTAATTGCATCGACACTGTTTGTAGAGATTACATTCACAAGTGATCTTGTGGAAAAAACCATCGAAATAGGACCCAACCAACCTCACAATGATTCACAATTTGGTTTAGATGAGAAAGTTTGATGATGACGTCAACAAGAACTAAGGTGATGTCAGTAGAAAATGGAATACGTGGGAAAGGGTCGAAGGTGGATGTGCGGGAGAAATGAACTAAACTGAACGAAAGGCATTGGATATGGAATTTTGGATTAAAAAACCTACAAAAGTTGGTATCAAGTCAAAAATTCGCAAGACAAAGAGGGATACGGAAAAACCCATTGGAACCAGACATTACAAAGAAAGGCATGTGAACCTGTGGATAAAAAGGGAAGTTCAAATGCAAGGGAAAAATAATTAATAAACAAAAAGGAGATGATGTCATGAGGGGCGCATGCAGGAAGATGGACCCCAATCACCTGCAAAACTTTACTTAGCCGATTATTAGAATTAGCTGCGTTTGTAATGTCCCCTTCTCGAGCCTGATCTTTTCAGTGACCGTTGGCCTATTCCGGAGACCCGTAGGCTAGTCGGAAGGTAAAATTAGGGTTTCCTATTTTGAAGGATGCTCTTGCTCGAGGTTGGTTGTTTCAATGGCGGATTCTTTCTGGGTTTTTAGAGAGCTTCGCAGTAGTATGTTCTTCTTGGCATTCTGAGCATCTTCAGGAATTTACTATTTTTAGTAAATTCTATTTCGGGCAGTGGGCCTATTGGTCTCAGCACAGTTGACTTTCCTCTTCAGTTGTCTCAATTGGTTTATTCATTTTTTGGCTTCAGGATGCAGTTTCGGAGAGATAAGTTCATTTCACTTAAATAACATTATATTTTAATGTTATAGTACCCCTTGGCCTAGTCTATTGACTTCATGTTGTTTTGAAAAGTGGTCTTTTGAGAGTGGCGCCTTCATTGAAGATTATTTTATAATTATTAAGGTCAAATTAAGCCTTAAGTGGGACGCCTTTATTTAAGTGAGGAATTTAATTAAAAGAAGTCAACTTGAAGATTTGAAGAAAGGGACGCCATCTCTTGGGATTAGGGTTTTGACTCTGAAAAAAGAAGGTTAGGGTTTCGAGAAGATCAACAACAAATTATAAAAGGAAGCCTTGGGTTCTCTTTTCAGCATCTTTTGTCTACAGAAATGTTATGCTGCCAGATTGGCTTTGGGATTGCTTCGAGGAATGAAAGCCTCCTAGCTTGGCATTGCTTCTCGCTTGAAAGATAGCGACTAGTGGTGAAGTAGTTTAGTGTTGAGTGATTTGTAGTGGATCTCTGCATTGTAATTCATTGTGTGGTTTTGTAGATCAGCTTATTTGCATTTTAGTGAAATTCTGGAGTTGCATTTTCATTACAGCAGATTGTCTTTTTATTCATAAGTCAAAAAATACAAAAAGAATCGTTCTAGGTATTGTCTCATTGTGTTTCCCTATTGGAGGCGACTCTTCATGAATATTTGCAAATTTTAATATGAAGTTTATGATTTTATAAAGCAAATTCGTCATTCCTTGAAGGCCATACTTTTTGGGGTGTCTTGGGATTCGTGCCAGTAATTAATAACCACTTTCAGTTGCCATTTCTTATTACTAAACTAGGCACCATCTTTTTGAAGGTCTATTGCATCAAACTTGAAGTCATTTGGATCAGTTTTGAGTGATATATGAGCAATTTAGTGGGTTATAGGCATGCTGGTTATATAATTTAAAGTGCAGGTCTGTCATAACAGATTTGAGGAAATCTGCATTCTCCTTCTTGGATTGGTGTTAGGAAATCATTAAAGGCTTTGTGAAAGATTCCTTATTGTTGCAGCAAATTGAAGAGCTCTAATACTTGATCTTGCAGGCATTATATATTTCATTGTAAGCTGAACAGTAGTACTGTCAACACTTCTCTTAGTCTTACTTTACTTTCTGTAATCACAATTGTATTCCTTTGATCTCCGCCATATGGTCGCCTCATTTCCATACTGGAATTGGGTAGCACATACTTGGTGTTGAGTTTGCTTTCAGTATATTAGATGGTAGGGACCCTCTGACCATATGCTCGCCATCATTGGCGCCATCCTTGGTTAGAGTTCCTTCCAGCTCTGTTTCGGCATTCAGATCCTCTGACCAATGCTCACGCCTTGCCCTCATCGGGATCCTGGTGTACATTCTGGTTAGAGTTGCTTCAGCATCGTTTTGGGTTTAGAGCTAACCTTAACGGGTGCGTTTGTTTGTAATTTGCAATTGAAAAAACAAAAAAAATTGGTTCGGAATATTTCAGTGTTTGGGGGGAATCTATCGGTAAGTGGTAATGAGATGGTCATGTGGAAATACCTGTAAAAGTTGATGGACATATGATTTCGACAACAACGAAAGGAACTATTTGAATTGGCACTTTATAAACTTATTCAATTCAGCACAAAGGTTTCACAAAGCCAATTGCCAACCAAAAACCTGCAAATGGACGGACGTGGAAAAACTTTACTAAACCAAACGAAAGTGGACCAAAGGGGAGGTTCACTTGATTGACGAGTTCCTACAAGACCGACAAATAGCCAATTTTTCATAATTTCTACCTTTTGCATGAAAACCCAACTAAACTGCATTTAAGCCAGATGGAAAGAGAAAACCCACAACAACATAATTTTCAATCCTTTGCGAATTTTGCAAAACTTCAAAAAGCAATTGGACCTAATTTTCCATGCTCTACCCAACTGTGCTAGGAAATTTTTGCATAAGACCACTCATGACATATATCTCAGATCAGTTATAAACTTGTGAAAAAATGACTAAGGCACAAGATGAAACACAAAATTGTGGGGTGCCAACAAATCCATGCCCAAAGCTGCCAATTAATAGAAAATATTCAGGGTTTCAATTCTCAATGCTTAAAACAAGAGCAAGTCATATGCTTTTGAGTTTTCTTAAACTTTCTAAATTTGACCAAGTTTTAACAAATTTGAACTGTGTGAACTGATTGTTTGTTTTGCCATTGATTTGAGTCAAACTTGAGTGCTAAGTTCTAATGCACTGGGTAAAGTTTTGTTACATCTTATGATGAAAAGATGGATTCTAATCTAGAGGTTTTGGAATTTCCATTGAGATTGAGTGGTAAGTAAAGAGCTATATTGGTCCCTAACTAAGTTATCGGCTCCAGTTCCAGTTCGAGGGTTTGGTTTGCGGGTTCGGGCAAAAAAAAAATTGGGTTTGGGTTCATACAAAAACATATAAAAATCAGAAATATATACATATTTGCAGCTGTAATTAAATTCAAAATACACCACCATATTAATAGTCAAATAACATAGCAAAAATACACCACCACTTTCATAGTCAAATAATAAAATATTAGTGATACTCAAATGTCATGATATAAATTAAAGTTCAAACATATTAATGTCGTATTTACAATCAACCATTATTGATCATTGATCAATCATATGGGTCATGAAAAATATCAACATCAGCATCCATATTAGATGCTACATGTGGTAAAGTAGAACCAAAAATAGCGTTAGTGGCACTGGCACAAGCACTGCCACCAGCACTGATACTAGCAGTCTCACGCTCGCTAGCTGCCTCAGACTCATAGTCATCATCAATATCAAGTGCAGCTAAGTGGCTTGTGGAAGCATCCAAGTCAAGATGCTCTAGCTCAATATCCCACTTCCTAGTGTCTCCTTCTTTGTAGGAACTTTGTTTGTGTAATGAGGCGCAAGTTTGAATGCACATACACCAAGTCCTCTGCCTTTTTTGAATGTAGTCTATTGCGCTTTATTGAGTGGATGAAGGAGTATGTGCTCCAATTTCTCTCAGAAGAAGATGAACTGGCAACCGATAAAGACCAAATTAAATAGTTAAAAGTTACAAAATTTAACTAAATAAAATTAAAATTACAATATATAAAACTTAAATTTAAAAGATAAAAGATTTTGACTATAAAACGTACTTGGGATAAAAAATTTATTGCAAGAGGTTGGAGGGCATGTATTCTTGGCCATGGAAGTACCACCTACTATGAGCATCCACCTTGTACTTGTCTCAAAGAGCATCAAGACCACAATCATTGGAGCATGCAAAACCCATGAACTCATCCCTCACTAGATCACGTTGGTCACGATCAGTGAAGAGTCTACGAAGTGTTGCCTTGTACCCTTGAGCCACTTCAACATCTCTATATGGGGCAAATCTTGATGAAACAGAAAGTAGCTCAAAACTATAGTATTTGGGACTCAATGCAAAAGCAAGAAGATGCAACAGAGTGGTCATTTTGTTCCATCTCTCTGCAATTATTTGATGTAGCTCTTTGAAGAACCTTTCTTCAAGATCTTCCTCTTTTGCATTGATGGTGGTTTTTATCTTCTCAATCATTGAGTCAATGCCATCGTATACTTCGCCCAAACAAGGGCTATCCATGTCAGTATAACAGATCATGCTCAATATGGGTTTAGTGAAACTGAGAACATATTCAACATGATCCCACCAATTGTCATCTAGGATCATTTGCTTAACCTTAGTTGCCCTTTCAGCGCTAGATTGCCTCCATATGACCAATTAGGGCTGATGACCATATTAGAGAGTGCCTCACGAACCTTCACAAGTCGTCTCAACACAATTGTGTCGGAGGCAAAACGGGTCTCAGCAACCTATTTGAAAATCAAAATAAAATCAAATTTTAAAATTAAAATAAAATTAAAAATATTGAGAATTAACTTACCTTCAACAACTCCAATTTTGAGAATTGTCTAAATATGCCTTGTGTCATATGGTGGTTCGTGACGAACATTTGGATGTCTTTAGCCTTAGCATACACCTATTTGATCCACTCAATTTTGGTTCCAATTTTTTGTAGCATTAGATTAAGGGATCTGACAGCACAAGGTGTCCAAAAAATATGTGAATACCTCTCCTCAACCAATAACCTGGCAGCCCTACAATTTTTTGCATTGTCGGTTAAAATTTGCACAACATTTTGATGGCCCACTTCATCAATAGCTTGACAAAGGATGTTAGCAATAAATGCACCATCCTTCACTTGTCCTTCACAATCCACTACTCTCAAAAACATTGCCCCTTTAGGGGACATTACAATAATATTGAGCAATGGGTGATTTTTTGCATCTTTCCATCCATCAAAAACGATGGTCACCTCTGTTTCGATCCTGAATCCCTTATGGGCTTCAAAGAGTCCGCTACATATTTCACCTCTTTATCTAATAAGATGCAACACACCTTAAAACCTGGGCCCTTATACCCCTTTGGAGCCTCATTAATAGATTTCACCCTTTTTTGCCAATATGGTGAGCGAACAATGTTGAATGCCAATCCATTGGCATAGGCACATCTCGCTATGTCTTGATCGGCAATCCCTCTTGCCTCATTTTGAAATGAAGTTTCCAACGGTCCCTTTGATCTTTTATTTGTAGAGGGCACGGTTTGCTCTTGAGGTACAGACATAAATGGATGGCTCTCTGTAGGTGGAAAATGAGAAGGTGGAGTAGGGGGCTTCATCCCTCGAGATCTTTTCTTTACCAAAGGATGACTTGATTTAAGATGGCCTACTCCTTCGTCTGCTCTTTCTTGCTCATCAATATATTCCAATATTTGGGGTTCTGGAATGCCCTTTATAGCTAGACCTGGACAAGCTTTGATGCCTAGCCCAGGGATCTTGCAAAAGTGCCCTTTCACTCGACTGTATGAGCTCGAATATTGAACATTGCAATGACTACAAATCCAAACATATGCTCCACCACCTAGAAGTTGTTGAACCATTTCAACATATTTCCAAAGGGGAGAGTTTGGGTTTGTTTTGAAACGAGACTGGTTTGAGCTTGGGGAGGTAGAACCGGTTGCCATTGTAATACCTAAGGCACAACACATTTCATTTATTGAAAATTTCAAAGTAATGAAACTAAATAACTTAATTCATTTCAAAAACTTGAACATGTGTTATAGACACCTAGAAGAATGAAAACAAAACAAAAGAGTTCATTTGTAAAAAAAAAAACCAAAAAACTTCAATAAACCTACCTCTTTTGAAGAAATCTTCCTCTACGATCTTCTTGGCAACGAACGAACACTTGCAAGTGCTTAGGAATATCAAAACAACCAACTTCGAACAA